>JAVXUO010000545.1:0-15485 GCA_033065855.1 Escallonia rubra | reverse complement strand
CATCATGCCCCCAGACACCACACTTGATTCATCACACCATGCGCACCTTGCCTTGGTCATGGAACATGCTTCAACCCACTCTCCGGAGTGTACATCATCCGCGGGGATAGGCAACTCCTCCGGGACACTATCTCTGCCAGGGAGCTCTTCAACTCCCCTTCCGCCAGGTAGACGGCTCCTCCGGGATGCTACCTCGGCCAGTCGGGTAGACGGCTCCTCCGGGATGCTACCTTGACATGCTCCGAGTGCTCCGGCACAAGGACTCACCCGCGGGGATAGGCGACTCCTCCGGGACACTATCTCTGCCAGGGAGCTCTTCAACTCCCCTTCCGCCAGGTAGACGGCTCCTCCGGGATGCTACCTCGGCCAGTCGGGTAGACGGCTCCTCCGGGATGCTACCTTGACATGCTCCGAGTGCTCCGGCATAAGGACTCACCCGCGGGGATAGGCGACTCCTCCGGGACACTATCTCTGCCAGGGAGCTCTTCAACTCCCCTTCCGCCAGGTAGACGGCTCCTCCGGGATGCTACCTCGGCCAGTCGGGTAGACGGCTCCTCCGGGATGCTACCTTGACTCGCTCCGAGTGCTCCGGCATAAGGACTCACCCGCGGGGATAGGCGACTCCTCCGGGACACTATCTCTGCCAGGGAGCTCTTCAACTCCCCTTCCGCCAGGTAGACGGCTCCTCCGGGATGCTACCTTGGCCGGCCGGGTAGACGGCTCCTCCGGGATGCTACCTTGGCCTGCGGAATAGACGACTCCTCCGGGACACTATCTCCGTCAGGGTGCCTGCGTGACTGGCCTACGTGCTCCGGCACTGGGGGCTTGCGTCGGCACCCCTAGGGACTATGACCCCCGGGTCACTCCGAGACGGGAGCAGGTCTTCGGAGGGCATCGCGCCTAGTTCACCTGGCAGTTGGGCGTCGGGTCTTCCCCACCGCTGCCAGGCCTGTGGGACTCCGCAAGGGCTTGGATTGGAGGCTAGATCAAGGGGGTTCTCTGGCCACACCGATGCGGTGGGAGCCAGTCTTTCCAGACAGACAGAGCGACGCTGTGCGGGGCAGGCCGGATGAATATGCGATCCGACAGTCCGTGGAGCACCGGCACCCGTGGACCCCCCGGTGACGTGTCACTCCCGGGGAGCGCCACGTGTCGGTTAATGACATCATCATCTCAATCTCTATAAATAGAGGTCTTGAGAATTCATTTGAGGGAGGATCAACATTTGGACATTTTCAGAACATTTTCACTTTCTCACTCTAGAATTCTAGAGAGAGAAACATACAGGACCCTGACTCTGGACCTAAGCATCGGACTGTGACTGTCATCGTGTATTCATCTCGCGCTATCGCCCTCGCAGCACTGCCACCCTCGAGCTCTGTCTGGGAAGCCCTTGGTCTCTGCCCTTGTTCCACCCTTGCTGTGTCTCACATCAACATACTTGGAAGCTGACTCGGACTGCAGCCTTTGTGGCACCTCCACGTAAGTACGAACCCACTTTCCTTGGCATCATTTTGGCGACTCCGCTGGGGAGGTGAGCATCGTACTGCAGTCTGTCTATCTTCCGCACTCAGTCTCCATGCCTAGACAACGAAAAGCTACGAGGGCTGCCAGCCAGGGCCTTATCCATGCCGTACAAGAGGAGGATCACCTCGGCGAACAAGAAGGGACTAGTGCTATGCGTCTCCAAGACCAGCCACAAACTACCGCACCTGACATACAAGTTGCAGTCAATGCGGCCATCCAGCAGTTTTCGCCCACTATAGCCACTCTTATGACAGCCATGGTGGAAATGCAAAAATCAATCCAAGTCTTGACTTCACAATCACCGATTTCCCAAAGCCTTAGAGCTCTGCACCCTGTGCCCATTACTCACCCCGTGTTATCCCAAGATCCAGGTTTGGCCCCTCCTGCTCATATCCAACCTTCAAGGCCTGGGCTAGTTTTGGACACTGCTCAGGCCCCAGTGTCGCGACCACCGCTGCCTTGGTCCTCCGGGCCCTCGACAGTAGGACTCGCGGCACCTCAGCCCCCGGCGCCACGCATTGCCCTTGCTCGAAGCACTTCGGAGACTCACGAATCAATTGAGATGGAGCCTAACCCGAACATAACTAGTCGAAACCTAAACACAAGTCATTCCCCCGGCTTACTCCAGTCGACCTTTCCTGACGACCGGCCTCCAGCAGCTGACACTACCCATGTACAAACCATGCCCCAACAAGTTGCTCACCACCACCAACCCCTCTCTACCATCGTCATCCCCTCAATGCCTCAGGTTGTACCGTCTGGGGGCTCTGGTGCTCGGATCATCACGACAGGGCACAAACCCTCACATGCGTCGTACGTCACCAAGCATGACTTAGATGCCCTCCTTCACCGTCTCAAGCAGTCATCCTTACCCCACTCCCCCTAAGCTGTCAGGTCATGCTCCCTACTTTGGCAGCCTCGCTACTAAGCCCTACCCTGTCAAGTACAAGCAACCATCCTTCACCTTGTTCAACGGCAAAGAAGGCAACGCCCGCGAGCATCTCACCCGTTTTGCTGGCTCCCTCGAGCACTACGGGGAAGACGACACTTTGAAGCTTCGGGAATTTCACAAGTCCCTGACTGGCCTCGCCTACTCTTGGTATCATCAGATTCCTGACAGTACTATCCACTCATGGTCCGACATGGTCCAGCTCTTCCTTGACAAGTTTCACTATGAGACGGAACGTGTGACCATCGTTGACATTGCCGGGATCCGCCAGAATCCCGGGGAAGACCTCAACACCTATGTTACGCGATTTCATCACAAGTGCTTGGAGTGCACTGACTTCAGCAAAGATGAAACCCTTGTACCCATTTGCATCAAGAACATGAAGGACACCTACAGGGTCTACCTTGAAAACCTCCAGCTTCGGTCTTGGAGACATCTCAAGGAAGCTGCACGACGCACCTATGACTCGGTCGGTCCGTCAAAGACTCCAAAGCCCCAACCTCATATTGCCTTGGCCACGACGATGGAAGCAGCTAGTAACGACGACAACAACCGCAAGCGTCAGTCCCAAGGAAGGGACGGGCGTCCTGACAAGAGAGGGCAGCCGATGCCTGCCCCGGAATACCCGTGTGACTTGAAGACTGTTAGAAATCTCCTCGAGACATGGATCGACGACAATGCCATAACCCTGCCCAATGTCGACAATGAACCTACCCCGGAAGACTTAGCCCATCACAACTACTGCCCCTATCATCGGAAGGTCGGTCATGGCCTCAAGTGGTGCAGGGGCCTCAAGTTTGTCTTCGCCGACAAGATTGCGTCCGGAGAGCTCAAACTCTAAGTACGGGACATATGAGACCAAGCCTTGGCATGCCTTAGTGCATTTTCCACACTTGTAATTTTTTCGTTCATTTTGCAAGTTTCCATGTACGTCATACCCATGTATCAAGGCATGCTGCCTATCCTTCGTTATCAATGAAGTTCCATTTTCCAGACTTAGAAAATTTTCAAGTTATATTGCTCTTGCACAAGTCTCTTGATATCACCCTTCATGCCATCACCCACTTCCCAATCCCTTCGGCCTCACATTGCAATGACTTGGTACGTGGTGCGCGGGGTGGCTCGAGCCGCGCTGCTACGGTCGCAATATCATCCTGCATTCACTTTTCTTGACACTTAGAAAAAAAATTCATTTTTTTCGCAACCGGTCATCGATGATCATCCTCAGTGGTCTTCCTCGGCATCCTTGTCCCAGCACAACACTTAGAAAAATTTTCATTTTTTTCCGCTACCGGTCATTGATGATCATCCTCAGCGGTCTCCCTCGGCATCCTTGTCTGAGCCCAACACTTAGAAAAAAAAAAATTCGTTTTTCACGGCCGGGTCACCACCCTCAACGGCCTCCCCTAAGCATCCTTGCCCGAACTCAAAAAAAAAAAAAATCAACACTTAGAAAATTTTTCAAGTTTTTCATCTCCCCACATGCTCCCCACATTCATGCTCTCATCACTCTCCCTCTCACACTTTCACTCTTCTCCCTCACCATCCAACACCCCATCACCATTTTCCCCACTTCATAAACAACTTCTCTCTTATGAAAAATGCTTCATCTTCTCCCATCCCATTTCTCTCACTCTCATCTTGCAATTGTGAAAATATTCTTGGGGGCTCACTTCTTAGGTCTAAAAAAAAAAAAAAAATATTATTATTATTATTATTTTATTTGAATTTGAATTTCAAAAAAATCTGACCAAACCCTACCCGCGAACCCGAACCGACCCGTTCGCCCCCGACCCGCGCCCATTCCCTCTCTGTGGTGTACCCGACCCAACCCGGATCCAGACCCGTTTTACCCGAAAAAGCCTAATTTTTCTAAACCCTAGTTTTTTTTCCCCATCTCTTTCTCTTCTTCTTCTTCGCGCCGCCCAGCCTTGCGCCTCCTCCTCCCTCGCTCTCGCCCACCACGGCCGTCCTCCTTCACCGCCACCGACCTTCGTCCCCGCCCCCCTACTCCTCTCTCTCCTCCCCTCTCCCCTCCCCTCCTTCCCCTCGCCCACCCGCCGCCGCCCTTCTTCCCCTTCCCTTCCCCTTTTCCTCCATGGCCAACCCAACCTCGGCCTCCCCACGCCCTCCCCTAGGCCGACCCCGCCCCCCTCCATCCCTCCTTCCCCCCTCGGCCTCGGCCTCCCCACGCCTTCCCTAGGCCGACCCCAACCTCCTCCATAGGCCGACCCCGCCTCCCTCCATCCCTCCTTCCCCGCCTCTCCTTCCCCCCTCGGCCTCGCGCCTTCACCCACCACCGCCGCCCCCTCGGCCTCGGCCTTCATCCATCTCCTTCCCCCTCTTCTCTTCCCCCCCGCCCCTAGCCCACCACAAGCTCGGCCTCGGCCTCGGCCAAGGGGCCTTGGTCGGCCTCGGCCTCGGCCTCGCGGCCTTGGTCGGCCTCGGCCTCGCGGCCTTGGTCGGCCGGCCTTGGCTCTCCATCCCCATACCCTCTCCCCCTCCTTCCCCCATGGCTGAACCTCCCTCCACCTTCCACCTTCACCCACATTCAACCTTCAACTTTAACACATGACCATCCTTCATGCCCACTACGGCCTTCATCAACCAAAGCCATCCACTTCGGCCAAAAAAAAAAAAACACAACAATCATCCCCCTCTCACCTTTCTCATCACAGCGGACCTCTCGGCCGACAACCCATACATACTTCGGATTGCCCACATTCACCCAATGACCGAGCTCCGACATCCAAGGCCAAGCACTTCAAAAACAAAACAAAAATTTTTTTTTTTTTTTTTTGCAACATCGATTGCCTTCCATTGCTCGCGCCCTTGCGCCCGTCGTGGACTGCCCTTACATCGTGATGCCCGACCGCGCCTTTGTCGCGCCCCTCGTCCCGACGTCCCTGACATCAACGTATTTGACCGACGTGCATTGCCCGAGCCTATGCGCTCGTCGTGGACTGCCCCCGCATCGCCATGTCCGACCGCGCCCTTATCGCGCCCCTCATGACGATGTCCCTCGACATCAACTCCCTTGGTAGGTGGTGCGCGAGATAGCTCGAACCACTTACTCTTATTCATTGTCCAATGCTCGTCGCCAGCGCCCGCGCGCCGTCTCCACGACGCTTGTCGCCCATCGCCCGGGTGACGTATCCGCGACACTCGTCGTCCGTCGCCCGGCCGCCGTTTACATGCTCGCGCCCCTGCTCCCTATCATCGTGCCTTTGTCTCAACCTCCAAGCATTCCAAGCTTTCGTAGGTTGTGCACGAGGTGGCTCGAGCCACCTACTCTTCATCATCATCACGCATCGACGACCTCAACAACGCTCCGGCCAAACAACATAAAATCTTCCTAAGTGTTTATGCGTGCGGTGCCCGCTCGGGTTGCCCCTCCACGCACACCACACGCAGGGGGCTTATGTTCCCAACCTATTCTGGTCGCACCCAAAGGCCCACTACGGTCCCATTTTGCATGACACGTCCGCACAAGCAACATACATTTTCAACGCTCACAACCGGTCAAAGCATGCACGCTCAAGTCACGTGCACTTCTCACTTTCATTACGCGACTTCGTCGCCAAGAAACTCATCATCGTGCGACGCCGCATCACGCTTCGACCGTCGCACTTCGCACATTGTCCGTCGCTGTGCCATGGCACTTGCCCAAGAAGGTTGGCCTTGGCCTCCCCCTTGGGGTCGGCCTCGGCCTTGGCCTTCCCCATGGGGTCGGCCTCGGCCTCCCCCTTGTGGTCGGCCTCGGCCTTCTCTTCGGGTTGGCCTTGGCCTGCCCCCAAGGGTTGGCCTTTGGCCTCTATCCTTAGCACCTTCACTTCTCTTCAAGAGGCCTTGCATCCTTCGCGACGCCCTTCGCCCGTCGTCCGGACGTCAACCTCGCGACGTCCGTCGTGCATCACCTTACGGACGTTCGTACATCAACCTCGCGACGTCCGTCGTGCATCACCTTACGGACGTTCGTACATCAACCTCGCGACGTCCGTCGTGCATCACCTTACGGACGTTCGTACATCAACCTCGCGACGTCCGTCGTGCATCACCTTACGGACGTTCGTACATCAACCTCGCGACGTCCGTCGTGCATCACCTTACGGACGTTCGTACATCAACCTCGCGACGTCCGTCGTGTATCACCTTACGGACGTTCGTACATCAACTCCGCGACCCCCGTCGCTCGGACACAACTCCGCGACCCCCGTCGCCCGGACACAACTCCGCGACCCCGTCGCCCGGACACAACTCCGCGACCCCCGTCGCCCGGACACAACTCCGCGACCCTGTCGCCCGGACACAACTCCACGACGCTCATCATACGTCGCACGGACGTCGTCTCCGTGACCCCCGTCACCGACGTCTGGGCGTCACACTCCAACACTTCGCCGCGCCTGTGCGCGGCGCCGCTGATACAGCCGTGCCCCCAGGCTCTCTGTCACACTACCGTGCCCCCGGCACCATACGTACTCTGTCGCGCCCATGCGCCACCATTGACACAAACGTGCCCCCGGCACCTTACTCATTTCATCGCGCCCATGCGCCACAATCATGTCATCATGCCCCCAGGCACCACACTCATTCATCACACCATGCGCACCTTGCCTTGGTCATGGAACATGCTTCAACCCACTCTCCGGAGTGTACATCATCCGCGGGGATAGGCGACTCCTCCGGGACACTATCTCTGCCAGGGAGCTCTTCAACTCCCCTTCCGCTAGGTAGACGGCTCCTCCGGGATGCTACCTCGGCCAGTCGGGTAGACGGCTCCTCCGGGATGCTACCTTGACATGCTCCTAGTGCTCCGGCACAAGGACTCACCCGCGGGGATAGGCGACTCCTCCGGGACACTATCTCTGCCAGGGAGCTCTTCAACTCCCCTTCCGCCAGGTAGACGGCTCCTCCGGGATGCTACCTCGGCCAGTCGGGTAGACGGCTCCTCCGGGATGCTACCTTGACATGCTCCGAGTGCTCCGGCATAAGGACTCACCCGCGGGGATAGGCGACTCCTCCGGGACACTATCTCTGCCAGGGAGCTCTTCAACTCCCCTTCCGCCAGGTAGACGGCTCCTCCGGGATGCTACCTCGGCCAGTCGGGTAGACGGCTCCTCCGGGATGCTACCTTGACTCGCTCCAAGTGCTCCGGCATAAGGACTCACCCGCAGGGATAGGCGACTCCTCCGGGACACTATCTCTGCCAGGGAGCTCTTCAACTCCCCTTCCGCCAGGTAGACGGTTCCTCCGGGATGCTACCTTGGCCGGCCGGGTAGACGGCTCCTCCGGGATGCTACCTTGGCCTGCAGAATAGACGACTCCTCCGGGACGCTATCTCCGTCAGGGTGCCTGCGTGACTGGCCTACGTGCTCCGGCACTGGGGGCTTGCGTCGGCACCCCTAGGGACTATGACCCCCGGGTCACTCCGAGATGGGAGCAGGTCTTCGGAGGGCATCGCGCCTAGTTCACCTGGCAGTTGGGCGTCGGGTCTTCCCCACCGCTGCCAGGCCTGTGGGACTCCACAAGGGCTTGGATTGGAGGCTAGATCAAGGGGGTTCTCTGGCCACACCGATGCGGTGGGAGCCAGTCTTTCCAGACAGACAGAGCGACGCTGTGCGGGGCAGGCCGGATGAATATGCGATTCGACAGTCCGTGGAGCACCGGCATCTGTGGACCCCCCCCGGTGACGTGTCACTCCCGGGGAGCGCCACGTGTCGGTTAATGACATCATCATCTCAATCTCTATAAATAGAGGTCTTGAGAATTCATTTGAGGGAGGATCAACATTTGGACATTTTCAGAACATTTTCACTTTCTCACTCTAGAATTCTAGAGAGAGAAACATACAGTACCCTGACTCTGGACCCAAGCATCGGACTGTGACTGTCATCGTGTATTCATCTCGCGCTATCGCCCTCGCAGCACTGCCACCCTCGAGTTCTGTCTGGGAAGCCCTTGGTCTCTGCCCTTGTTCCACCCTTGCTGTCTCTCACTTTACATACTTGGAAGCTGACTCGGACTGCAGCCTTTGTAGCACCTCCACGTAAGTACGAACCCGCTTTCCTTGGCATCACAAGAGAGTGACCTAGGAATTGGCAACCTCCACTAGTACTTTTCCGCTCGGTTTTACAACCGGCATAGTCGGCGTCGGAGTAACCAATTAGGTCAAAAAATAAAGTGTTTCTAGGAAACCATAACCCTAAATCGTGAGTGCCCTTAAGATATCTAAGGATTCTCTTGACGGCAATCAAATGAGATTCCTTAGGACAAGCTTGAAATCTAGCACATAAACAAACACTAAACATTATATCGGGTCTACTTGCGGTAAGGTAAAGGAGTGATCCGATCATACCTCGATAGCGCTTAATATCAACATCCTTACCCTTTTCATCTTTATCAATCTTTAAAGAAGAGATCATTGGAGTGTCAAAAGCATTTGATGCTTCCATGTCAAATCTTTTGAGTAGCTCTTTGGTGTATTTGGCTTGGTTGATAAAGATTCCATCCTTGCTTTGTTTGATTTGCAATCCAAGGAAGAAGGTGAGTTCTCCCATCATGCTCATTTCAAACTCCTTACTCATACAAGAAGCAAACTCTTCGCACAAGGAACCATTAGTAGCACCAAATATAATATCATCAACATAAATTTGCACCAACAATAAGTCATTGCCCTTAGATTTTATAAAAAGAGTGGTGTCAAGTTTTCCTCTTGAAAAACCATTTTCTAGAAGAAAATTACTTAGCCTTTCATACCAAGCTCTAGGAGCTTGTTTTAAACCATAAAGAGCTTTGCTAAGACGGAAAACATGGTTTGGAATTTTTTCATGTTCAAAGCCGGGAGGTTGAGCCACATAGACCTCCTCCGAAATAAAACCATTTAGAAAGGCACTCTTGACATCCATTTGAAAGAGTTTAAAATCTCTACAGCAAGCAAAAGCTAAAAGCATTCTAATAGATTCAAGTCTAGCTACCGGTGCATAAGTTTCATCAAAATCAATTCCTTCCTCTTGGTTATAACCTTGGGCCACTAATCTAGCCTTGTTTCTAACCACGACTCCGGATTCATCAAGTTTGTTTATAAAAATCCATTTTGTGCCTATAATCCTAAAGTTTTGAGGTTTAGGCACAAGGGTCCAAACTTGATTTCTTTCAAATTGAACTAGCTCTTCTTGCATAGCAAGCATCCAAGATTCATGATGTAGAGCTTCGGAAAATTTCTTTGGTTCAATTTGGGAAAGAAACGCTATATTAACATGTTGTTGAAGAGAGCGTCGAGTTCTTACCCCACTCGAAGGATTACCTAAGATTTGATCGCTTGGATGATCCTTTTTGTAAGTCCAATCTTTTGGTAATTCTTGAGAGTCGTCCAATTTTGAAGCATCATTGATTGCTTCCTCATTTCCCCCTTGAGAACTTGATGGTTGCTCCCCTATATTAATTTCTTTGGGGTTGCCTTGTAGTGTATCACTTATGTCCAAAGTTCTCAAGTCATTGTCCATGTCATCTACATTAACAATGTTAGTCTTCCGAAGAAAAGGATTAGTCTCATCAAAATTAACATTAATGGATTCTTCAACAACCAAAGTACTTTTATTATAAACTCTATAAGCCATACTATTATTAGAGTAACCAAGAAAAATACCCTAAAAGGTTTTGGAATCAAATTTGCTAAGGTGATCCTTGGTATTTAAAACAAAACTTTTGCAACCAAAGACTCTAAAAAAGCTCACCTTAGGTTTCTTATCATTAAAAAGCTCATAAGGGGTTTTTAACAAAAATTTTCGCAAGATAACTCTATTAAGAACAAAGCATGCACAATTGACCGCCTCCGCCCAAAAGTATTTAGGTAAACCATATTCGTTAAGCATTGTTCTTGCCGCTTCTTGCAAAGACCTATTCTTTCTTTCGGCAACACCATTTTGTTGAGGAGTTCTAGGAGCCGAAAAATTATGTGATATCCCAAAGTCATCACACAAGGCTCCTATTTTTTGAATTTTCAAATTCTCTACCATGATCACTCCGAATGTTTGTAATCAAATAACCTTTTTGATTTTGAACACGTTTTGCAAATGAAGTGAACACATTTAGAGATTCATCTTTGGTAGCCAAAAAGAAAGTCCAAGTATAGCGAGAAAAGTCATCAACAATAACAAAACAATATGATTTACCACCAAGACTCATAGTTGGGATTGGTCCAAACAAATCCATGTGAAGTAATTGCAAGGGTCTAGAAGTAGATACCATTTTTCTTCGGTTTGTGAGAGACCTTCTTTTGCTTACCCATTTGACAAGCATCACATACTTTATATTTTTCAAACTTGATCTTCGGGAGACCCCTCACAAGTTCTTTGCTTGAAATATCCTTCAAATGCTCCATGTGCATGTGACCAAGTCTTCGATGCCAAAGCCAAGATGTTTCACTAATAGCACTAAGACACTTGACATCTTGGTTAGCTAAATTATTTAATTGAATGGAGTAAACATTATTATCTCTACTACCAACCAAAATAGTTTCATTGTTCTTCAAGGATAGTATAGTGCATTGAGAAGCCTTAAAGATAACTTTAAAACCTTTATCACTAAATTGACTAATACTAAGCAAGTTATGCTTCAATCCTTCAACATATAACACATTCTCAATTGAATGTGGTTCCTTACCAATAGTTCCTTTACCTTTGATTCTTCCTTGAGAATTATCACCAAAGGTCACATTTCCTCTTTCTTTAAGATCAATCGATGTGAAAAGAGATATGTTGCCGGTCATATGTCTTGAGCATCCACTATCAAGAATCCACTTCTTGCTACTAGATTTTGCTTTGAGACATACCTATAAACACAAATCAAGTAATGACTTTTGGTACCCAAATTTTCTTGGGTCCTTGGGTGTTAGTCTTGCATTTGTATTCTTGACCTTTCACAATCCACATTTTCTTTCTACCTCTAACAAAAACAATTTTACAAGGAAAATGATTAGTCGTATGCCCTTTCTTGTTGCACTAACCACAATGTGTAAAAGGTGTGCAATAGTTCTTTGGTCGTTTTGTAAGAATATTCAACCTAGCTTGTTGTTGCAAAACTTTAGGAGGCATGGCCATGGGATCTAATCCAAGACCACCTTTGTTTAGGCCAATTCTTTGGCGTCCAAGCATGACATCCAAATTGTTTTGACCATCAACAAATTTTTCAAGACATTTTCTTAAATCACAAATCTCAACTTGTAAATCTTCATTTTGTTTTTCTAAAGCCAAAGTTTTGGAAGAGATTTGTTTTGAGCTAGGAGTGTTAACAAGTAAATCAACCAAATTGTTATTCACATATATAAATGGCTAGACATGCATTGATTCTTGGCATGCAACTTTTCATTTTCCATTATCAACTTTTCAATTTTGCTTATTAGCTTCAAGAAATTTCTTAGACAAAATAATATTTTTCTTGAAAATTTTCTTGGATTCCTCATATAAGCTATCATAAGCATCTTCAAAACTTTCATTATCACTATCACTACCGGAAGAAAAGCTTACCTCATCATTTGCCATGAAGCACACATTTGCTTGATCATTCTCTTCATCACTTGAATCAAAGTCACTCCATGTTGAAGTGTGTTGGGCATTCATTGCTCTTTCCTTCTCCTTGTTCTCTTTCTTAGAGAATTGTCTTCTTTTAGCTTTTTCCCATACATCTCTTCTTTCCTTCTTCTCCTTTTTGTAGATGGGACAATCCATCTTCATGTGTCCCGGCTTGTGGCATTTGTAGCAAAGCCTCTCTTCGTTGCTAGCATTTTGTTGCCTTCTCCCATCATTTCTTCTAAATCTTAAGAACTTCTTGAAGTTCTTTGCAACTAATGCCATATCCTCTTCATTAAATTCTTCATCATCATCACTTGACTCAAGGTTTGAAGATGAAGCTTTAAGAGCAATTGATGTAGGCTTCTTCTTGACGTCCTCTTGATCAAAGGTCTTGAGTTGCATTTCGTACGTCATGAGTGAGCACATCAATTCATCAAGAGGAAAGATGTTGAGATTCTTTGATTCTTGGATGGCGGTGATCTTTGCATCCCAAGCTCTTGGTAAGGACCTAATCACTTTTCTCACTAGATCACCATTAGTGAATTCCTTACCCAATTGCTTCAAAGGGTTCACAATGTTAGTAAAACGAGTATTCATATCCGTAATAGATTCATTTTGAAGCATATGGAATAACTCATAATCTCTAAACAATAAATTCATCTTGGAGTCTCTAAGAAGAGAAGTCCCTTCATGAGTGACTTGAAGAGTATCCCAAATACTCTTAGCGGAATTACACATAATGACTCTATTGAGTTCATTAGTGTCTAAAGCACATACAAGACAATTTTTTGCTCTAGCATTCATACAAATCATCTTCTTGTCATGATCACTATACTCCGATTTTGATTTAGGTTCTTCAACCTTGTCAACCACGTTTATCAGAACGAATGGGCCATTCTCAACAATATCCCACATCTCATAGTCTTGAGATTCTAAGTAGATTTTCATCTTGACTTTCCACACACTATAGTTGGTCCCATTAAACAATGGAGGCCTAGTGGTAGAACTACCCTCCATACCCCCAACATAAGCCATGATCGATTAACTCTCTTGGCGTTACCCAATATAACAAGAGCCAAGGCTCTGATACCACTTGAAACCAATAAAATAACCCTAGAGGGGGGGGGGGTGAATAGGGTTTTAAGACTACTTTAAAATATAATAACCAACAAAACCTTAATCTCAAAAACTCAAGTAAACAAACAACCAATCTCAACACAATATGTAAAACAATAATGTAAAGAGAGAAGGGTTTAGAGATACTTGACAATGAGAATTAAATGGTTCGGCTTGATATACCCACAAGCCTACGTCCACCCCTTCAAGGAAGTCTCTTGAAAGGCCCTAGAATCCACTAGTATGATCTTCCTTCCGGGTCAAGATCGAACCTCTTACAATCCCTTGATGCTATGCCCACATCAAGAACAAGCTTTGACAAACCCAAAGCTCCAATGCTGACAACCCCAAGCTTTGATACAAGAACCTTTCAATGAAGAAATGTGTACAAGATTTCACTCTTAAGAAGTAGATGAGTACAAGTTGAAGTACTAGAACAAGAGAGATGAGTGTATGATGACTTATGAAAGTGTATCTCTCTCTAATGTAAGCTCACAATAAATGCTCTCTTGAAAAGGATAAGAAATCAATGAAAACAAGAGAGATTTGAACAATTGCTTTGATCTTTGAGAATATGAAAGATAGGAGAGCTTTGAATGCAATTGATGAATGAAAACAATGCCCAAGATGAGTATTTATAGAGTTGGGAATAAATATGACCGTTTGGGGTTAGGTAGGGCATTAAATGCGCCAAACGGTAAATGCAGTCGACTGCAATGCCCATTGCAGTCGACTGTAACCCAAAAAGTAGCCGTTGGAAATTCAAATTTCCAACTTGCAGTCGACTGCATTCAATGCAGTCGACTGTAATACCCTACTGCCCAACATGCAGTCGACTGCATCCCAATGCAGTCGACTGCATCCCTGAAAATGCAGTTTCCTATTTTTAAAGCATGAAAAACTTTTTATGCATGCAAGGGAAACCTATGGGCAAGTTCTAGATATACAGTCATCCTAACGATCATCTCTCTATGTCTAGTTTACAAAGACGGAAATAAAAGCATGAAAACTTCAATCGTCGAATTTCCTCTTTGATGCGTTCCGTTGAGAGTCTTTGATTGTGTTGCTCGTCTAATAATCCGTTTGCATGAGTATGAGATTGTTCCTATTGCTTCATCAACTCAATGCATGTTAGACATCATAATCATCAATGTTAGTTATCATCAAAATCAAATATAATCCTAGGTTAAATAACCGTAGGGTTAACAAGATACACTTTCATTAGTCATCATACACTCATCTCTCTTGTTCTAGTACTTCAACTTGTACTCATCTACTTATTGAGAGTGAAATATTGTACACATTTCTTCATCGAAAGGTTCTTGTATCAACGCTTGGGGTTGTCAAGCTTTGGAGCTTTGGGTTTGTCAAAGCTTGTTCTTGATGTGGGCATAGCATCAAGGGATTGTAAGAGGTTCGATCTTGACCCGCAAGGAAGATCATACTAGTGGATTCTAGGGCCTTTCAAGGGACTTCCTTGAAGGGGTGGACGTAGGCTTGTGGGTATATCAAGCCGAACCATTTAATTCTCCTTGTCAAGTATCTCTAAACCCTTATCTCTTTACTTTATCATTTTACATTTGTGTTGAGATTGGTTGTTTGTTTATTTGAGTTATTGAGATTGAGGTTTGTTGGTTGTTAATTTTTAAAATAGTCTTAAAACCCTATTCACCCCCCCCCCCTCTAGGGTTATTTTATTGGTTTCAGTTTTGTTAAAAAAAATTGCGTTTTGATCTCCCGGTTGTGATTATTGTTATCATTTGACCCCTAAATGTTTGATTGAGATCATTGTTGTTGTGATTAACATCAGATGGTTTGTTGTATAACCATCACTGTTTCTTTATAATTGGTGTTTGTTTAATCTGTTCCAAAATGGTAACATGTTATGATTGCTGCTTAAAGCTAATCTGATTATCAAGATCTTGCTATGTTTTAGTGTCAAATGATTTGAAGATTAGCAATATGTTATGTACGTGTAACTCTACCTGACTTAGGATTTGCATAGTTTCACATGCCCTGATATGAGATTTTGTCGACTCCTAAGCCTTAGATAATCGGTAAGTGGGAGTAGACTCTTAGTACATGAATTAGAGTTGGACAATCTATTTGGTGATTCGGTATATGAATGGGATCTTGGCTGAACACATGATTTTAGACTGTATGTTACTTGCTGTTAGAACTGAAGACTTTTAAACGTTTAACCAAAACAAATGGCCGAAAGAATAAGACTAAAGTTTTTTGGTAAATAATATGATCGTGAATCATAAGTGACGTGGTAACTTAGAGCCCTAAACTCTAGTGGCAAAGTGCAACACACATGTATG
>JAVXUO010000378.1:0-146878 GCA_033065855.1 Escallonia rubra | reverse complement strand
TTTTTAGAATTCTTTTATTATTAGACTGAAATCCAGTGGCAAGGAGGTAATACACTTTTATGACTATGTAAATATCTTAAATGTCTAAAAGCAAGTAAGAAATGGAGGACGAAATTACCTCTTGACTTGGTTGGTTTTGAACGCTGGATTGAAGTCATGATTTGCTCCACGATGCAATAGGAAATGATTGGAAACACTATTTTTATCTCTCTTTCTTTCTCTCTCTCCCCCTCTCAAGATCTCTACATCTTTTCCTCTCTAATTTTCTATCCATTCTAATTTTTTCTCCCTTTTAGAGCAGCACAAATGGCCTTTTTATAGAGGTCTGGAACTGGGGAAGTGATAGAACATACCATTTGTTCATGTATATCATTTCAAGAGATAAAACAAAAAAGGCTAAAAATCTAAGTTACCGTGGCCGATTCTCTCTTGTATCACATGCGATTTTGAACCAAATCTAAAGGGATAAGAACCACTAATTCGGATGAAACACCTACTTTTTGTATATAACACATATGATAAACCAGATTACAGGATTAGCCATCAAATCTAATTCAAATCAGGCCATTAACCTCCTATTACGTCTAGACTCTAACCGGACCAACTAACTGGACCGGATTCATTAAACTGGGATAACTGCACTAGACTACTAACCAGACTTAATTAATTATAATGCCCCAGAAATCCAGAGCTCCATCGCCCCGAACTTCCGAAACGTTAACCTACCGGATCACATCAAACCTGTCAAACCTGTTCACTAACACATACTTCAAAGTTCTAACTCGGCATCCGCTCAAATACTTCAATATATGTACACTCCAAAAGGGGCCTTAGCTTAAGCTAGTCTTACAACTCAACAGTTCTGAGCTTAATTTAAATTCTTTACAAAGCAGCTACAACACTGACCCACGCAGGGGTCTTACCATACAGTGGTGATGGGCTCATCGGAATCTCACTCAGACTCTAAACCCAATCTCGAGCATTCTACAGTTACCCATTACCTATAGAAAGGAATCAAACGAAGGGTAAGCTTTTGAGAGCTCAGTAAGGTCGTATAAGGACTACCAAAAGAATTACGAAAGGATTCCAAAGAATCCAAGCAACGAGGGTTTCCAAAACACTTCAAACGATCTAAATAGCTCAATGATTTCCAAAATGATCAAAATTCATCATAAATAGATACCAGAATAACCAATAACAAACACGACGGATTCCAAAACGGTCAATAACATATCATTTCCAAAGTCATCATTCAAAGATACAATAATGATTTCTCAAAGGGTTTCAACACAAGTACAAATCATTTCAGACAATCTTTTCCAGTCATTTTCGTAACAGTCACGATAAGATATGGTGCAGATAAAACAAAAAACGTTGATCATGGGCGGTCGCGATGCCATTTTGGCGAAGCACAAATGTACACATGCATGATGTACAAGAATATAATTACTAGTCCCACTGGGTACTAGCCTGCATTTCATGCAGGATTCAAAATAGCCTTATAACGCCTCCCCACAGAACGGAATTCCTAGGTCAACACAAAAAATAACAATATCAATGAGCATTAACATAAGCTCAAATCACCAAAATTATTTCGGATTTCAATAACAATAAATATACTGAAATATGTCATCATTCGAAATTCCAGAATAACCACAACAAACGGCAATAATGATTACGAATGGTTATCAAATTTAGGCATAACAGTTCAGAAGAACGGACACAGACACTTATCAAATTTGCTCAGCATGCAATAACATGCGAGCATCAACAAGATTTCCAAAATAATCGGTCAAGGTTCAATATTAGAGTTTTCTGGACAATAATATGCCGATTTCAATATATAACTCAGTGTTCGACCTTAGTCATAATTAAATTCAAGGAGTACTTACAAGTACAAGTTATTAAATAAGGATTCAGACGAAAGTCCTTACCTAGGGGCCAGATAGAAACCCTTACCTGGATCCGAAGCAAAGTTATCTAACCGGAAGTCTTTAGCTTTAACCTAGATAAGATAACCAAACCATCAGAATACAGCCTAAATTAAGATATTTTAAACTTAATACAGACACATGCACATTCCCAAAATAAACCTCCTTCACCGGGTATGTAAAATTACCAAAATGCCCCTGGGATGTAAAATTACCAAAATACCCCTCTTGGACTCAAATCACCCAAAACGGCCTTCCCGTAAGTAGAATCACTAAAATAACCTTCTTGTATATTAATTTATGCAAAAATATCTTTTACAGGTAAAATTACCAAAATACCGGTAAATTACCGAAACACCCCCTTAAATCATCAAAATTATCTTTCTGTAAGCAAAATCACTAAAATATCCTTACAGTATGCATATTTACTCTAAATACCCTTTATGGGTAAAATTACCAAAAAAACCCATTGGGGTGGCAAATTACCAAAATACCCTTGGGGGTTTTCGCAGCGGAAAAAATTTCAAAAATCTCTTAAAATACTATTTTAAGCATCATGAAGTCATTTTCGGGCAAAAAGGTATTTTAGAAAATTTCACGCCCGAAAATCCTGAACCGATGTTCAAACTGAGCGCTCAGAAGTCAATTTCGCAAAAAATACTTATCGGCCTCAGAATGGCACGAAATTTTAGAATATGAAACATATCTATAAAATAATATTTTTTTCTAAAATTTTAGATTAAAATAACTTGGTTTGGTATGCTAAATAAATTGAGAATTTCTCCTAATCGAGACCCTAATTTAGCGCCCTTCGTGGACATCGAAAATTCCTAAAAATTCCAGAGCGTACGTATCGTAAAAATATTAGGGGTTGTAGTTTCGTACTTTGTCAAATTTTGACCCTAGCTATTTATAAAAATTCATGGAAAACTGCCTAAATTAAGCTCCTCCCTTTTAGCGACGAAAACAGTTACTATTTAGATTAAATCACACACTAAAACATTTTTTTCACACACAACATCTTCTTCTTCCTCTCACGATTGGCACACACAGACACGCACAATTCACATCCCCACCCACTGCCACAAACCATTCCCATTTCTATACCTAAAACTTACATTCTAACACAATAATACACAATATTTACACACATATACACACACTCCATCACACCCAAGCGCGCGCGCGCACACACACACACACATACACACTCGTGGACACACACTGAAGCACACACTTACCCCTCTTAACACACTAGAAACTCACAATTTCCACCTGATACCTTTCAAAACACACAAACCCATGGATTGTTCACAAAATCCCACACTTACACCTGCGGCAGCCATGAACACACAGACACACACACACCCCCTGTAACCACACACAACAAACTCACGCAACACACCTGCACCTCTCATCGCTCTCTCTCCCTTACTTCTACACACCCACAAACACATGAATCACATACAGATTCATCATCCAACTGCACCCCGAAGCACCCCCCCCCCCCCCACGGCCCCCCCTCCTCCTCCTCTTACACAGTTAAATATCCCCATTAAAGAACACTAAACACACACACACACACAAAACTATGGAAATCACACACTAAATTTTAAACAAGAATTACATCAAGCTAGTAATAGGGAAGTTAACCTTGAGAATTCCTCCCCGAACCCTCTCTTTTCCTCTGATTTTGCAGCCCCTTGAAGCCCTGCTTCCCTCTCTGTTTCTGTTTCTCTGTTACTGTGTTCTTCGTTGTTTCTTGTTTCTTTCCTTATTTGCATTTCCCTCCCCCGAATTCCCTTTTTATTTTCTTAGTTTAAATTTTATCCCATATATTTGTTTAATATAAAACTACATTAGTCATCAGGCCAAATGGTAGGAGGTGGCATGTTCAGGGTACATTTCCCTAAAATTTTGACACCTAATGCATATTTCCAAAAATTACAAATTAACCCCAAAGAATTTTCATAATTACAAACTAACCCAAAACTTTGTATAATTTTATCTAAGCCCCAAATTTATTCCAACTTCCACTAAAAAATACATACTGCCACTCATTGTATCATTTTCATCATTAAACCATAATTTACATTTATGCCCCCAAAGTTTTCCAAAATTACGAAAATGCCCTAAAATTTTTCAAAATTATATTTTTGCCCCAAAATTCTTTTAAGCTTTGATACTCTACTAACATTCGAGCTTTGCTAAAAATTATCGCCCATAAATTTTTCGGAGCCTAGATGGTTATTTAACCGGCTCCCGAAGTTCAGGATATTACAAGTATTACTAAACCTAGACCGGTAATAAAAAAAAGCCCAGTAACTAATAAGCAAATAAATTATAAAGTAAACTTGCAAAAATGGGGTGTCTAGAAAGTCCCTCGGTGAGAGAGCTCGTATGCGAGCAACCATAACCGACAACACATATTTCTGGCAAAAAATAGGAAAAATACCACAGGATCTATACTAACGCGGAGACTTACACGGATATGAGGTTAGACCATTGCAAGGCTTCCTACTATCCTAAAGAAAGAAATCACTCCAACTTAGTTTAGATGACCGGTGGAGATATCCCTTGAAGCTCGAGCCAACAATAACGATGACTGGTCTCAAGCAACATTAAAAGGAGAGTGTAAATGAACATCGTCAGGAGCTTGAGCCAATAATAATAGCGATTAGGAGGGTCCATACCTAAAACCTGGAGCCCCATAACATGTGACAGTGGCTGGTCGTTCAAAAATACTAGGGCATCTGACTAAGAGCCGAAACCAACAACGCATGAAAGCAGCTGGTTGCTTAGTCATATAAGTAAATGGTAAACCTAAGACGCGTGAAAATATTTGGTCACATAGATACAAGGAAGTAAACATGTTCTAGAAGCCGAAGCCAACAATGTGGTAAAGTGGCTGGTCGTTTAGACACATTAATGTGACCACTATTGACGCCTGACTGAGAGCCGGAGCCAACAACTCATGAAAGTGGCTAGTCGCTTAGGAACACCAGAGACTCATAGCTGAGAGATGGAGCCAACAATGCGTGAAAGCGGCTGGTCACTTAAATATAAGGAAGGGACAGAGGAGTCACTAGAAGCAGGAACCAACAATGCCCAAAGGCAACTGCTGATGAACGGTGGGAACATGATAGGTTAGCTATCTTCTAGAGTCGAGAAGGGTAAGAATGTGGCTTAAGAGTCATGAACTGAACCACTAAAGGCCGGAACCAACAATGTCGAATGGCAACTGGTTGTTGAGTAACTGAACAAGATAAGGACTATCTTCTAGAGTCGAGAAGCTTAGGAACAAAGCTAGAAAAGTCACAGCGACTCTAAAGTTTTCTTAGTTCTAAGTATTTTTTTTAAAAATTCCTTTTTCTTTTTATCTTTAAAAAGTTATATTCTGATTGTTTTTTTGTTCAAAACTCAAGTCTTCCTATTTTAATTCTAGACTGACTTCTTAAATGCAAACAAATATATCTAACTGTGCACATGTGAATATGTATACAGGAGCACGAGATTACACATTGGAACAACTAGTTGTAAGCAAACCACATGAAGTTTGTGCCTCAAGTGTATGAGCCGGTTCACCAGGAGATTGTTTTCTCATAATAAAAATAACTGGTTTTACTGCTAATCTATCTTTAAAATCACTTGACACTGGCCAGTTCATTCCCATACCGAAAAACTTTACGCAGTTAAGGATTCTTACTTGGTATCAGGATCAAATTCCTCTGTGAAAAGCTCAATCCCCTGGCTTCTACTAACCCAACAAACCAATGGCATCAAGCCGAAGAGGATTACCAGACTTTCCAAACATCAGTTCTGTTAGCAGATCCTATCAACAAGTTCAAACTTATCCATCTCGAAAGTTACTTCTGCCTAACAATAATTAGGAATCTGCATTTTGTGCAAGTTCACAAAGGCATCTATAGAGTAGCATGCTAACTATGGGAGGCTAATCTATGGAGGGAATCCATTCTGATCCAGCCTATTTAATCCCATTCAACGCCCTGTCTTTGGACACAGTGAATGGGCTTACTAATCTCTGGTGATATCTTATAGAAATCGTCAATGTTATAATTGAACTTCACCAAGCATCCCACCACCTGACTATAAGGTAGCCCTGGCCTTTGGCTTCTCTATATCGCATCTCATATTCTTCGTTACGACAATACCTAATTTTCCACCTGATTGAGACAATATCTCAGGGGTAGGAAACTTATCTTAGCAAATAGCTTGAATAAGCGCTGTAAACCTTTACCTGATCAACCCCAAGAATCGAGACTCAAACCTTTTGTTGAGAAAGAGATTTTAGAGGCCATCACCAATGCCAAGATTAGAACTAATCTGAAAAATGAAAGAAATGCCTACATTTATGGTGTTTTCCACCGAAGGAAAAAAATTTGAACGCAACAAAAAGGTCCCGCCCAAAGGAATAGATCTCAACTCGAGGGTATATTCGACCGTTGATGAAATAAAAAGGTAGGAGAAGTGAATAAGGATAAGCTAAAATCACCAAAAAAAGGATTAGCAAACGGAAAATGAAGCTTAAGAAGGGAAAGAAATCCGTATTTGCATAACTGAGCTTTTGAGGGCTTTATATAAAAGAGATTTGGGTCCAATGTTCTTTTGGACGGAAGAGATATTCCCTCCAACCTAAGAAGAGAAAGGGACACTGCTAATAGAACAAAAAAATAAAGCTTGTCCCTGGTTTCTGGTTGGACTTAGAAATATTCTCCTTTTTTGTTAGCATTATTACTTTTTAACCTCATCGAAATGTAATGGAGTACCTGACTCTCGTAAACAATCATAATCTTAAGAAAAGACTTTATACATGAGATATAATGCAGGTCAGGGTAGGGGTTAAGAAACAAAATGGATAGTAAGGCTCGAAAACCCAAAGATAATACAAAGCCCCTACAGTGTGCCTATAGAGACCAAGCCTAGATGGGGACTAAGCTGTCTATGCATCCCCATTGGAGGATCATGTATGATATAGTTTAATCTTTTGGAATTTACAGATCAATCTCTAAAGATTAGACACATCACATATAAGGATTACTCTTTGTCCACCCATGCTTCGAGTCTTGGGGAAGCATGGCTTCACAACTTCCCTTTTTATTTATTTGTTCTTTCTTCCTTTCTCATCTTTCAAAGTTCAACAAATAATCATCAGGCATTGAGTCAAATCTAATAGGCACACATAAGGAGACTACATATCCCATGATTAGGATTATAGGCTTTTAAAAAAGAAAGCCTAAATTGTTTAGGCCTAATGGGCAAGCAAGTTAAGAAATTAAGCATAGGGTTAACAAGATAACTGATGGCCAACCGATGGCCTCATATCTCTACAAATGCTTGTTTTCGGGAGGACATGTGCAACCTTTTGAGGTTCTTTTCATTTTTTTATTCTCTTATAAGTCCACTCGTTGTGATTCCTTATTAGTCATATTAATTAGTTCATCAAAACTTCAAAATCGACAATCAAAGAGTAGTCAGAACAAATGGCTATATTATCCATCAAAAAATAGTCTGGACAAAACCAATAATATAACAATTTGGAAAATCTACAAAAAATTATCTGAAATAGGAATCAGGCAAAGATTCAAGCTTAGAATTGTACTCGGTGCATCCAAAAATCTTTGATAATCAATTCGACAACAAACAGGTCTTGCCTTGAGCTAGTGTGATCTGGCCAACAAAATTAACGATTTTCTCCTCCTCATAATTGAATGTAGAAGGATCTTACGCCCAAAGAGATGTCTCAATAGCATTCACTTGGTGCACAAGTAGAGGCTTTTTCTTCACATTGGGTCCAATATATGTGTTTATCTCACCCATGTAAGATAAGATCTTGGATAGCATTACTTAAATGAGGAACCTCGATGCATGGTTTTCAGATCCTTGGTAGTACTCACATCGAGCATGCACGCTGTATCCTTCGGGTATAGTAGTTTGCGTAGGTGAAGGCAGTGGCTTAACAATCATACCCCTCCAAAGTATTTATTCAAGCACTTTGGCCATAGGCGCATGCAGATTGGTGAACTTTCGCCTGGAAATGGTTAAATCCCACGAAGTTAACCACTTATTAAGATTTAACTGCATTGACATAATTGTTCGCGAACACCTTCAACTGAGCGTTGGGATTCCTTGGATCAGTCTTGCATCCTCTTAGCTTCCAATTTTTGGCTATTGTTCTTTTACTGGTGGTGTTCTCGATTTGAGTGGCTTGAGCGTGGTGTGGTAGTGGCCAAAGATGTACTCATGATAGACTGGTAGAATGATGTTTCACGATAGTCACTTGTTCCTTTTCTAGCGGGGGGTTGACCATCTGAGCCGATTTGTTTCTTCATTTGATGATAAAAGTAGACACTGACTCCCTTGATCTTGCTTGGTGGTCTCCAAATCACGGCGGGTGATGTCTAAGATTCGCATTGTATTGGCATCGGTTGACAAACTTACCGATAATGGCCTCCCACATACAAATTCATGAGTCTTCAAGGGTGAGGAACAGTTGAGCAACAACCCTTATTAAGGTACGGTGGAATAGATATATCAACTGATTCTGACTAACTCCAAGACTAGCCAGTGTATGGATATACATCTTCACAAGGATCTTTTGGTCCGAAGTTTCGTAGAACTTATCTAGCCCAAGTATTTTGAAATTCGGTGGAAGTTTACATCGAGGCCCAAAGTGATGGCACTGAAATCCATAGGGCAATCTGCCTTTCTCATTCGAGCGACTTGGGATTCTAGCGTCACCAACTTTTCCCTCAATTCTGGCATGTCAAGTTTTTCCTCCCGATCTGAGTCATACTGCCACTCGAAGTTGTCCTTGGGATCCTTTGTGCTTTTCTCTTCATTCTTCTCGTTCGTCTCCTCGGTGAGGTTTACCTTGAGCAATTCTACCTCAATAGCCATCTTTCCGTGATGGGCAGCTAGGACAATGATACTCTTCTAAAAATTGTTCAGCATGTCTTCGAGGATTGAGACAAAATCACTAACCTGAGGGCATGCTTTGGCCACTTGGATATGTGTGAGCTTTTTGAATTGATCCGGACACCAGAGTTTTCAACCATTATTATAGAATTTGAGGAAAGGAAAGTTTTGCACAACTTGGCAAATTAACGCGCCAGTTTTTAAGAAGAATCGCCAGAGGGGGGGGGGAACCTCAAAATAAGCCAGCCAGTACACTTATGAACTGGCCGACACCTACGCCTACTGGTTTATAGTTGTACCTAGCTAGTCTATTTTGGGATATCTTCCTTTTTGAGGGGTGTTGGTTGATCTTCCTTTTTCAAAACATTGTCACTGACAAACCATCTGGTAATCGGTTTAACGATCGTTTGATCATAGACCAAATTTTGATACTTTCAGAATGAATTTTTGGCCGGTTTGTTTAGTCCTAAAATATGGGCACGGGTGAACTGTCTGGTACACTTGTTGTGTATCGGTCAATTCAGTCGTGGCCATTTTTTTTGTGGATTTTCCCTTTATCAAGCGTACCGGCCGATTCTCTAGCCAATACAACATATTTTTGACTAGTACTCTTGTTAAATGGTAGACTTCCAAAGCTAGTCGGGTGTGTGTTCACGTGGAGTTTTGGGTTTCAGTATAGGCTCAATTTGTACAATATACCTCTCACCCTTAACTTCAATAGTTAATCTTTGGTGGTCCTTAGTACGGGTAGAAATTTGTTTAATATACCGAGAAACCAAGATGCTCTAGGTACAAAGGTCGTGGAGGCAAGGGCATGCTCGAAGATCGCTTCACAACTAAGGAGTTCGAGGGTTCCAACAATTACCCTTAAAAAGGGTGGATCGGGACAACATTCTGTGTGTGTGTGTGTTTTGTGTCATCTAAATAGAAAACAAACAAGTTAATCGGGGTCTAGTCTTTTTTATTTATTTTCCAGCAGCGTCGCCATTGTATCGTACTGCCTCCAAATATTAGACCTGCAACTCGAGTCACCATCTCATTTCAATGTCATTAACTATTAGCACAGAAAAAACAAGAAAATGATATTTGACATTATATTTTCCAATTTAGGCTTCTTACAACGGGAAAGTGGTAGACACCTTGTCATATCCTAATGGTCTCTAACTTGTTTTATGTAATTTTCAATTTTCTTTCCAAAATAACTAATGATGAAACGTGCATAAAAAACAAGTGATAAACTAATCCTAAATTTGGTTTGAATTCAACATCGGGGATCGAATGGCCTACGTATGCGATTGGACTAGTCAGGATAAAATCATTGTCGTTCGACTGACCTTACAAGAGGGCGACCTAGAATTTAGTCGTATTTCTTAGAGAGCTAAATGAACTCAACTTTTTCTAATCTAATATTCTTAAAATTCTTTCCAACTAACACTTGAGTAGCTTTAGAATTCTAATTGAAAAGGAAGTCTAATTGTAGTAGAAATTTTGTGCTAACAAAATTATACTCCTATTAGAATTCTTTTCCTAACCAACCATCTTCTTCTAGTGGTAGAACCTCATTTTTGTATTTTATTATCTTATTAGACCGAAGTTCATCATAAAAGCCTAAAAACATGTAAGGAATGGAGGACGGCATTACCTCTTGACTTAGTTGGTTTTGAATACTCTCTTGAAGGCCCGACTTTCTCCACAATGCAATGAGAAAATAATTGGAAGTCCACACACACACACACACTCTCTCTCTCTCTCTCTCTCTCTCTCTCTCTCCGCGCCTCTCAAAATCGCTACCGCCTTTCCTTTCTAGTTTTCTGCCTTTCTATCTTTATCTCCCTTTTGGAGAAGTTGAATGGCCTTTTTATATAGGTCTGAAGCAAGGGAACTGATAAAAGAGACCATTTGGTCTGCATATCATTGCTAAGAGATAAAATCGGAAAAAGCTGTAAAGTCTAAGTTACCATTCTGCGCCGGTTGAATATATTTATTGACCTGACCTGTTTGTTCACCCTTACCAGTCAGTTTTAAAAACTTAGCTGCCGTTTCTCTCTTTTAATCTGATGCGATTTTAAACCAGATCTAAAGGCATAAGAACCACTAATTCCGATAAAACACATATGAAATCACATGTGATAAACCAAATTTTGGGATTAACCATCAGATCTAATTCAAACAAGCCATCAATCTCCTATCTTATCCAGACTTTGACCTAGGTTAAGCCTAAATTAACTGGGCTAGCTAACCAGGCGGACCCTTTAATCTAGTCTAAAAGCATTAGATTGCTAACTGGATTGGACCAACTAGACTAGACTTAAGTAATTAGATCACCATTTTTACTAAGCCTGGACCACTAATAGTACAAGTCTAAATAAAAATAAAGGACAATAACTAATAAGCAAATCAATTATAAAATAAACCTACAAAGATGGGGTGTCTACACTCTACAGTAGTTATTTGGTGGATATAGGGTAGATGTGTTTGTTAGATGTTGATTTGTGTTTGGCGTACGTGGTTGTGATTGGTTTTGTGCCTGTTGACATGATATTTTGAGCAGGTTGATGCTAGGTTTGGCAATTCGGATTCTGCTTCTGTGTTCAACAAGCTTCCTAGTTTATGGAACTCCAAGGTAAGGTGGTAGTTTTGGTTGTTGACAGGTTGATTTTTGTCATTAATGTAGACATATTTTATTCTCTAATCAAGTTAGTGCAGCAGGGAACGGGTGTGTCGATGTAAGAGTGAATGTTGTTGAGTTCTTAGAACTTAATGATTGTTGTGGTGTTTGAGCTGACTAAAGAAAAGAAGCAAGGGTTTGATGTGGCTACGTATTTGAAGATAACAGTGCACGTGCTTTAAATTAGAGGGAGAATAGCCTAGCTTGTTTTAATTTTACTCGTATAGCACTCTTGCACCACATCAGTTGGATCAAATAAGGTATGTCCTTTGGTGTTAATTTCTTGTAGTTTAATTTCTCTTTTCATTGTAACCACTAGGCCTTCACCAATTATTATGTGTTAAGTTAAAGTGTAGGATATGCTTTACTTATATTTGAATGTAATTCTTGTAGGGCTTACACGTGTTTGGCCAGTCTTAACGAGACCTACATAGGGTAATTTTTTCTTCAAGTTGTAAGGCATATGTACTATTAAGATCAAATTCTCTTATTATAAAAGAAAAGGAAAAAAAGAAAGAAAGAATGGTCACTCTAAGTCAAAGAATTACTTAGCAAGTTACTTTCTTTGATGATGTAAAATCATAAAAAATGAAGTGTGAAAAGTTTGATGAGTGAGCCTTGATATTTTGGTGCATTTAACATGCAATTCTTTCTTCCATTCCTGCAAATTCTCGGGCCCGTTTAGGAAGTTGAATATTGCATGGAGAGTGGAGGGTCAAAAAGTGGTTTCCATGGTGTATGACAAAGCCCCAAATTAATTTACGGGTTTCATTTAGATATATCAGCTATTGGAAGATTAAGTACGAATTTTTACAAAACTGAGGTTTGTCTTTATTACACTCGGATACACGTGGTTTAAAAAATTAGACACAACACAGTGTCAGAGATTCATGAAAAGAAGATTTAGATGGTTTAGTTTAAAGTACCTCAAGTCTAGATTCACTTGGTGCTATGCACATCCCAAGAACCAAGCTTTGACAACCCCAAAGCATGACAGTCCCAAGCTTTGCCATATGCTGAATAAAATGAAGTTTTTTTTTTTGTGTATAATTGAAGCTCTTTCTATGAAGAAGATGTGTACAATTGAAGTTTTAAGCAGTGGAGAGATGCGAAAATTGATGACTTGAACTTTCAATCAAATAATCGCTCATAGAGATATCTCTTCGATGATGTAACGTCATGAAGATGAAGAGAGAAAATCTAATCTACGAGCCTTGGTGATTCTTTGATGAATGGAGGCCTAAAATATGATTTTTATGGTGTATGATGAAGCCTTAAACTATTTTTATATGGTGTATATGAAATATAGCCGTTATAGGAAGATTTGACATGATTTTTGCAAAACTATCATTATTTTCGAATCTGCCTTAGTTGATTAATTCCCGATGCAAACGATTGCATTTGGTTGACTGCTTCATGAAAACTACTGCCCTATTTTGGGCATAACTTCCTTTAGAAAAATAGAATTGAGGCGCCGTTTTTTGTGTTGAAAAGATAATGAAAAGTTTTATCATAGAACAAAAAATTTAGCTCTAAAATAAGTTCACCAATTTTTAAGAAGCACACTTGTTTTAAAGGTTACAAACTCACCTGCAATACACAATGTGCCCAAGTATCACTTTAGGCAATTATCATCAATCCAAGCACTAAGTTACGTAATTGTAAAAATCAATCATCACAATTGAGAGTAATTTAGCCTCTACATTATGTTCACTTTAAGCTCCTTTATCTTAGCCCGTACATTATATTCACTACAACTTTAAATTCCTTTAATTCCAACCTACATTTGATTTCTCAAATGTGTCTTTATGAGTTTGTATGTAAATACTTATTAAAAATCTACTCAAAGTACACATTAAAACATAGTCAAAGTGTTGTTATCATTGTAACAAGATGTAAACATGTACATCATCAATAATTATCTCTGACCTAATCCCACCGTCACCACCATCCCCAATATCTGACCCAACACCAACGACAAACCATCAACAAAACATATTGGAAAACAATTATCGTTAAAACGCCATATCTACGCCTCCATAAAACTTGGGTATTGTTGCTGCTAAAAATATGCTACGCGTATTTCCGTAACCAGAACTTGGACTGATGACCTGCAAGACAGAAAACGAGTGACCGCCGGGTGGGGTTCCTGGCGGAGAACTCTCCGATGCTTAAGTTAGAGCGCAGCTACAGAATAATAATTCTTAAAAAGCATGAATTGTGTAATCTCTTATACTTGAGGGGTAGACCCCTTTATATAGTTGTTAAGAGAAGACTCCTAGTAGGACTAGGCCGTGGGCCAGATGTGTTAGGATCGCATTAGGATCCTTAAGGATCACGTCACGATCTCTGATAAGATAATTATCGATCTCCCAGTTTGACTGGGATTGCCGGGTATTCCCTAATTATTGGGAGTTATATTTATGTTATATCATAAGCCCCCCACTTCCTTGGTCAAAATGTTTGGCTGAGGAAGTTTATACCTGGTGTCTTGAGAAACGCATCAGATTTGCAAGGGATTCACCATCCACTTGTAGGGGTAACAATATTTCTCTCCTTCATATGCTTCGACCTAAGCGAGAGCTTAAGCCTTGGAACTTTGCCCAAGTAGGGCGCTAGAATCCTAGCTCTCGAGAGCTAAGTCTTAGAATGTCGCCCGAGTAGGCTATTCAGAATCATCTTTGGAAAGACGAATAATGAGATTTCGAGATCCTTTAGAGGCTGTGCCCCATGGTAGCCTCTCTCAAGAGAGGACACAAAGCTATGCATGCAAGTTGTTGCATGTGCTAAGTGTTTGAATGTCCCCTCGAGGGGTCACCTCTCCTTTGTAGGGTGTTCATTTTGTGCAAGTGTGTGTTTTTTAGCTCGAGCCAACCACATCATGCTTGCGTTTTACTTTGTCGTGAACTCTTATCATCAGCTAAAAGCTGGCAAAGAAGCCTCGCACTCACGCTTGGCTGGGTTTTGAATTGACAAAGCATGGTGGGGGAATGAAGTCCCACATAGTCTTTGTCATTTCACGGGTTAGAACTGTAGCTAAACCATTCGGATAGAACTCAAGCTCTATCCTGTCACCCTTGAGGGTGCTCATCCCTCGAGGGACCGCCCTAGAGGGTCAGTGGAATGTAGAGTTCTGGTAAGTGCCCTTGAGGGCTAATGGAGCGCAGAGCTCGTGTAAATACCCTCGAGGGTTTGACAAAACTTAAGAGTTCTTGTCGTATGCGCCCTTGGGGGCAGATGGAGCGTGAAGCTCATGAAAATACCCTCGAGGGTTTGACGAAACTTAAGAGTTCTCGTCGTACGCGCCCTCGGGGGCGGATGGAGCTCGGAGCTCATGCAAATACCCTCGAGGGTTTGACAGAACTTAAGAGTTCTCGTCGTACGCGCCCTCAGGGGCGGATGGAGCTCAGAGCTCATTCAAATACCCTCGAGGGTTTGACGGAACTTAAGAGTTCTTGTCGTACGCGTCCTTGGGGGCGGATGGAGCTCGAAGCTCATGCAAATACCCTTGAGTGTTTGACGGAACTTAAGAGTTCTCATCGTACGCGCCCTCGGGGGCAGATGGAGCTCGGAGCTCATACAAATACCCTCAAGGGTTTGACGGAACTTAAGAGTTCTCGTCGTATGCGCCCTCGGGGAAGGATGGAGCTCAGAGCTCATGCAAATACCCTCGAGGGTTTCAATCAAAGCAACAAGTGCTTGTCGTAAAAGGCGCGGGGCATTGAGCCTGTAATATGGCCACTACTATGAAGCCCCCTTGTCTCAGCCTATATGTAGGGCTGGTCACAAGAAGACCTTATGGGAGCAGTATAGAAAACCATATCTGGCTGCTTGACTAGACGAACATATAATGATAGAGAACGCGGAGTTTGTCTGAGCAAGATGCCACTGATGATCGGTAGAGAAGTTTCCGTAGTTTGTCAATATACTGAGAAGCAATTAGATTCAATTTGCTTGGTTGCATGAGGTTGAGCTTGCAGTTGTACCAGCATATTAGTGACGTTATTGGCGAAGTTCTCTAACTCACCAGATGTGTTGGTAGCATGCGCTGGTGTGAACATTTGACCGTTCATAGTCGGTCACTGTATGAACGGATAGATCATAAGATAATAAGAAATGCTGAGTCGGCAAGATGCTGTAGTAGAAACCCTAGGCGTGACTTTTAAGTCGCCGGGTGCTGTGAGTTTGTTCCTTGCTTAAGAAGTGGTTTATACGTCACTATTGATGCTCGCATGCATTGTTTAAACCCTTGCAAGAAATAAAAGTACATGACTGAAAAAACAGCCTCTGGAACAATAAAGCATATAAAAATGAAACTATGTTTTTAACACAGTATTAAGAGCGGTGTTCAGACACCGTGGCTCTATTAGGGTTTTTGCCGATTAAACAACAGGGTGCTTGAGCTTAAAATGTCATAGCAGTCGAGAGCCTTGACATGTAATGTGCTTGTGCCACTTGACACAATTGCACAATGCTAGACCAAAAAAGAACGTAGGTCTAAGTGACATAAAAGTGCACAGAGAGTAGCGTTTGGAAGGCTTGTTAGCGCCTTCAATCGTAGTCGCTAGCGAAAAATATGCAATGAAGTATATGCAGTTTTTACAGAGTGTGCGACAAACGTTAAATAAATGAGACCCTAGGGTCTCGATTTTGAAATGGCCTGTTACAGTTCCTAAAAAACAAAGCAGTTGGTTCCTGTCGGTGGATCCAAATCCGGTTGCTTCTCCTTGAGGCCGTCCATTACAGACGAGGGTTTTTTCGTCTACCGAAGAGAATCGGTCGCCTAGAGATAGAGTTGACTACTGCAAAGAGGCGGCGGCGCCACCGCAAGGAGCGATAGTAGATCTGGCAGTCGCTGCCGGTGGCAAAATCGGGGCTTGGCTGTTGCAACAACATGATGTCAAGATGTTAATCGGTGAAGTGGCAGCAGCGTCGTTCGATTACGATGGACAGGGCGACGTCGGAGAAGATGTCCGTCGGCAACGACATCGCGGTGGCCACCATTGAGGGCGACGACGATGCTTATGTCTCTACTTTTTTATGACACCGGAGAAGACAAATGCAGAAAGAGGTCGCGGTGAAGCTTCTCCCCTGCTCCGGTAGCACAAATCTGAACCCACGACGGCGGCAAATAGTGGCGCAACAATGAGGTGGATCTTTCGGTTGGTAGCGGTGAAACGGCGATGACGCCTATTAGAGCTTTCGCTCGTCGCGGTCATGACGGGGACAATGGGCACTGCCGTTCGTCGCGGTAGTGACATCTCGATGGCGCGGGCTGACGGTGGTGCTGCTGTGGCGACGTCTTCCTGCTCTTCTTTTTCTTTTTTATTTGTTGAGATGTTGTTGTATCTGCTTCGGCCTCTTCACGGCGGTGGCCGGCGGTTTATGGTGCCCGTGGCTCCGCTGTTGTTTTTGTGGGTTTTGAACATCTTCGCTTCTGTGTTTTCTTGTGATGTTGGTTCCAGCGGCTTTGCGTCGCTGGCGACTTCGGTGGCGTGAGAGGCCGGAGTTTGAGCAGGGGGTCTCCACGGTGCGGTGGCAACAGTGCTGCCTGTCGCGGCGGTGATGGCACCAGCTGGTGCCACTATGAACCGCAGTCGGCGCTGGCCCAGAGTCGTGATTATTGCTTCGGCGGCGAGATGGCGCCATCACTGTTGGTTGCGTTGTTGCGAACTTTGAACAGCGGGGGTTGTACGGTGCTGGCGCTGACGGTGGTTGCGCAGATTGGCGTAAGCGGTTACGGCGGCACCGTGTCTTCTTTTTCGATTTCTGTGATAGTAGGCCGTGGGGCAGCGGCGCGACGACCACCGACCGCGGATCTTCTGTGATAGATTGGTGGTGATCATGTCGTCGTTTCAAATATGGCCAAAATAATGGCGGCGCTGCTATTGTTTGAATGTCGCCGCCGCCACTTACGAAACTTTTTTCTTTCTTTGATTGCGACGACCATTGAATCTGTCACCCACGGCGGCAGCAATTCTGTAGAGGTTTCGACGAGCTGACAATTCGCGGTACAACTGTTCAGGTTCAGGTTTTTTGGGGTTAATCGGCTAGGCTGGCGGGTCCCACAGATGGTGCCAATCTGTTACTGCTAAAAATATGCTCCGCGTATTTTTTGGAACCCGAATATGGACCGATGACCTGCAAGACAGAAAATGAGTGACCGTCAGGTGGGGTTCCCGGCGGAGAACTCTCCGATGCTGCTTAAGTCAGAGCGCAGCTACAAAATAATAATTCTGAAAAAAGCATGAATTGTGTAACTGTCCTTATACCTAGGGGGTTAGACCCTTTTATATAACTGTCGGAAAAGACTCTTAGTAGGACTGAGCCGTGGGCCAGATGTGTTAGGATCGCGTTAGGATCCTTAATGATCACGTCACGATCTCTGATAAGATAATTATCGATCTTCTAGTTTGACTGGGATTGCCGGGTATTCCCCAACACTAGAAAGGACGAAGATGATTCGATCGATTTTTTGCTGGACCAGTTTACATTAGGGCCCCTCCATCGGATCTTGAAAACTTATTTTGGTTTGCTTCAAACCCATTATCGCCTCAGGAATATGATTGGAGGGGAAAAAAAAACAGTGATGGTAATTAGGTTTTTCATCCGACCGGAAGGTCAAATAGTGGGTATTGTTGTCCTGGTGGACTTAGATCTAAAGTGGTGAAACCATGGGGCTTTGGTTGGGGCAGAAATAGAGATATTGAGACAATTTGGGTTTGGGGATGATAGAGATAGATTCGTTACAAGAGTGCTAATGAGATTCCTTTGATTCAGATGGGTTTTACTTGGCAAATTATATAGGCAGGTCCTTTGGCTTAAGGGCCATTTGGCCAAACAAAGACTAAAGTATATGACATCATTCTTTATGGTTAGTTCGAGTAACGGCTAACCTAATGACATGGTAGGTGTAAGACCAGCACAATCCACAATAGACATGAAGTGCAATTTTGCAAAACCACACATATCCCAGTGTGTAAGTGCAAACCTCAGTAGTACCGACTACAGTCCACCTTTAGACAGAGATCAACTTTACATATAGTGGACTGTAATCACCATTGCTGCCGACTTTGATGGTTCTTTCAAGAAAATTACCTTACTTATTTTTGGCATAACTCTTTATGCTAAAAAAGTTTGAATTACCTCGGAACTTGACCTATTTTCTATTTGGCATTGGGCTTGTTGCTTAATGAAACTTTATTAGCATGTCTGCCATTTTTTTGTTTGTTTTTTTTTTTTCCGATTTGATTTCACATATTCAGGTTCCCAAGTGTTTGTTCATGAGTTTGAACGAACATACTAATTAAACGTCAACTCAAAGCATCCATTACAACACAATAGGCGTACTTTTATCACTAGACAAGATATAATCTTAAGATATCTAATCATAACAATTGTGATCCCCCTATTCGCATAAACGCGGTTTTAATTAAAGATTAGATCTTCGATTCAACACCAAAGCCAAATACCCAAGTTCAAAAGTTTTTGCTTTTAGAGTGTGTTTGGATGAGGTAATTGAAGTTGAGATTTTACTTTTATAGAGGACTTGAAAATACATCACACCAAATTCTTCGTTTGGATTATGATGAGATAAATTTATCTAATTTTAACAGGGATTCGAAAACGAAATTTGGCGTGCTAAAATTTCGTGTAGAAATAATTAGTCCAGACTAGTTATTTAGTAAATCATTTCCCCAAATATAGGGATAAAGTGACTCTTTTTTGTTTCCATAATTTAGCTACCTTCTTCCACTAAAAATGGAAACTCTCTCTCATTAGTTTGTAACCATGAATCATCAAATTATCTAGGTTCAAATTTTTAAATGTAAATCCACATATAAAATACTTGTTTTTACAAAATCATCCAAACACTGGATTTGCAATTCCATATATTTGTAAATCAGTAAATTTTAAAATGAATAGATTTTGAAATGGAAAGTACTTTGAAATTCTTAATCCAAACACACTTTTGGGGTAATTAAATTGGAGATTTCACCTTTGTAGAGGATTTTGAAATACATTGTATAAAATCCCTTGTTGGGATATTGATAAGATAGATTTACCAAAATTTAGAAGGGATTTAAAAAATGAATTTGGTGTGCTAAAATTCCCTCTAGAAATAACTAGTGCAGACTAACTATTTGTCAAATCCATTCGACAAAAAGAGTCTCCATAATTTTAGGTAATTTCTTTCATAAAAAAGGAAAATACACCATCAAATTATCTATTTCAAAATTTTAAATGCAAATTCACATATAAAATACTCAATCAACAAAATTGCCCAAGCAATAAATGTGCAATTACATAAATTTGAAAATTAACGAATTTAAAATGAATAAATTTGAAATACAGAGTACTTTAAAATTCTTCATCTAAATATACTCTTAGCTGTCGATGATCCCAAATTTTCCATTTAAAAAAATGTGAAAGAGAACATAAGTTATGAATAGGTAAGAAAACGGTTTCGGGCTTACAAGATGGGCCAACAGGCAAGAGCACAATTGCAATTTTAGACAAACCCAGCCCACTTAGCTTATAGGGGGTAAAAAGGGAAAAAGAAGATAAACAAATCTAGGGCTTTACGAGCCGCTAAAAGCTTCATTACCAAAGGCCAGCGGTACCACAGAGCTACTAGGGTTTGGAACGCAGCCACAGCTCTCAAACCCAAAAAATGGTACTCTCTCTCTCTTAGATCTCTCAGATCTCTCTAGTTTCGTTCCCCTTCTTTTCTCTATGATTCGATAAATCGTTCATTACTCGATCTGTACATTTTGTTCTGTTTTTAAGTTTTTGTAATCTGTTGTTTTTGATGCTTATAAAGGGTGTATCGGTGTATTCTTACATCTCCATGTCTAGTTGTGATGATTTGTGGATTGGGTTTGCAGAGTCTGTGCTTGGTTTGTCGGAAAATGTTGTTAGTGATGATTATGTTCTGGTAGGACATTTTGTGAAATATGGTGTGTACGTGGCACAATCAGAAGCTTAATCCTGCTCCTTTACATCATAAACTTGGCTACATAGTTATCGCGTGTGCCATCTTTAATTGGGTAACTGGAAGTGCGAACGATGAATAGGTACTCTGAGATTAATTCTCAACTGCATTTATATGGGTTTCCAGATCCGGAGGGAGTCGTGGACGGAGCTGATATTCGTAGGTTACCCCGTTTTCTGGGTGAGTTACCTTACATTAGTGGTACCCCATTGGTGAGAGAGCGGGGGAAGGAGGTGCGCAGAACAGTGTTTGGCAGGGTGATCTGAAGCTTACTGAGATAGAGAGAGAACAGAAGAAAGAGAACAGATCTGAACTGGTACGGTTGTTGCGTTTTATGGTAGTTGGTGGAAATGGCAGAGCTTGAATATTTATCGGAACAAGCTTGGCATTCCATCTAGAAAACTGGACTTCTTTGCTCTTTTAAGCGAGCTTAGAGTAACACTACCCTTTTTTATTTGCATGAAGTGATAGTGGTAAAAGTAAAGAGCTTAATATCTATGCCTGTTGGAATTGCAAGCATGATATCATAGTTTCTAATGGAGTACGCCTGACACTACTATGATAGGGTTGTTTCTGTGAAATTTACCAAGTTCTTTACTGGGGATACTATGTTCGTCGAACTTTGGTAGGTATACCCCGAGTAACTAGCCAATACTGGCTATGCTGCATTCATCCCATCTCTATATTCTTTGTGTACATATAAACGTATAGTTGGATTAGAGTTCAAATTTCTCAAGCTCAGGTCTACTGTTTGCTTATGTTTCTTAGTCCTTGAAAGACTGAGTTTTGTACACAATCCATTAATGGGTAATTCCACGTTGTAGCCAGGAAATAGGCTTCCTTTGTAGAGATTGTCATTTCAATGAAAGACATCTAGGTTTCCGAAAAAGTAAGAATAAACCCCCTGCTCCAACTCAAATTTGTTTTGCTCAGGGAAATATCATTGGATATAATGTAGGATCTTGTTGGAGTGGGTTGACTTCAATGTTTGAGATTGGCGACGATGATTGACATGTGCCATATGGACATTATTCTAACGTTGTTTGGAATTTTTGCAATGCCTGATCTCAACAGGTGCTACACTTGTTGATGTTAGTGGTGTGGCATGCTTTGTGGTCTTTAAGGTTTTTTATGCCTTTTCCTTGAAGCAGTTTTTCCATGGTGAAGTCTGCAGTAGTTTTAGTCGAAGACCAAGTACCACCTAGTCTTACATAACGGTGCTTAATTTTGTTTTCCCTTCCTGCGTAGGTTAAATATAATTATTGATTGCTTCTCTCTCTCTCTCTCTCTCTAACATCAGCCGAAGCAAATCCACGAGATCAAGGATTTCCTCCTCACTGCTAGGAGGAAGGACGCCCGCTCTGTGAAGATCAAGAGGAGCAAAGATGTGGTAAAGTTCAAGGTTCGCTGCTCCAAGTATCTCTACACCCTTTGTGTGTTTGACTCAGAGAAGGCTGACAAGCTAAAGCAATCCCTACCTCCAGGTTAGTATGTAGTTGCTTGAATTTTACTCGTGTTCTCCTTGACAATAATACGAGTTCATATATATAATTGGGCAAAGACACATCTGGATTAACAAGGATGCATTTAGCTTTGATCTTGATCCTAATACGATTTTCTGGGAAGTATTGCGGGCGGTGATGCAGAATGAAATGTGCCTATGAATTTGGGATATCTTATATCCTGCAAAAGATGAACTAGGAATATGAAGATACATAGAAGGGCTAGGTGTAATATTACAAATGATATATCTTCACAAGTGTTGTGTAAAAATGTTATCTGAATTTACTGTAGCACCTTATGATTACAATTTTCTTACCATCAACTAGACTTCGTCCCAATCTTGGGGTCGCTACATGTCCTTTTACTCCACTAGCATACTAATGTTATTTGATGTTCTTCTAGGTTGATTACAGTTAATTTCAGTCTCTGACGAATTACTTTCCAGGATGATTCTGATAATTATTGATTTAATGCAAATGTGCAGGCTTGAGCGTGCAAGACCTGTAAACTAGATGGCGGAGCTTGTTGAAAGAGAACTATTTTCATGGGGCATTGAAATATGCTGTTTAATGTTGTCAGTTTTGTTTTTGATGGATTTCCATTTGTCAATGGGTTGTTTATTGCAGTAAGATTCTCTTAGTGACCTACATTAAAGACTTTGTAGTTGAATTGTTGAGCTTCCTTACTTGGCCATGCTTTGTCATTGTTTGATTTGTTGTTTATGCCATTCTTAGTTTTGGCATATTCAAGTTGATCCCATTTTTAGATGGTGAGACTCGTGGGCTTTTATTATCTAAGAAGACTAAATCCTGCTGGACATGCAGTTTGATCGAAGAACGCGGTGGGGAAGTGATTACTGCAAGGATGAAGATTCTTTCTCCAGTTTGTTATTTGAGAACCACAGAACCCATTCCAAAATGTGAACTAGGTTTAGGAAGATGTTTTTGCATGGTTATTCTCTCGAGCAGGCCGTTCAAGCCCTAAGAGCAGTTAGAATGCATAAGGCTACAAATCCTGGAATGGAGTTCGATCCATTCCTTACCTTGAGGAGTGGTGAGCAGGCCACTGAACAAGAGTGATTCCACTTGCCTTTATGGGGTCTTTGCTCTTTTTCTCCTTGCATTGGGATTTTGTGGTTACTCTAGGTGAAATTAGCACCATAAAATCGGAGGCTAGCTACAATTGGCATTGAAAAAAAACTCGTACGTCGGACGTGTCGATTGCTTCTGGTTAATAAACAGATCTAAGGACTTTAGAAAGCTTTTGGTTTGTCCTTCCGATGTCTGCTTGCAAGTAGGAAGAAGTGTAGTCTCAAATGGGGAGAGAATGTTGTGAACAGTTCTGGAAGCAAGCCATAGTGACTCCCAAGTGTGGAAGCGGTCTTCGAGCGCTCAGGGAGGCTCCCAACGGGCTTAAATATATTTCTCCACCACGTATATGATGATTTCATGGAATGAATCATTTAGAGGTGCAATTTGGACCGGACGATTTGCGGCCAATCCATGTCAGTTCGTGAAAATAACGGTGCGAGTTTAGTTTTAAAGAGAGTAGTGAATGCGTTTTTTAGTTTTTAAAAGTCTTTAACCATATCGGTTTAGAGACCTTTGGAAATTTATTTTTCCCTTTATTTCTTTTATAGGATTATAGTTCGTAAAATTGTTTCGAGACTCTTATTTGGTTTTCATTCTTATATCTAAATTCCTTTTGAGGCTCTACTATACTTTTTTCTCATCGTGACTAATTTGTAGACTTAAATGGTAACTGATAAAAAATAAGTAAACAAAAATTTATGACTAATTATTAGACTTGAATGGTAGTTGATTTAAAAATTAAGTAAACAAAAATTAATTGTATTTGTAACCATGGACAATCTGTAGGCCCGTGCCCGCCAAAAGTTTCATGGACTGGAGATAAAAAAATATTATTCGTCCTATAGATGGGTTGGGCATGAATATGAGTTTTTGAAAGTGGGCTGGGCATGATCTGGCCCTTGGGCCAGTCCAGCCTACCCGAGTTGCAGTCCTAAAATAAATCATGAACTCTTCTCGTGTGTTTGATGTTCAATGTTTAAGCCCGCAACTCGTCTTAGCCAGCAAACACTGATCATCATCTAGTATTACCTGTATCTATAGTTTGACTAATTCTACGAGGAACCTGCGCAGTCTACAAGATGTGTTTAGGGATGGCAATGGGGCGGGTCGGATGTGGATTTAATGATATCCGCACCCGCCCCTGTAGTCCTAACAAACAACTCCGCCCCGCCCCGCCCCGCCCCGCCATTGGGGCGAAAGATGGAAATACCATCCTTGATCCTACATACTCCTAAAAAACCCGAACCCGAACTCGCCCCGAAACCGCCCAGGTTTTTTTTTGTTGTCGTAAAAGCTGTCGGAATTCTCCTGATATCCCCTGATGCACGACACAACACTGGTCAAGTGTCTCAATCCTTGGTCAACTCCTTCAACAACATCTCCTTCAAGATCTATGGATGATGGCAGCGCTACCGTGAAGGGCGATGGATGGTGCGAAAGCGCAACCATGGTTTCACGATCCTTCACGATCTATAAAGTAATTACTCTGTCACAAAGTTACATACTCTCCAACTGAAGAAAAAGAGCATAATGTTTCTTGCACCACATCCATAGACTTGACTCCAGTTTTTTGGCACAAGAAATTAAGCACAGTAAAGCTCATAGAGTTCCTTCAGTTCGAGTTCCTTCAATTTATAGCTGCAAGTCTAAAGAAAGTACACTCAATGTAGAATTTTATAACTATCGCATGGCTCAATAGCTCCTTAAACTCAAAAAAGAATGGTGGATGGTGGTGAGGCAGTGCATAAAGAGGATGAAGGTGTGGGGGAGAAACCAGCCAAAAAGGTAAGAGGTTCAGCTGCCGATTTGCTGTGGTAGGGTTTTTTGAGACATCTTATACCTAAGATGGACGGCTGTGATTGAACTGGAGAATTAGGGTAAGATATATACTAATGGGCGGGGCGGGCACCGGGGCGGGCCATACTAAATACCATATCCGACACGTACCCGCTTCGGGTTTAATTTTTAAATACCATACCCGCCCCATAACCCGGTCAAAGTAAAAAAAACCAGCTCCTAACGGGACGGAGCGGGGCGGATATCCGCCGGATAGGATTTAAATTGCCATCCCTATGTGTTGCAATGGTGGAAGCTGCAAATCCGCATGGCTTGAGAGAAGTAAAGTTGCTGCTTTAGGAGCTATTGAACGCATGCTTTTTATTTTTTGCCAGGATAATAGAAATAAATACCATTGAAAAAGTGAACGATTACAACCTATATTATTTGAGAGAGGAAGCAGAAAAGTATAAATAGGCGGGGCACCAAATGACGCCCCCATCTGGCAGGGACCATATACACCAAGAGTCATATGTACATCAGATGTTGGCTCAAAATTCAAGGATGCCTTATACACCTAAGCCGGCAGTGGCCAAAAAGGCACCGCCGCCAAGGCCACACTCACGGTGCACAAAATTCGCAGCCATGAGATGCGGGTGCAGGTGTCACACCGAATAAACGGTTATACCCTCAGGCACTATGTACAGAATTCAAAATGCAGCTTCTAGCCTCCTGATCCTCCACTTTGAAGGGCCTAAGTAAAGTTGGAAGTTCCATTTCTGCTATCTGCATGTGTAAATGGAAGAGAATGAGACATAAGCAAGATACAAACACATGCTAAATGCATAACTTTAAAGACCCTTCCGCACTTGCTGATGCATTAAAGGCATATTTGTGCAGCGAAGTTTTTAGCTTCAACTTTTGCCCAGATATTGCACAAAATTCCTTCTGCACCGCTCATATTACTCGCTTGGCCTCAAACTCCTTCGGCAAAAATGATGAGACACGAAATCCACCGTCTTGGCTTTAGTGATTTCAATCATTTACACATAGCTTCCCTCAAATTATGCGAGACGATATTTTTATGCGTAGAACGAATAAGTCAAACGCGAGAATGGATCACCTTGACGCAGCCAGCTCCATGAGTTCCGTTTTCCACAAGACAAACCACTTGTCTTCCCGAAGTATCCAAATCCCTTGAAGAACATTTTTCGTAAGTTTCCATTTAACGGATTATAAGCCTCTTTCGAGGTCCACTATATAGATCATCCATCCTTCTTATCCTTTCCTTTGGATATGGAGCAGTTCTTGCACAATGATGATGTTCACAAAGGTCTATCACCCTAGAACAAAGCTATCTTCAGCTTAATCCAGTCGACAAAAACGTGAACAACTACCACATCATTGAGGCTGATTAGCCAAAATTCAGACGGAGGATGAAGGCCTCAACATTGTCAGAAGAGTTGCTTGTTCTCGTACAAGCTTACGAAGATAAACTTTTGAACTACAAGGCTGATTAGTGAAACACAAAATCTCTCTCTATATACTTCTCTGGCTTCTTTCTGAACTTCGAGGTGTAAATTGCCATGCAGCCACTCATCCGCGGGTGGTGGCGCGTGGGAGGCATTAAAGGTAAACATTTTGAGTTTAAGAGAGCTTTCATTCCTTCCTTTTGGTTCTTTATTCAAGCCACGGATCCAAACACAGATGATCACAACTTGGTTGAAGAGCCAATTCATTCTCAGTACATTTAGGGAAGTTAATTGCTCTAGGTGCATGCCCTAGTGTTAAAACTCATTAAGTTAATTTTTTAGGGAGCAAACCTTCTTAACCATTTGGTCAACCCCTTGGAGATGGTTGTTTTTAGTAAGGCTTGAAGCTAAACCAAGCTTTTGTAAACCAGGCTTGTGTTTGCTCATTTTAAGCTTGTTTGTGGTCGTTGATATAATGAACGAACCGAGGTTTTATAAGAACGAACCGAGGTTGAACAAAATTTTGAGTTGGTTTAATATATGAGCCGAGCTTGAGCATCATAAAGCTCAACTTTTTAGAGCTCGGGAATATTAGGGCCCACATAAATAGACGAGCCGAACTGAGTCTGAAATGAGTACATGACTCATATAATATGTTTATAAACAATATGTTGTATACATGATTAAATATTTAAATGTCTGTTGCCCAGCCACTCGGACTGGTTGCAGTTGCACACGGCTGCGCATATCCCAATTGCATAAACCCAGTATTTGTTTAATAGTTCTTTACATTTCCTAATTTCTCCAAGGATGAAAACCTAATACATTTCGTATTTTACTTTCTTAGTAGCCTGCCAAAAACAATTTAAGTTTCACTTCCCTTCCCTTTTTGGGTACTCCCATCTGCCACCGTCCAACCCCCAAGGTCACCCTTCAGATTCTCGTCTCGGCACAAAAGTAGAGCTTTCTGCTCTAATGGATTGGAAGTTTCATCATCTCTATAAAATAGTTCCCTTTCTGTATAATATGCTAAATTGAACTTACCATAAATTGTTTGGAGAAATTTAAGGCAAAAAAGGCGTTGAGTATACACGTGAGGATTTTACTACAAATTGCAGTCTTGGAAAAATGGTATTATTGTTTCGTGTTTTGGGAGCTAGGTCTCCTTTCAATGTTATGCAATGTTTTGGGGACAGAAAATGGAGACAAGATGGTAAATTTTTTTTGAGCATTTTTAAAATAGGCAATTTTATAGTAAGGTTTAACTTTGATCTAGCACAAAAGGGATCATGGTTTTTCGACAATAAGCCAGTTATAATCAAATCCTGGACACCTTTGATGTCCTTGGAAAAAGAAGGATTTAGAATTGTAAGTACACTTGGAAAAGTATGTCAGCTTCAAAAGAAAGATTGAGTTATGCGAGGGCTTGTGTTGATGTCAATGTAATGCGAGGGTTTGAGTTGATGTCAATGTTGAGAATCAACTACTTGACACGATTTTATTGTAGGGACCATGTGACAATCTGTTAGAGCAAAATATTGAGTATGAATGGATGCCTGGTAAATGTTTATTCTGCAATGTCTTTGGACATAGAGAGCGAAATTGCGATAGAAAGCCTCAAGTTTAAAAAGTTTGGCAAAGGAAAAAGCCAAAGCATGCAACATAAGACAATCCAAGGATGAACTGGAGGGCAAGCAAAGTATAGACCAAGTAAATGAACAAAATACTTCCTCCTGACGGTTACCTTAGGTAAGGTAACAACAATGAACATATTTAGTGCCATATCCAGTGAGACAAACATGGAGGATGAGGGCTCATATCCAACTGTGATAAGAGACAGTTTTGACTAGGCAAGGCTCATATCCAGTAAGGGCATAAATGACCATCATTCCAGTTGGAAGATCAGGGGCTTCAAGATCATGTGAAGCAAGCTGATGTCAAGAAAATGATAAAGCAAAATATGGTAGAGATTATGGGTCTCCTTGAGACTAGAGTAATGGAGGAAAATATTCCATACATAACAAAAAAGTGTAACAAGGATTGGTGCTTCACTTACAACCTCAACACTAAAGGAGTATTAAGATTGTGGGTTGGCTGGAATAACAGAATTGTGCACTTGGATGTGGTAAATAAGTCCACTCAGCATATCACTGGGAAGGTTGATCCTAGGGAGTCTACTCTCCCTTTTTATTGGACTTTTTATATGGAAACAGTAAGGGTGATAAGAGAAGGGCCCTATGGACTCAATTGGAAGCTGATGCAAGAATCATTGGGACACAACCTTGGATGGTGGTTGAGGATTTTAATGTTGTGAGATACTCAAATGAAAAACAAGTGGATCTTAGTATTTACAGCAGGGATATTAAGGATTCTAACCAATGTATTTTGAGTACTCATTTGGAGGACATAAACAACATTGGCTTCTTCTATACTTGGTTTAACAAAATAGATGATGATTTAATCACGTGTAGGATTAATAGAGTACTTCAAATTAAGGGGTGGTAGGACAAATTCCCAAGAACGCAGGTTGAAGCTCTTGCTCCTGGTATCTCAGATCACTTTTTGTTAATTATAACAATTTTCAGAATCATTATGATGGTAAGAAGTCTTTTAAAATTTTCAACTTTTGGATGAGACATCTAAGCTTCTCTCGTATACTGCACACTGTTTGGGAGGAGGAGGTTAGATTGAGTGCTGGATTGAAAAAATTAAAGCCTATGCTAAAAGCTCAATAAAGAGCATTATAGTTACATATCAGCTAGGGCTGCGACTAATTTCTTGGAACTACAAGCAATTCAAGAAGGCATTTTCAAGAATCAAAATCAGGCGCTAATCTAAAAGGAATAGCTTGTACAAGGCCAATACTATCATCTAGTTTAAGTAGAGGAAGCATTCTATTATCACAAAGCTAGAGTCAAAGATGTTAAAATGAGGGATACTAACACTGCTTACTTTCACAGGAAGATGCAAATCATCAGGGCACACACTAAAATCCTTTTTATTACAAATGAGGAAGGGATATAGATCTTTGGAGTTAAGAAGGTGCATCAAATGGCTATTAGACACTTCGAAGATATATTTTAATGCAGTTAATATACAAGATCGGGGTGTGCTTATTGCACCTATTGAAGAACAAGAGATTTATGATGCAATGTTTTCTCTTAAACCAAACAAATCACTGGCCCTGATGGTTATAGCTCTAAATTTTTTCAAAAGAATAGGGAGATAGTAAAAGGGACGTGGTGGCTGCTAAAATTGATTATTCTATGAAAACCAATGGTATTAAGTTGTTCAACAATACGGCCATAACATTGATCCCTAAAGTGTCTTGCCCCCCCACAATGAGGGAATTTAGATCCATAACCTACTGTAATGTGGTATAGAAGTGGATCTCTAGGATATTATATGCAAGAACTAAGAAGGTGCTCCAAAACTTGATTAATAAAAGGCAATCTGCCTTTGTGGCGAAAAGGAATATCAGAGATCATATTCTGCTTATGCAGGAGTTAGTAAAAAACTATCACAAGGCGGGGGACCGCGTAGATGTGGGATAAAAATAGACCTCCAAAAGGCTTATGATTCAGAGAGCTGGGACTCTTTGGAAGTTGAAATGACAAAATTAGTGCATTTTCTTGCCTAGTTTATTAATTGGATTAAGCAATATGTGAGGACAACTAGACTTTCAATTTCTCTCAATGGAAACTTGGATGGCTACTTTCCTACTGCTAAAGGACTTAGACAAGAGAACCTATATCCCCTTATCTTTTCTTATTGGTCATGGCGGCTTTTTCTAGCCCATGGATTACTATTATGCTCAACCAAGCTTCCTGTTTCATCCTAAATGCAGTGACTCGCAGATTAAGCACTTATGTTTTGCAGATGATCTCTTCCTTTTAGCCAAAGCTGATCAACCTACATTGGTTTTGATTAAACAGGCACTCATATAGAATTTGGAAAACTGGCTGGTTTATCTCATCACTTGAGCAAGACCCCTATTTACCTGGCTAGGGTTGATGATAATGCTGCACAAAATCTAGCAAATGTTATTGGTATCTCTTTTGGCATCTTTCCTATCACCTACCATGGAGTTCCCATAATTTCAACTAAACTATAGTAGTTGGACTGCAACAGTCTTATTCATTTGAAAGCAAAATCTCTAGCTCGATAAACAAGTAATTATCATATGTTGGGAGAATTTAGTTTGCTACTTCAGTACTTCTGAGCATGCAGACCCATTCGTGTACTGTTTTATCTTGCTTAAGAAGATCATTAAGCAAATTGAAGGCAAAATTAGGTCTTTTCTTTGGCATGGGAAGGATATGAAGTGTACAGGGGCAAAAATAGCCTGGAAGAAGCTTTGTTTGCATAGAAGGACAGGGTTTAGGAATTAAGAGGCTAGAAGAATAGAATAAAGCTGCCATATGCAAACATTTAAGCTGTGTTTGGATATGAGATTTTAAAATACTGGGTATTTCTAAATGCCTTCATTTCGAAATTCCCTGATTTACAAATTCCATCATTTTGAAATATCTTGTTTAGAAGAAAGGAATCAAAATGTTGTTAAAAAAGGTGGGAGACAGGATTCCTAAAAAATAGGGAAGTAGTTATTGTGGATTTGTAAATTAGTGATTGGAGTGGATTTGACAAATAACTAGTTCAAACTAGTGATTTGAACTGTGGATATGAGGACCCCAAATCCACAGTTCAAATCACTCCGAAATTTTGAAAATTCCATTTTGAACTATCTAAACAAGATATTTTGTCCAAGTGATTTACAAATACTCTACCAAAGTCAAATCCCCAGTTCAAATCCTATATCCAAACACACCCTTATGGGACTTGGCACATAAAAAAGACTCTTCATGGGTTAAATGGTATCACATATACATTGTCAAGGATAGACACCTATAGACATTTAAGCCACCTATGACCTTATATGGACTTTGTGCAAAATCACGAAGATAAGGACTCAATTTCAACCTTTCTTCACATACAAGGTTAGCAAAGGTCACACCACTTAGTTTTGGATGGATTAGATGAATGCTATCTCACTAATAACAATGTATGGCCAGAGAATTATATAAGACTCAGAGTTATCACTTAATACCAAGGTCTCTGCAGTTATGGAAGAGATTAATTTAAGACTCCCTACCCTTAGATCCTTAGCTTTAAGCGACTTGGGAAACGCTCTAGAAATGCGGATCCTCCTCATATTTATCAGCCTGATCAAGTGAAATTGGACTTGCATCCTAGTGGTAAGTTTACCATCAACACTGCTTGGGCTGCTAGTAGAACTAAATCTGTAAATGCTACTTGGTGGAAACTGATTTGGTTCACCGAGAACATCCCAAAATGCCTAATGGTTTAATGATGTTATGCAAAGGACGTATGAGAACCAAGGATTTACTGAAGATTTGGAATGTTATTCAGGAAGATGATTATTTTCAATGATCTAATCATTAGGAAGTTATAGACCATCTTTTTGTGCAATGCCCTTATTTTCAAGAAATCTGGTGGTTAATCTTTATAATATTGCAACTTAATGTGCCTGTACAGTCATGGATTCAGTTCTTACAATATGCTACTCAACAATTCAAGGACAAAAACTTTAAGGCTAGGCTTTGCAAGCTTGCTATTGCAACTACAGTGTATGTCATTCGGAAGGAGAGAAATGTGAGGATCTTTGAGCAAAAGCAAACAAGCCCTCAGGGTTGTTTTCGTGCTATACAACAATGGATTCATTTTTGGGTAAGTAGTTGGCACCAAGTCCCTTCCACAACTAACAATAAGGAGCTATGTGAAACTAGGGGATTATGTAATTATGTGTTGAGAAGCTAAGTGAAGAATAATGAATGCTGGTTTGGATGATTAGATGGTTGAAGTTTAGAGTGTTCTTAATATAATGTTGTTTATATTGTGGGTTAACTGGGTCAATTATTAAATGGGTTGGTTTAACTCATTATACTTATTTAGACCTATCTACACCCATTATCTCGTCCAAGTCAGCCCCTTCATTTTTCCGTCGCCTGAGCCTGGTGACAGGCGTCGGCCCCACTCCTTCTCCCCTTGCCCATAGCTGCCCCTTTGCCTGTGCCACAGCCACTTTCGACGTGGGAAAAAACCTCGTTATCCACCGTTCTCCTTCCTCCCTCCTTCCTTTCCTGTTAGATCCCCGCTGCTCAACATCGCTCCGTCCAGTTTTTCGCCAATCGACCCCACTCCCTCTCCTCTCGCCCACTACCGACACTCAAAGTCCCAGTGAGCAGCCCACCACCCTCAATGTATAACCCCAAATACACATATTTGTTTCTCCTTTACTCAATCATACCATCTCGGGTTGATTTCGGCGAAATAATTTCTTACTACCTTTCAACTTGTTCGTTGTGTTTTTTATTGGGTTTGACCCTTTGTGTTTGGGTTTGGTTTGTGGCGATGCTGGTGGATTTTCGCTTCTGCTAGATTTTGACTCTGTATCTTGGTGTTATTTCGGTGCGATCGCTGGGTTAATTGGCCGATTGTAATTATGGTAAGGAGCATGTTTTGTTTTGGAAAAAACCTAAAATTTTCTACACCTACAGCAATCCGAATATGTGTGTGAGTGAGAGAGAGAGAGAGAGAGAGAGAGAATAGGGGAAACAAATTTTTTTTCATGCCTGCAGACTGAAGCAACCAAAGTGAGTGTGTGTGTGTGTGTGTGAGAGAGTGAGAGTGAGTGAGAGAGAGAGAGAGAGAGAGACCCAAATGTGTGTGTGTGTGTGAGAGAGAGACGGGAGAATGAATGCGTGAGAGATGTGTGTATGTGTGCTCGCGCGCGCGCGCAAGAGAGAGAGAGAGAGTACATTTTACTATTTTCAAAAATCACATTGTCTATATGGTTAAATGGGAACCTATTTATAACCCACTTAAACTTGCGAGCAATTGGAATAAGTGACCTATTTAAGACCCAATTATTAAATGGGTGGGTTTGGATGAGTTTTAAGTGGACGGATTTGAGCGGATAAATGGGTTTGTGTCTCTTACTCGCCACTGTGGTTTTTTTGGTTACACATTTTTTCTAATTACTAAGTGATTTTGTTTTAAGAGTAGTTGAAGTTTTTGGTTTGATTAATCAATTTTAAAAAGTTTTGGCAATTTTCGTTGCATACTCAAAATCCTAGCACTTTGGCAAAATTAAATAATTAACCTCCCAGTTCCTCACGTCTATCAGACCTACCCCCCCCCCCCCCCCCCTCTTCTTTGTTTCTATCTAATCAAGTTGGTCTGTATTATTTTTTATATAGAAACGGCAGTTACTTTGTTCTTCATTTGATTACTATATGTGTTTTTTACAAATGTACTCTCATATGTGCATTTTTTATTTTATTGGTTTGAGAAAAATGTGTGCGTTTGTGGATTTGATATACAAATAAAATTTTATTTGAATGTTAAACTCAATTTGCAAACCAAACAATAAAATTCAGCTACTGTATAAATTTTCAAATAGAGTTGCATTCCCTACCTATCTTGGCCGTACCAATGGACCCAGTGTGGGTCCCGTTTTTCGCGACACGTCGACAATGTCAAAGCTCAATTTCAACACTTCCAAGATGGTCAAAGCGACGCACGTTTAGGTCACGTGCATTTCTTGTACCTTTTTTTTTTTTCCTTTTTTATGTTTCTTCCCTGCTAAGATGCCTATTTTTGCGTGGCTAAGAGATCAACTTTAACATGCCCCCAGCTTAGGCCTCTCTCTTTGGGGGTTGGCACACCTTCCTCATTAGGGGTCGGCCGGCCTTCCCCCAAGGGTTGGTCTTGGCCTCCCACCAACGACCACCTTCCGTTTTCCTTCGGCCTAACGCCATTGGCGCACCATCCTGCGACGCCCGGTGACGCCCACTATCACACCCAAACACCCGACTTCCGTGACACACATCCCCGTGCCTGAACGCCGACTCCGCGACACCCATTGCCACGCTCGTGTGCCATTCATGCATCGTGTGGCCCCGGCACGACGCCCACTTTTGCGAGAGACGTCATCGAGCCCGCGTACTGTTCTTGCATCATGTGCCCCTGGCAAGACATCCATTCCACGACAGACGTTGCAGCACTTATAGTGCCCCTAATTTTCAAAGCATTAATTTCAAAAGAATAAAAGCCGAAAATCTCAAAATATCATGAATTCTTCTAACTGGGTATTCAGAGCATCTAAGAATCTAATCTCCAAGACAACATCAACAAATGTCTCATTGACATAAAATAGATACGTAACAACTCCTGTACAGAGTTCCAAATTAAACATCCAAATCCAAATAAGTCCTCCTATTATAATTTCTAAACATAATCAAACAAACTCTGAAAATAAACTGCTAGTTCTCAATCACACAGCTAAACCTGCAATCCTTTCCTCTTTTATTGATCAAATGAAAGGAAAAATAATAAGGTAGTGCGCCAAATGCCCAATAAGGTCGCTTAACAGACTAATCAAAAGGGATTAAAAAATGTCTGCAGATTGAAATTACGGATGTAAAGAACTTTAACGGAACAGATATGAGACAAAATTTTAGAATGCCAAAATATGTTTTCGTACAGAGACAATTTAAAATGTCAAAACATTATCCTTATACAAAGATAGACACTAGAGAGCCATTCAGAATAAGGTCACACATGTCATCACTGACGGGTAGGACAAGATTCAGAAAATAAGATCGCGATCTCTAACTCATCCTACTGAGCTAGCCCATATTCCAATCCACATGGGTAAGTCAGAATCAGAAAAGTCACGCTCGCGTGACATGGCTCACCAAAACACACCGAGTCTAGTGTACTAGACACCAACAAATTGCAAGACAATGACTCCAAATGTCTAAGACCCATTACGCGGCCTACAGGCTCATGCCAATGAGTGTCATAAGCATACAAAGTCATGTGGTAGAAGTATTAGACAGACAATTTAGTTAACAGCAAAAGGGGCACATTGAACCATGATCGAGTTTGCGGTTCACCAGTAATACATGAAACAAAGTGGCATAGTGAAGGTTGACAACTCGAGACTTGACAAAGTTATTCAAAATAACGGTCCAAAAACATACGAGATAAATTCCAATCTAGAACTCACAAATGTTCGTGAAACAAACAAATGTAAACTAAGGCATACCAAGGAAATATTTACTTGGCTTAGGTTGGAAATAAAGGAAAAAAAAAAAAAAGAATACCAAAGATTGGATTGTATACAGGGCCTAGAAATAGGAAAGCCTGTCGTTCATGGCTTACAACAGATTCCATAAAAGGTAACCGATTAATCAAGGAACAGTACACTGATTAAGTTTGTGGGCTAGGGTCACAAATAGAGAGAAAGAAAGGGTCACAAATAGAGAGAGAATTATTAAACAATAAGACCAATATAAAGAAGTAATCAAAGAAGGGAAAAGCTGATTGCATAGAATCCTAAAGGTAGTGAAAATCTACTACCTAAACTAATCATTGATTAAGGCTTGTGCATACTTGCCAAGGCAACGAATTAAGGCACTGCTATCATATATTCAATCCAAATAAAGTTGAAGGAAATTTTGGCTTAAGGACTTTAATTACTAAAAAAAAATAAATATTGAATTGTAATGACAAAAGAGTCATGGGTAAGGACAAAGAAGAAGAATCACTTGCCCAATGTGAAGTCGTGAAACTTTAATGAGCACAAAGAAAATAAAGGATTAATTACAAAACTGTTCATAAGAAAATAAATGATGGCGGTAATGCCGTCAAAAGCCTGAATTGGACTGTTCATGTGAAGCAAATAAAATTAAATGATTAATTATAAAACTGTCCCTTGAGGTTTACACGCATTTGCACATTGCTCCCGCATTTACAACTTTTGCAATAATCTCCTTCCAGGTTGACAAAACCAATGCAAATAGCTCCAAAACTGAACGGCCGTCCAAATTCGGCCATTAAGACGGCATGTGCACAATATACGCGGTTTTGGCATGGGTAAATTGGTCATTTCTGATCGCAACGTTCCAACATAAAAAACTCGGCAGAACTCACCTCCCCCTCACCCCGGTCATCAGATCTTCAAATGCCACACCTACACACGTAGATGCCAAAGGTACGCACATTGTGCACACAACAGTGCGTGTAAATGAGGTGCAAAAAGCAACACGCCACCGATCTCAGCAGCGGCGTCGGTGTCTGTGCTTCCTGCCTCCGCGAACGTCTCTTCTGCCTCATCGCTGCCCAGGCCGCCCAGTCCCAAGCCCTTGACGACTGCCGCAAATCTAGCACCACCACCGATCCCCCACCGCCACACCACCACAACCACCAGCCCCTCGCCTTTCCTTGCTCCGTCTCCTATTACATCACCCGCCGCTAATCCGACAACACCCACCACCATCACCATCAACATACCGTATTAGATCAACGCTTCTACAACACTCCACAAGTGGGTTTTTTTGCCCGCAGTGGTAGCGGATTGCCTTCCAACAAAAATAAGTGCAGCAAGTTCTCTTTATTATTGAGGTTATTCAGATCCAAATCAGTCAAAACGGGTTCGGATCCTACCTTTCGGATTTTACGGATCATAGAGATTCGTGCACGACGTCGACCTCGTCTCCGTCTTAGCTTTCGAACCTTCTCGCCGGCCATCGAAAGAAGCAATCGAGACTGTTCTCGCTAGATGAGTCAGCCATCGTCGGTGGTCGAAGAATATGCCGGAACGAGGATCAGGGAATGTCCCTGGCGGAATACTATGATGACAGGGAGGAGCAGGAATGCGGAGGCAGATCTAGCGGCTACTCGTCGGAGTCATCGCAGGGGCGGAAGCAGACGCCGGTCAGACACGGTCAAACAGCCCGACGCAGCAGCATGGGACGGCTAAGCCATGCGCGGAATGTGTTGGGCTTATTTTGCTTGAGCCCGTTGGTGCGTGCGAGCCCTAATCGGCATCAAAACGGGAAGGAATGTCGCCGAAACTGTCACTTCTGGGGAAGTAGAAAGGGTTACATCGAAAACTCACCTGAGTCTCTCTCTCCTCCCCTAAAGTCTGTCTCTCTCTCTGCTCTCTTGATACTCCTGGGCAAATACTGGAGCATAGAGAAATTTTGGAGGGAATAGGAGTAAGTGAGGCATTTGGAGGGAACATTGGGATCGGAAATGACCGATCTATCTATGCCAAAACCGCGTGTGATGTGCACCTGCGGTCTTAACGGTCGAATTTGGACGGCCATTTAGTTTTGGAGTTGTTTGCAATGGTTTTGTCAACCTCGGGAGATATTATTGCAAAAGTTGTAAATACGGAGAGTAAAGTGCAAATGCGTGTAAACCTTAGGGGACAATTTTATAATAATCCCAAAATTAAACTATCATAACGTAGATAGATTTTAAACGATATAAAAGGCACAAGTTTGACATGTTTAGAAGATTATCATTGATGCACAAATCAAAGAGATGGAATCAGATATAAAGGAATAAACTTAATTGATCGGTCCAATGCTGATTTTGATTTCAAAAATACTAAATTCTTACCTTCAATTGCGCAATTTAATCTAAAGTCTTGATCTTTTCAATCAAATTGTATCAAAACCACTCAAAGAAATTTGCAAAATTCAAGAAATCTCTTCCTAGGAATTTCTTGGAGGCTCTTTTAAAGTTTCTTGCGTTCCTTAGGGAATATGTGTTGTTGCTAACTATAAAAAAACCTGAAAGAAAATTAATTATATTCCTAAGACAATTAGAATTACAAAATACTCATTACATCCCCAAAATTCTCTAATTTTACAATTTGGTCAAACTAAAGCCTAAATTTAGATTGGGTCGTCTAATCCCCATAGTATAACTCGCTTTTCAAAATGACAAATCTGAATTGTTTCTTAAGCCCATGTACTAAGACGGAAAATTATGAAAATACCCTTAAAGACAAAAGTCATTCTTTTTTTTTTTTAATACGAACTTAGCTAAATACAAAATTTGGGGTTTAACAACACTCGTATGCCGTTCTTGTGTCACATGCCCCCCGGACGATGCCCACTTCCCCAATAGACGTCGCTGCGCCTGTGTGCTGCTTCCATGTCACGTGCACCTGGCACGATGCCCTATTTCGCGACACCCGTTGCTGTGCCCATGCACTGTTTCCATGTCACGTGCCCTTGGCATTATGCCCCATTCCCCGACACTTGTCACCGTGCTCGTGCGCCTCTTCCACGTCACATGCCCTCTGGCACCGCACACAACTGCCATGCCATTGCCTCACGCTACTAATACAGTTAAGCCCTCAGCTCTCTTGCACAATGCTGCGCCCTCCAGTGTTAGTCCATCTATTCACCAGACCATGCGCCCTCGCCTTGGATGTGGAACATGCTTCAATCCACTTTCCGGAGCGTGTAACATTCCGAGGTGCTTTGCTCGCAATGCTCTGGCATGACGACCTTTCGCAGTGGGATAGGCTCGTTCTCAAAGACAATATCTCCGTCTGAGGCGGCTGACATGACACAAGGCATGCTTGAGCTGCGACTACGTCGCACTCACATTACTGGTGATCGTCAATGCCCCCAGGACAATGACCCCCGGCTCACTCCAAGACGGGAGCACGTCTTTAGAGGGCATCGCACCTAGTCAGCTTGACAGTCTGGTGTAGCGATAGTCCCCCACCACTGTCAAGTTCTCTGCGTTTATTCACGGGCCATGTGGGACTCAGTAAGGGCTTTGGACCAGTGGCTAGGGCAAGGCGTTCTCTAATCTTGCCAACACTATGTGGTTAGTCTTTTCACACAGACAGAACGAAGCTGTATGGGGCAAATAGGGTGAATATGGGAACCGACAGCCCAAAGAGCACCGTCATTTGTGGGTCCCCTGGTGACGTGTTACTCCCAGAGGACGCCACGTGTCGTCTAATGACACATGTATACTTTTCCCTTTAAATAGTGGACTTTAGATTTCACTTTGGAGACATAACTGTATTTGCTATAAATCACTTTCTCACTCTAACATCTAGAGCTACATAATTCTAGAGAGAGAAATATAATTGGACCATAACATTAAACTGTGACATTGGACCTTGACTTGAACCTCAGCTTGAACTACTGACTGTCGGCCCTATTTGCCTTAGCCTTCGTCCTTGCAGCACTACTAGTCCTTAGGCGCTCTCTAGAAAGCCTTACTCTCTACCCTTACTCTACCCTCCTGTGTCCCACTATTGTATATCTAACAGCTGAATTGAACTGTACTTTTTGTGACACCTTTACGTAAGTTACGAATATCATACCAAATGCTAATGTCGATTTATGGGCTTGTTTTTATGTTCACAGGCTAACGAAAATGTTTGGACCTGCAGCTGAATACTACAGTAGATTTCCTCTTCCCTTTTTTTTTTCCCTTGTGAAAGGCATACCGTAATTATTCTTGTTCTATGCATCGGACAAGTAGCGGAAAATAATAGTATATATTATTAAAAATGAAAGGATGATTCTGGACGTACGCTGAGAGAGGTCAAAAGTTGCATATAAAAATTTTAGTCCTTAGTGTAAGAAATTAATCTAGTATGATCATTTTGTGTAGTAAAACATCTAATGATCATAAAACATATCTAATTTCATAGAATGCTCACAAAAATAAAATGAAAAATAAAACTGTACGTCTATGTACATTCAAACTAGTATCTCATCTATGTTGAGGTCAAAATTTTTTTGCGTTCATTTATAAATTTTATTTTAACTTCTTATCATTAGACATGCATAATAGATCAGAAGTAGTCACAATAATTGATATTCACCACTAGTAAGTACCAGTTACGTATATGAGAAATCTAATTAAATATATGTGAAAGTTGAAGCTGAGAGAATGTAGTCCAGCCACTGCTTATGTGGACACTCTCTTAGCTCGTCATGTGAAAATTTTCATTTTGACATTTTGAATCCATTTAGAATTTACTAACTTTTATAGTTATAATTTGAATTCCTTTTCTCTCTCTTCTTCTTTCTTATTCAATTGGATTTGAATTTCTTTTAACCATTCAAAATTTAACCAATTAATAGGCTTTGCATTTCTCATGTCATCTATGTTAACACGTCCTACTTTAAAATTTTATAATATATTTGCATTTCCATCAATTTCTAATATTTTGCCAAAACTAAAACGCTGTTCCCATTAATTTTAAACATTTCCTACTCTTTAGAATTACTCAACATTCTTTATCAGTTTTTCTCTCTAACTAACATAATTTCCTTTCTTTTATTTCATACACGTTCGTATATATATAGCTTCATCTCTCATTTATTTCTAATCGCTTTTTTTATATTTTTATTCTTTTTTGGCGGCCTGTAGTAATATAAATCTCAACAAGTGGATTATCATTATTATTATTATTAGTATTAGTATCATTGTTATTAGTTGAGAAAGACTATTTCTATCATTTTATATACTATTTCTCACATTCATTTGTTGCTAAAAGGTTAAAAGTTATAATAAATTGAACCCCCCCCCCCCCCCCTTAACCTCCCCTTTCCCACCACACCCCCCCCCCCTTTTTTTTTTATTTTCATTTAGTTGGACTCCGCAAGAATTTGTCGATATTTCCAATTTAATTATCTTGTTCCTAGAGCTTCCATAGGAATAAATTGTTATTCTGTTCTTCCACAGAGAAACGTTTATTCCAAGTTACAACATAAGATCCATTTTCACTATCTTTCTTGGATTAGAGATCAAGATTCATTTCTATCTATATAGATATAAGATTTAGATATTTAGATGTATATCGACTAGAATATAACAAGTACGGAACAAAGGAATCTATTGGTAATAGATCAAACTAAATTAAAGTATTTTTATTTTATACATGAATTGAAATAGAATTGAAAGGAAACGAATAGGATAACCTAGAACAAAGTTTGATTTGGATTGCTGGTTCTAAAAAGAACTATTATTGACGAGCTACAGCAATTGCACCTATTAAAGCAACTAAAAGAATTATTGAAATGAGTTCAAATGGAAGAAAATAACTCCATTTTTAGCGATGAAAATTGGTAGAGAAACACATATAGAAAGGTGAAAAATAACTATTTTTTATAATTGTTCTGTCACTATCAATTTTGTTATTATTATTAAGCACACATGTACGAGATCTCTCAATCAATACTTTGACAGTTATTGCTCCTGTGTATAACACATGAGATTAAAACTATTGTACACACGAGATCCGATTAGAGATAAAGGGTATTCCCTCTGTCTAAAAAAATTGACCAGTTTTTAAATTAAGAAAGATTCTATAGGTATTTTTTCATGTTTACCTTCTTACACTTTTTTTTATTCTATTTCTCACTCCATATTTAATCATCCACTAACCCAATTCTTTTTTCTATCCTGACCCACTTTCTTCTGGGGAAGAATGAGAAACTAATAAAATATAATTTATATTCTAATAAGCCTGCAAGTCAAACACGATAAACTTATTAGGTACATAGAGAGTATTAGTCAAATTTTGATTTGTGTATTTTTCTTGATTATTATGCCAGCACGTAGCTGTGTTATCAGTAAGAAGGTAGCTGGCGCCTTTTTTCAGTATTAAAAATAAAATGAATAGTAAAATTTTGGGCTAATTACACCTGTCCCTGAGGTTTGGGGGTAATTACACGCGAGGACACAAAGTTTCAAAATGTAACACTTATGTCCATTGACAAACGGAACCCTAAAAATCCTAACAGTTTTAACAAAATGACTTTATTGCCCTTATGTTAGAAAGTTATTTTTTTAAATGTCATTGTCTCTTTTTAGAAAAGAAAAACCCTAATTCTAACCACCCCACCCCATCTGCATCCCCCTCGCCCTTCCCCGTCACCCACCCACCTCGCCTGCTTCCCTTCCCCGGCGCCGCACCTCGCCTGCTCCCCTTCCCCAGCACCGCACCTCGCATGCCTCCCCTTCCCCGGCGCCGCACCCCGCATGCCTCCTCTTTCCTCGTCACCCCGTCACCCACCCACCTCGCCTGCTTCCCTTCCCCGGCGCCGCACCCCGCCTGCTCCCCTTCCCTGGCGCCGCACCCCACCTGCCTCCCCTTCCCCGGCACCGCACCCCGCCTGCCTCCCCTTCCCCGGCGCCGCACCCCGCCTGCCTCCCTCTTCCTCGTCACCCCGTCACCGCCCACCCCGTCTACCTCCCCTTCCTTGTCATCGCCCACCCCAAGCCACCGCGTGTAATCTCCTGCCGGCGTCAAAACCTATCACCGACGACGTCACTCTTCCTCTTCATCTCTTCTCTCCTCCCCCACAGCAACCCACTCCCTCATTCCATGCCAGCAGCTCCATCGCCCCACGCCACCGGTAGCTCCGTCGCACCACGCCGCCGATTTTGAAGCCCTAATTTGCAAATTAGGGTTTTGAAGCCCTAATTTGCAAATTAAGGGTTTGAAACCTTAATTGACAGATTTAGACTTTTGAGAAATGGCAGATTGAAACCCTAATTTGTAAATTAGGGTTTTGAAACCCTAATTGGCGGATTGAGAAATTAAAGATTGAACCCTAATTTGTAAATTAGGGTTTTGAAAAAATTAAGGTTTAATTTGAAAATTATAAAAATTATTTAGGATATACTGTACAAGGGCAGTATTGCCATTTTTAAAATACGTAATGATGAACAATATATTTTTTGGATGGAACCCTAACAAATGAACACAGGTGATACATTTGAAACATTTTTGGTCACGGAATGTTACATTTTGAAACTTTGTGTCCTTGACTGTAATTACCCCATAACCTCAGGGACATAGGTGTAATTAGCCCTAAAATTTTTCTTCTCAAATCGAACTAAAACAATAGATTACAGGGATTTGATAAAATCACTCCAAAAACTCTCCTGGACTCTAAAGAATTTTTAGATGCACTTGTTAACAAAACATCAACTTGAGTAATGAGGGAGAGTTTAATTCTCAAAACACAAACTAAGGTAGCGTTTGAAAATACTTCCAATATTAGTTTTCTGTTTCTAAAAAAACAAAAATCAGTTTATTTTTTTTTTCTTAACAAAAACAAATGGGCGTTTGATTACCCAATTTTTATTTTAAATTTTTTCTTTGGTGGTGGTTTAGGGTGGCAGTGGTGGGGTGTGGCAGTGGCCGGTGGGGTGGCTGTCGACCGTCGTCGGCCGGTCGTGGTTGCCGGCAGCTTGCCGTGGGTGCTGGCTGGCGGTGGTTGTGGTGGTGGGAGGCGGTGGTGGTGGTGGTGATCTCAAATCAAAAACCAAAACTTAAAACCTAAAACTCCAAATGAGAGTTTTGAAAAATAGCCTTGTTTTAAAAATTGATTTTCAAAGCTGAAGAAAAAAAAAATGAAAACTGTGCGCCAAATGCGTTTATTTTCTCCAGTTCACAAAACTGGAGAAAAATTGAAAAAAAAAAAAAAAAACAGATTCAAACAGAGCCTAAGATTGTCCAACTTTTTTTACTTCAATGTTTTTAGTGGCAAATATGGGGACATACCATGGTCTCATAGGACAAGGTTTAACCTTAGGAAACTGCCAGGCTGTCAATAATGACAACAGCTCTGTGGACAGGCTATGAGACACAGTTGAAAAATAAGGACACAATTATGATGAAAATGGCATTTCTTTAAAAAAAATGTTATTTTCCCATTTTGTTTTGTTTCTAAAAATATTCTTCGGAGACAAAATTGGCGAGGTACAATGACTGAATTGTGATATTAAGGTGTGAAAATAACGTCTCTTTTGTTTTTGGCTATATCAGTTTTCCAACCCTTTAAAATTATGACCAGGTGTGCGTGCGCGCACACACACTTATATATATGGGTCGTGATTCCTTGCCTCTACAGGCAACTTAAATACGTTGCCAACACTATCTGGCTGTCCATCTATAGTGGATGGACAAATTAGATCTAAGCCGTCCGCTAATTTGATCAAAAAATGCCTAGAAGGTATCAAATGAATTGATAGGATTCGCATGCAAGTAGGGGACAATGTCGTAATTTTTACCGTTTGCTACTTTATGTAGCGGAAAGTAAAATTTACTTAATGAAAAATAGATCTGGCCCGTCCATCAGCAGTAGATAGACGGCCAGCTGGCGCTAACAACTTACCTTAAGTTGCATGCGCTGTCATTTTATCAATGTCCACTATATATATATAGGGTCGTGATCCATTGCCAGCGCTGGCAGGCTTGCGAGCGCTGTTTTGCCGTCCGCTACATAATGTAGCGGACGATAGTTGACGTCCGCTACATTATGTAGCGGACGACAAAACAGCGCTAGCAAGCCTGCCAGCGCTGGCAATGGATCACGACCCATATATATATATATATATATATATATATATATATATATATATATATATATATATATATATATATATATATGGGGGGCGATACAGATCGACCGGTGGATATTATCCACCGAACCGCAACAAGGAGTTGCGGTTCTCTGTGTGGGCCCACCCCCACCCCCGAACCGCAACTTCTTGTTGCGGTTGTATGTATGTCCTTTTTTATTTTCTTTTCCATTTTTGCCCTTTCTTTTCCTTTTTTTGTTTTTTCCTTTCCCTGTTTTCTTTTCCTTTTTTGTACTTTTTTTTTCGTGACCCCTCCCCCTTCGCCCTTTTTTCTTCCTTTTCCTTTTTTTCTTCCCTTTTTTCCCCCTTATTTCCTCTCGTTTTTTCCCTTTTTTCTTCCTTTTCCCTTTTTTTCTTCCCTTTTTCCCCCTTATTTCCTCTCGTTTTTCTCCCTTATTTCCCCACGGGCCCCACCCGTCCTCCAACTGCACCAAGGAAGTTCGGTTCCTCCTTCCCTTTTTTCTTTTTTTTTTCTTTCCTTTTTTTCTTCCTTTTCCTTTTTTTCCCCTTCATTTCCTCACGTTTTTTCCCTTTTTTCTTTCTTCTTTCTTCCCCTTTTTTCTTCCTTTTCCTTTTTTTCTTCCCCTCTTTCACCCTTCGTCGGGCCCCCGAAGAATACCAAAAATGAAGGAAGCGAAAAATGATGGAGAAAAAAGGAAGTTGGGTGGGGCCAAGGGAAGGACAAGGCAAAAAAACAAAAAAAATCCTGGAAAAAATGAAGGAAAATGAAAACAGGAACCGCAACTTGTTGTTGCGGGAGGGGGAGGGGGTGGGGCCAAGGGAAAGGACAGAAAAAAGTAAAAGAAAACAGGAAAAGGAGAAAAACAAAAAAGGAAGGACAAAAAGATAAAAGAAGGAAACAAAAAAAGAAAAGAAAACAGGGAAAGGATTTAAAACAAAAAAGGAATGACAAAAAGGTAAAAAAGGGAAAGGACAAAAACAAAAAAGAAGAAAACACACATAGAACCGCAACTTCTTGTTGCGGTTCGGGGTGGTTGGGCCCCACTCCCACCCCAAACCGCAACAAGAAGTTGCGGTTCCTTTTTTTCCTTTTTTTTTTCCCTTTTTGTCCTTCCCTTTTCTTCCTTTTTTGTTTTTGTCATTTCCTTCTTTTCCCTTTTTGCCCTTCCTTTTTTTGTTTTTGTCTTTCCTTCTTTTCTTTTCCTCTTTTCTTTTCCTTTCTTGCTCCGGGCCCCACCCCCACCCCAACCGCAACTTGTTGTTGCGGTTCCTCCATAAAAGATTCATAGTAACAAATTTCACGAGTTTTTGCCGATATTCACGATTATATCGCGATAAATTGATGAGAAGTACGAACGCGATATTATCGCGATTATTTCAAGCATTCGCGAATATATATACTTTTTGCTCATTCTCTTTGAAAAAAATATTTTTTTCATAATCTTTTGATATGTATACATTTTTAATTCTTGCATAATCTTTTTACAAGTTGCAAAGCTAATTAATTGAATGGATAGGGTGGGGTGGGGCCAAGGGAAGGTGGGCCAAGGGAAAAAAGTCCAAGTGGAGGAACCGCAACCATAGTAACAAATTCGGTATTCGGAAATTATTCGGCCCAGATAATAATTCGGAATTCGGGAATTATTCGGAGAATTTCGTTAGTGAATCGAAAATAATTCGGTGGAATAACAAAATTCGTGTTATAAATCGAAAATAATTTGGTAATTAATCGTTCAGGTTATAATAGTTTAAAGTTTATGAAATTCATCAACTCTACATATAATAATGAAATAAAAAAATTAATAATTCTTTTACTCTTGAAAGTGATGGGAAAAAAAACAACAAGAGAATTGTACTGTGTGTTATGTAGTGTGCTAGTGTGTTATATGACTTTCGATTATATTCTTATTCTTGGACAAATTTTATAAAGATGTTCTGTGGTCTGGTGGTCCATATGGCTGCTAACTTATCAGTCCACCTGGGTTCGACTCCTATCCCATTCATAAAATGCCAAATTCTACCATTTTTTAAAGAAAAAGGAGATTCAAAATATTGCGATAAATACGATAATATCGCGATTTATTCGCGAAACTCGCGATATACGATATTGATTCGCGAATGCTAGAAATAATCGCGATATTATCGCGTTTCATACTTCTCATCAATTTATCGCGATATAATCCCGAATATCGGGAAAAACTCGCGAAATTTGTTACTATGAATCTTTTATGGAGGAACCGCAACAACAAGTTGCGGTTGGGGTGGGGGTGGGGCCAGGGGCAAGAAAGGAAAAGAAAAGAGGAAAAGAAAAGAGGGAAAGACAAAAACAAAAAAAGGAAGGGCAAAAAGGGAAAAGAAGGAAATGACAAAAACAAAAAAGGTTGGGGTGGGGGTGGGGCCCGGGGCAAGAAAGGAAAAGAAAAGAGGAAAAGAAAAGAAGGAAAGACAAAAACAAAAAAAGGAAGGGCAAAAAGGGAAAAGAAGGAAATGACAAAAACAAAAAAGGAAGAAAAGGGAAGGACAAAAAGGGAAAAAAAAGGACAAAAAAGGAACCGCAACTTCTTGTTGCGGTTTGGGGTGGGAGTGGGGCCCAACCACCCCGAACCGCAACAAGAAGATGCGGTTCTATGTGTGTTTTCTTCTTTTTTGTTTTTGTCCTTTCCTTCTTTTACCTTTTTGTCATTCCTTTTTTGTTTTAAATCCTTTCCCTGTTTTCTTTTCTTTTTTTGTTTCTTTCTTTTATCTTTTTGTTCTTCCTTTTTTGTTTTTCTCCTTTTCCTGTTTTCTTTTCCTTTTTTCTGTCCTTTCCCTTGGCCCCACCCCCTCCCCCAACCGCAACAGCAAGTTGTGGTTCCTGTTTTCATTTTCCTTCATTTTTTCCAGGATTTTTTTGTTTTTTTGCCTTGTCCTTCCCTTGGCCCCACCCAACTTCCTTTTTTCTCCATCATTTTTTGCTTCCTTCATTTTTTGTTTTCTTCGGGGGCCCCACGAAGGGGGAAAGAAGGGAAGAAAAAAAGGAAAAGGAAGAAAAAAGGGGAAGAAAGAAGAAAGAAAAAAGGGAAAAAAGGTGAGGAAATAAGGGGGAAAAAAGGAAAAGGAAGAAAAAAGGGGAAGAAAGAAGAAAGAAAAAAAGGAAGGGGGAAGGGGGAACCGCACCTCCTTGGTGCGGTTTGGGGGCGGGTGGGGCCCGTGGGGAAATAAGGGGGAAAAACGTGAGGAAATAAGGGGGAAAAAGGGAAGAAAAAAAGGGAAAAGGAAGAAAAAAGGGGAAGAAAGAAGAAAGAAAAAAGGGAAAAAACGTGAGGAAAAAAGGGGGAAAAAGGAAAAAGAAGAAAAAAGGGCGAAGGGGGTGGGGCCACGAAAAAAAAAGAAGTACAAAAAGGGAAAAGAAAACAGGGAAAGGAAAAAACAAAAAAGGAAAAGAAAGGGCAAAAACGGAAAAGAAAATAAAAAAGGACATACATACAACCGCAACAAGAAGTTGCGGTTCGGGGGTGGGCCCACATAGAGAACAGAGAACCGCAACTCCTTGTTGCGGTTCGGTGGATAATATCCACCAGTCAATCTGTATCGCCCCCCTATATATATATATATATATATATATATATATATATGTCTCTGTGTGTGGCGCGAGCGCGTTTCTCTTATTTAGAAAAAGATTCAAGGAGAATACAACAAGAGAAAAAATACCTACTTTATAACCCTTAACCAGTGAGCAGCATAATTAATAGGCCGAGCGTACTCAAATCGAGGCCCAAGACAGGACGAGAGAGGCCTAAAATAAGACACGGGTATGCGTTTGCTCGTAAAATGCTCAGGCATGATCACGACAATCAATTGCAATTTTTTTTATCTGCACATGATGAATATACCTTATCATCGTCTGTGCTTTACTTTTTGGTTAAAACTATTTACACGTGTACTCTTTTTAAAGAGTAATTGGAGCCCTTCAAGTTCTCTTTATAAAAAAAACAAAAAAAAAAATACTGCAAATGTCTGCTTGTATGGAACTTTTTATTGTCGAAATAATACATCTCAAGAGCGCAAGTCTACTGGCACAGGCTCCTCGTGAAACTCAAATGCAGCAGAAACTCTAATTTAAACCTTTTATAAGACAAAGGGTCATAATTTCGGCTTCAACAGTTAGGCTGTCATTGAATAGAAAGCCACTTTTCAGGCTTGGGTAATCAATGAAGGCATTAGATGTCTCATCCTCACTGTATGTCTGGTGGGTAAACCAATAGCGACCTGCAAAACGGAGAGAAAAGTTAAGTACTATAAGCTGGAGAAAATAGCATTCATTTTTTTAGAGAGGAACCAGTGTTGGTCACCTTCTTTTACGTAGTGTTTCTTTCCCTTTGGGTTCTTTATCTTCAATTTGTACTCTGCATAAACTTTTCCTCCTTCAGGAACTATTGAGTCTTTACTCATGTATAGATACACTGATATAAACTTGCACTCTTCATTGGGAATATCAATTCTGTAGTTGTTTTCATTGCCAGCTCTATTGGGAGTAAGACGTGTGGACTCTTCATTGCCAGCTCTATTGGGAATAAGACATATGCGCCTGCATGAATAGCTTGCAGCATTCAAAAGAATGACCACCGGCAAAACATAGATGTTCTACCCGAAAGCGGCAGAAATGCAAGTTAACACATACCATTTGTAGTCACCACCAACAATAAATGCCTCAGACCAAAGTTTCTCCAAACGTGAGTGTATTTTTTCAGAAAACCCATCAATTCTCCAAGTGTGAGTGTATTGTTTAAGGTCCTTGACTAAGGAAATGGACTCGCCTTTATCCGTATCAACAACTAAAACAAGCTCGACCCCAATTACACACGAGTCATCACGGAGGAAACCATTAGATGCATCGTTAAAAGTGTCTAGCGGGAGCAGTTTTGCCAATCCCCACTTGGTGTTCATACTATTAAAGCGCTTTATGCTACCAATGGCATCTACAATGATAAGCATATTGTTAGAGCTCAAAAGAATGTTCCACTCGTCTGTTTACCCAGCTACTAAGCACATGTGGTACAATCATGCATGACGCACAACCACATGAGACTTTGAAAACAAAGCACTTCTTAAATAGAATTGTATTAGATTAATTCGAGAGAAGCTACCTTGGAAGGCCAAGTACTTATCCCGATTGTGATCATAAACCAACATTTTCATATTGATGTGAACCTCCCAACCCACGGGCAAAGTTTCCGTCTCAGCTATTTCCAAGTAAAGAGATAGGTAACCTTCCCCACCTCGTATCGTATTTCCGTTTGGGTAGAGAGATAATCTCCTGGGACAGCAACAAATAAAGTTAGACATACATGACTTCAGGGCCAGCTACAATGAGAGAATATTATTTTCCTTAAACAAAGTTCCATTCGACATTTGAAACAACTTGAAAGTGTGCTTTTGAAAGTGTAAGAAATATCTATTCCTAACATTGAGTACAACGTCAATAAGAATCACAGTTAAAGTCCGACAAAGGTGAAGACGACTTTTGGTTAATATCTACGTTGAAGTGTCGATCTTAGATACAGGTGCTAGCCCTCAGCACCTCAAGCCAGGTAAACGCAACACTTGCAACCAAACAACCATACAGTACAGTTTGCCAACATGTAGCAAGCAAACCACCATACGGACAATCAACACATGACTAAGAAGTCTACTTCGTCGGATGATTGATACGCAGAACCTTGACATTGGTATCAAAGCAGGTCCTAGGGGTGCTCATCTCAAAATTTCCAACAAGTGCAACACTCATGCTTGGAACCAACTATACAAAGTGGATACTCTTGAGAATATGCCGGTTAGTATCAAATCTGTATCCTAAAGTATTCACTAAATCTGACTCGATTACTCAATTTTTTGATGTACCAAATCAGTACTTAAGTAAACTTTCATGAACCAATTCTGTTCACCAACTAATGAAAGTTAACAACCATCAGAAAATATAGGAGTACACCTAAAATGTTTGAAAAAAAATCTCTTAAAACCGGATCAAAAAGCCAAATGAGTACATGTTTATTACGTCACCAAATGAGTAAAGATGAGTACCAAACCGTTGAAACCGATCTGAATCACTTAAACCGATCAAATCGAACCGTTCAAAAATCTTAACGGTTCGGTTCCATATTTATTAAACTGACCTTAATTCGGTTCGGTTCACGGTTCACATTTTTTAAACCCATCGCAAACCGAACCGAACTACCGTTGATATGTTGTTTTTATTTTACTAATATTCTTTTGACAATTTTCACATACATTGTACTAATCAAATCCAAGTAAACAAAAAATTGAAAATTATTGAAAATTTAAAAAGAAAAGAAAATAATAAGAGTAGTTTTAACACAAAAATTTAATAACTAATATTTCTTCTATAATTACTCATTTTTTTAATAATATTTAATATACTTACATTGTTCCAAAAAATTGAAAATTATTGAAAATTTAAAAACAAAAGAAAATAATAAGAGCAATTTTAACACAAAAATTTAATAACTAATATTTCTTCTATAATTACTCATTTTTTAATAATATTTAATATACTTACACTGTTCTATATTATTTAATAACTAATATACTTACACTGTTCCAAATTTGTCAAAAAAAAAAAGTCAAAGAGCCACTGTTTATGTTTAAATAAAGAAGTAAAAGTACGTTATTGATGAAGAACAGAAGGTCTAGGACTCACCATTTATGGCCGCAAGCTTCAAACAAATTTGATTCATACTTCTCTAGCTTAGACCCTTGAAGCACCGAGAAGTTCTTTATTTTAAATTTGTATTGAACCGAAGGGACATCTTGTGGCATTCTTACAACTCCTGCAAGACATGTTGAATATTTAAAAACTGTCTCTCTTTATATGCACAAACCTACCTTTTTTTTTTTTCCGTACCGAACAGTTTACCCCTTTTTCTCGAAAAATTTAACCCAAAAAGTTCGCTTGGGATTGTAGAGGACCTTTTCTTGATACAAAGATACGAGATTATGTAATCATTACAATTTCAGAGGCTTTGTCCTGTCTCCTTTTCGTAGCATCACATGTTTGCTCATATTTCCCTTTTTTGGATAATGTTTTGATATATCCACTAAGGTAAGGTGCAATTTCTAAATGTTGACCGAAAAGTTGAAGTTGTGTTGGCGCCTTTAGTGGCGAAGGGGCCAGTGATACACTCCTTTAAACCGTGCTTCACCGTCTATTTACCTTGTGAAGGCAGTGACATAAATCAGTTTATAATGACTCTTCTGTTTGAAAATTGAGATCTGAGCTCTATTTTAGATAATTTGAACGATATTTTTTATCGATAAAAGTCTCTTAAGAGACATTAGATAATTACTTTAGAAACACTTATGAAGCTCAAATCTAATATATATATATATGTGTGTGTGTGTGTGAATAATAAAGTAAAAATTGTGAAAATGTTATCCATTCACTGTTTACTTAGACAATCTCTTAACTTGTCATGTAAACTTTTTTAATGTTGAATATTCTAAAACCATTTTAAATTTACTCAATTTTTTTCACTATGATTCCGGTTCTTCTTCTCTCTCTCTCCCTCTCGCTCCGCCTCTCCCCTCCCCTCTCTTCTCTCCCTCTCTCTCACACACACACACAACCACACAAACAACAATTATGCCCAGTAACTCATGTATCTCTTTTTATCTAACTTTTTAGATGCATATACTTCTTTTCTTTTTTTACTTCACTCTAAAATTATGGCCACAATCTACTCTCTCAAGTATCATTTGCACATAATAAAAGTTAATTTAATGGTTTTAATTCAAAATGAAAGGTCTCGTATCCAGATTTGTAACTAATCCCTAGTTATCTTCAACTTTTTTGCATTTTTATTTTTATTTACGATCTATAATACTTACACACACATGCGCGCGCGCGCGCACACACACACACAATATGAGATTACAAAAATCAACCGTTAAATTAACTCTAGATTATTTGCAATGTCATTCTTGAATTTGATAATCAAATTAGTAATTTTCATTTTTTCCTTCTTTTCTCTTTTTCCATCCTTTCTCACTCAATATCCTATTTCTCTTGATTTGTGGTATGAAAATCTATCCGTTCAAAAAGTTAAATTATCACTTTTCATGTTACTTAAATTTCAAAAAAAAAAAAAAATCGCATCTTTCTTTAAAGAGTCGGTGGTAGTTCATTGTACTTTGATTTAAGGGTAATGCTATGACACTCTTATCAAGTCGCTGAAGAATACTATCGGTAGCCTATCATGTAACTTTCAGTTTTTTTTGGTTGCTAAAAACGTATTTAAATTCGATTTTTAACTTTTTAGCGATGAATATGATATGAAAAGAGACTCTTCCTACATGATTTAATATTTTAATAATTTATAATATAGTGATTCGTGTGTAGCGCACAGGATCAGAGCTAGCACAGGGTCAAAGCTAGTGTTGAAAGTATAGCTCAAATATTAGTTCCTTCTTTTTTTCTATCTTGCCTAAATTCACTGAAGATATACCAAAAGTAATTTGTGGACTCAACCGCTCCCGGATGGAAATTGGCAAGAGGAAAGCAACACGTTGGTTTATGTACTTTGGTAGAGCAGAAAGTAGTCACCTGCTTCGGTAGTAATTTGCAGCTTATCTATTTTGGGGTAGAGCTTCTTCGTTTCCCGGAGCCACATCTTGATGTCTTGTACTGCTCCGTTGATCTGTCCGGCGCTGCTCATTTCCCTGCCTCCTTCCATTTTTCTCTCAGAGGACGTTCTTCAATAGTTTCCTTTGAGCAGAACTGAGAGAGAGAGGTGGTTGCATAGATCTGGGGCTGGGGTTATAAACTGTTTCCTTAAACACAATTTCCCGGCAATTACGTCCGTGAATTTACTTTAAAACAGCTGGATCTGGATGAGTCAAAGTTTCAATGCCTGGTCGGGCATTGAAACTTTGACTCATCCAGATCCAGCCTGTTAAAAGCTTAACAAACCCTCGAAACTCAACGGTCATATTAATAACAGCCTGCTCCAAATTTTTATCGGGCGAATTTACTTTAAGTTCTTTATGATATCGGTCTATACCTACTACATGCTAAGCAAACAAAGAAACACAATGAAACTTAATGGTAATATCTATGCGCGATAAATCATCACGTCATATATCCAACGTATAACAGGAGCCATTAAAAGTAAATATTAAACGTAAAAGTGTCGCTAGAACTCTTCAATATCGTCTTGGATGCGGTCTTTATGTATAAGTTAGTTAAATTCTACATCTGTAAGCCTTACATGATTTTGAATTCAAGTTATGGATACTCTCATGCGAAAGAAGTGGGTAAGGTGCCACAAAGAATGCAGTTCGGTTGAGAAGTCAAGTGTGCTAATGTGGGATAGAGTAAGGATGGAGGGCACATACCAAGGTTTTTCAGACAAAGTTTAACGAGTGGCAATGCTGCGAGGGCGGCGAAGGCACGAAGGGATTACACGAGCGCTAAACTAGTCTGATGCCCAGAATTAAGGTCTAACTTCGAGGTCCAGAGTTTTTCTCTCTCCAAATTTCTCTAGCTTTGGAATTTTAGAGTGACAAAGTGAAATGCAAAATGTGAAATGAGTTTACATGAATTCTCAAGTTCCTTATAGAGAGATTGAGATGATGATGTAATCAAGCTTCCTATTTAGTTCCATTTATAACATCTTGTTTATTATACACTTTGAAGCGAGAGCGGCGGGTTCACTTAACTTGTATCATACATCATTTTGATTCAGATGGTAAATAAAATATCCACGAAAAAGAGCTACAATTCTACACTCGCCTCAATTTTGCATCAAATGATTGATCATACCATCCATCACCGAATTGCTAGTGCAGGTATATAATAAAATGATATGTCGTGTGAGAACACTCGTACACTTGCATATAGACTAGCAACAACTGGCCAAAACTCTTCAGCCATAATTAATCTATATTTGATGGAAGTAATTTTGGTCGTTGACAAGACAAAGTCAAGTTCTTACTCACGGCGCTAAGGATCGTCTACATTTTAAATTTGGCGCCAATTTTGGAGCCCAATGATAATGCTAGTGTGAGACAAAAGAAAGAATGCAACGGAGGAACAATGATGAAGTTATAAAGAATGGCAAAGGAGGAACGATGATGAAGTTGTGTTGCGGCTATATTCTCAATGCACTTTCGGATTGTCTTTACAAGTACTAAAAGTCATTTGTTTCGGCAAAAGAAATCTGGAAGGTGTTGGAGTACAAATATAAAGTCCAAGAAGAAGGTACGAATAAATTTTTAATTTCTGATTATAATGATGTTACCATGATAGACGGCATACCAATTCTCCATCAAGTTGACGAATGTTCCCAACCTATTCTGGCCAGACCCATGGGCACAATAGAGGTCCTATTTCACGCGAACACGTTGACATTGTCAACGGTCAATTTTCCAACGCATCAAACCGGTCAGCGCCCGCGCGCCCAAGACATGTGTTTTTCTCGCTTCACGCGCTTCGTGCGCGACTTGGACATTTTATTTTGCATCGACATCACTCACGCTAGCACGATCGTCACGTCGGGACCATCCGAACACCTTTTCATCAAAAACATCGGCCGACGGCACATTTGGAGAAACGGGGTCAAGGGGCAAATGGCCTTGGCCAACCCCAGGGGGTCGGCCTCGGCCTTCCTCATGCCATGGGGGTCGGCCTCGGCCTCCTGGAAGGGTTGGCCTCGGCCATTTTCCCCCGGTGGTTCACCCCTTTCCCGCATACCCCTTTTTCGTACTTCTTTCCCCTCGTATGCTTCGTACGTAACCTTGGCACCTTGATCACTACGTGGGTACGATTCTTAGTAACGCGCTCATCATAATGAAACTTTCGGATTCATCATTGCTTGTCAAAACACCTACCGACGGCGCACCCAAAGTTCACAAAAAGAGAAATGGCCCTGGGCTCCGAAAATGGAAGATGGTCATTTGGCCTTGGCTAACCCCAGGGGGTCGGCATCGGCCTTCCCCATGCCATGGGGGTCGGCCTCGGCCACCTGGAGGGGTTGGCCTCGGCCATTTTCCCCCGGTGGTTCCCTCTTTCCCGCATACCCCTTTTCGCACTTTCTTCGCTTCGTACGCTTTGTACGTAACCTTGGCACCTTGTTCGTCATGTGGATATGATTCATGTCGACACGCTCGTCGTAACGCAACTTTCGGATTCGCCATTGCTCATCAAAACACCTATAGACGGCGCACCTGAAGTTCGCAAAATGAGAAGTGGCCTTGGGCTCTGAAAATGGAAGTTGGCCATTTGGCCTTGGCCAACCCCAAGGGGTCGGCCTCGGCCTTCCCCAGGCCTAGGGGGTCGGTCTCGGCCTCTAGGAGGGGTTGGCCTCGGCCATTTCCCCCGGTGGTTCACCCCTCCGCGCAAACCCCTTTTTCGCACTCTTTTCTCTTCGTACGCTTTGCGCGTGACTTTGAAACCTTGTTCGTCATGTGGATATGATTCATGTGGACACGCTCATCGTAACGCAACTTTCAGATTTGCCATTGCTCATCAAAACACCTACCGTCGGCGCGCCCAAAGTTCACCGAAGGGGGAGTGGCCTTGGCCTCCCTTCATGGGAGTTGGCCATTGGCCTTGGCCACCCCCTAGGGTCGGCCTCGGCCTCCCCAAGGGTGGTGGTCTTGGCCTTCCCCTCAATGCTTGGCCTATGGCCTCCCTGCCCGCGCGCACTCGTTTCCTTGAGTCTTCGCACCTCCGCAATGTTTACAGACGTTCGTACGTTAACCTCACGACATCCGTCGCGCATCAACCTCGTGACGTCCGTCGCCCGTGACCGCACACTGCTCCCGCGATGCCCGTCGTCCAAAGTTGCGCGCTACCACCGAATGACCCGTCAACGACGACGGCATACCATCACTCCCGACTTTGTCATTACTACATGTTGCATTCATTATCTTGTTATGACAGGTACACTTAGCTCACATCCTGTCTTCGGGACACCCGACGTGCGCCCTTGCTCCATTCTCATGATAGGTGCCCCGACACCAAGTATTGCTCTGCGACGATCGTCGCCGCGCCCTCGCGCCATCGTCATGATACGTACCCCCGGCACCAAGTATTGCTCCGCGACGTTCGTCGCCGCGTCCTCCTGCCATCCTCATGATACGCGCCCCCGGCACCAAGTATTGCTCCGCTACGTTCGTCCCCCCGCCTTCGCGCCACTTTCATAACACGTGCCCTGGCACCAAGTGTTGTCTCCGCGATGTTCGTCGCCGCGCCCGTGCACCACTTTCATAACATGTGCCCCGGCACCAAGTGTTGTCTCTGCGACGTTCGTCGCCGCACCCGTGCACCACTTTCATAACATGTGCCCCGGCACCAGGTATTGTCTCGTGCTATAGGCACCGCGCCCATGGGCCACAATCATGTTGCATGCTACCGGGATGGGCTCATAACCTTATAGTCATCGCCGTCTCAATCACAAGGGGGGGCTTCGGCCCTCGTACCGGGATGGGCTCACAACCTTATAGCCATCGCCGTCTCAATCACAAGAAGGGCTTCGGCCTCATACCGGGATGGGCTCACAACCTTATAGCCATCGCCATCTCAATCACAAGGGGGGCTTCGGCCTCGTACCGGGATGGGCTCACAACCTTATAACCATCGCCGTCACAATCACAGGGGGCTCCGGCCCTTGCAGCGGGATGGACTCACAACCTTATAGTCATCGCCGCCACGGGATGGGCTCACAACCTTGTAGCCATCGCCGTCACAGTCACAGGGGGCTCCGGCACGAGGACCCTTCGCCATGGACTCAGAGCACTGAGCTGCGACCATGTCCGCTCATGTTACCATTGATCGTCGACACCACCAGGGCAATGACCCTCGGGTCACTCTGGGACGGGAGCAGGTCCTTGGAGGGCATCGCGCCTAGTCCGTCTGGCAGTTGGCTATAGGGGTAACCCTCACCACTGTCAGGTTCTCTGCGCGTCTCTTGACGCACCTCGTGGGATTCAGTAAGGGCTTGGATTGGTGGCTAGGGCAACGGGTTTACTCTGATCATGCCATCATGGTATGGTCAATCTTCTTAGACAGGTAGAGCGACACTGTGCGAGGCAAGCAACACGAATTTGGGAACCGACAGTCCAACAGAGAACCGGTATTTTGGCACCCCCTAGTGACGTGTCACTCCTAGGGGACGACATGTGGCACTTTATGACATAAGCACACTGTTTCCTATAATTAAATAGTGAACTTTACAACTAAAAAAAAAGGACTTCTTCTTCATTCTCACAAAATCACTTTCTCACTCTAGAATTATAAAGCTCTTGGATTCTAGAGAGAGAAACACAAAATTAGACATAACTTCAGACCGTAACATTGGACCCCGACTCGGACCCTGACTTGGACTGTCGACTGCCGGCTCTGTTCGTCTCAGCCTTGCCTTCGCAGCACTGCCATTCCTCACGGCCTGTCTAGGAAGCCCTTACTCCGTCCTTGTTGTCTCTCACTTTGCATACTTGGAAGCTGACACGGACTGCAGCCTTTGTGTCACCTCCGCGTAAGTACGAACCCACTTTCCTTGGCATTAACGAATTACAAGATATTGCATATAAAATTTGTGAACTTCACAAAAAACTTTCGGAATCTTTTCAAGTTGATATGATAATTGCAAAGTTACCACCATCTTGGAAAGATTTTAGGAATAAATTATTGCATAAAGAAAAAAAGTTTACTTTACAGAAAATTCAGAAATATCTTCCTATAAAATAGGAATCTCGTAATATGGATAAAAAGGAGAAACTGAATTTAATTCTAAAGTGAATAATGTTGATGCCGCTAATGGAAAATCATTTCATACTCTTCAAGTTAAGAAAGAAGACCACACGTTTAAGAGGAACACCAATCACAATAAGAACAAAAAGAAGAGTGAATGTCATGTTTGCACAAAGAAGGGGCATTGTGCACGGGAATGCCGATATAGAAAAAGTGGAAAAGGAGCCATTAGTGAGTTCGCAAACATGGTCGAGGAGAATCGAGTAGCCATGATTATCGAAATCAATATGGCTGATTCATCTTTGAGTTTCGATTGGTGGTTTGACTCAGGAGCCGCAACCCACATATGTAAGGACATATCTCTTTTCAAGACCTACAAAGAATTGCCTAATAATCAAGAGGTCCAAATGGATAATCTGGCAAGGGCAAAGGTTGTTGGCAAAGGCAGCGTGGAGTTAAACTTCACACCTGGAAAGACATTGACTTGTCTTAATGTTCTACATGTCCATTACGAAAAAAAAAAAAGGTGTTTCAGCGATGCTTAACTTTCGAAGCTTAAAAAAATGTCACAAATTACCTATGATTTATGACACTTCTATCATAACGTTGGATAATTTACGACACAAATTTTTATGCGTCACAAAATTTTTGACGTTTTAATACATGCTACTTATTAAGCGTCGCTTTACTCTTTCGCGACACAATAAAATATAATTTATTAACATGCTGCTTATTAGCGTCGCTTAAGAGATATGCTGTAACTCTTGGATGTTAAACGGTGTCGTTGGACCATTTCTTTTTTTACTCTTTACATGATTAACAGGTTGCAAACCAAAAAAAAAAAAAAAAAAATAGCGGGAAACCTGGCGCCAATATTTTCGTCCGCTACTGTTCATCTTCTCCAAAAATCCCGCGAGAATCAGCCTCCCTCTCTCAGTTGCTCGATCTGCCTAACAGCCCCGTCCCTAAAATTTCCCAAACACACACACACACATACACACACTCTCTCTCTCTCCCCAACAATCGGCCATGCATGAAGACCGAAAACCAGACTTCCGCAGGTACGTACAGAAATCGTTCTCTCATTCTCCCTCTCTCTCTCTCAATCCTTTCATCTTGTAAGCCCTAATTAGTCTAATTTAATGTTCTTGGAGTTTAAAAATTAACAAGCAAGGAGGGCAGGGGTAAACATCCGTGACTACACACAAAATACTCTTGTCTCTTCTTCTCTAATTTCTTCCTCTTTCATTACAACACAAAATACTGCACACAGTCGTGGGTAATGGAGTATCCATTGTTTGCCGGAGAGCAGACTTGATGGTGAGAGATCAAATTTGAAGGATTCGATTGGGGCTTCTAAGGAGACGCTTGGGGAGATGAAGGGATCGCTTGCTCTGTTCCGGTGGTACGCGCAGAGGTGGAATTGTCAGATGCGGGTGATGAAGGAGTACGGTGCTGTGGAGTATTGGAGTATCCATTGGCCACCAAACTTTTATTCTGAAATCAATCAAGTCTGTTGTGCAACTTTCGTCGTCCATTGTTGTGCACTGAAGAGGAAATCAAAAACAGTAAGTCCACAGATGTAATATGTTAAAAGCACTCCATTGTTATACCTATAATTTAAGTGGGCAAGATTATCACGAACGAGCATCATAAATAATCTGCAAAATTATGAAAGAATAGGTCAAGAGACTCGGTGGAGTTGACAGTTAAAGTACAACATGTACGTCCAGTAATACTGTCTTAGATAATAAAAAATGGAAAATTTTAACCTGCAGCTGCATTTTTTACATGCGTTAACAAGAAGTACAGATATTTCACTATGAAAGAATTCATCCAATAATCTAATGGATCTTTTAGAACTGATTAAGAAGACGAGGATAAAGATAGTGGCCCATTCTACGAGTCAACAACGAAGAAAGAATCACGGTTTAGCCATAAACTGCTCAGTACCAGCTCGAAGTAGTTTGTGATAGTCCAAATTTTTTTTGGAAGCATAGAGCTTCTTCAGCCAATGGTTTTACCAAGGATAGTGAAGTTGTAATGCACGGGACTGAGGATGGGAGAGGGCTGACTTTATGTGATGTTAAAAGCCAAGAGTTGAATTCTGTAAGACTAGATAATCGATACGCTGGTGTGATCACATTTGTGGATAGCTTAGTTTCGCCCCCCTCCGAGGAAGAAGTGCATATTGGGGGCAGTGAAAGGCAGGGCAGGAAGATGATTGAAGTGACTTGTATGCAACTAGAAGCATAAATACTTACATCAACAAGCTAGGCAACTCACTCTCACATTGGTTCTGATGTGAGGAATTAGTACTACTTTGTTTTCTTGTAGTTGGTGAATCTGTGTCAGTGACTATATATGGAAGGTGAAAATTTGTGGCATATGAAAAGTATGATAACGTTATATTTATGTACATTTGAAGTGTATTTTGTTGTCCTGTTAGTGTCATATTGGCTAGGTCTTGTTTTTGGGCTCACAGTCGAGTTATCGGCAATTGAAAATCTATACTGCATTATGCGAAAGTGCAAAATGCGTGTGATCCCTAATCCCAACTGCAAACTTGTTTGCTATTTTAAGATGTACTTTGTTTTCTTTTCCTTCCGTCTATCGACTATGAAAGTTGCATATTTGTCGCAGCTAGGAAGCAAAGTAATGGTAGTGTTGGATGAAATTTTGGTATCTGAAGCGTACTTAAAAGTGTCGTTGTCATGTTACTTTTGGTGCGCCTTGAGTCATCATGTAGTTACATAAATTTCCCTTGGAAGTGTAACTAAGATGCATTTTCAGGGCTGGCTCTTGTTTATTAGGCTTATGATTGGAGTTAACCGGTCAAGGTCACGGCCACTATCATTGTTCAAATGGTTCTAACGTTAAAACAGACATCCTGCTTATTGAGTGTGGACTACCCAGAAGGATGTTTGTCGTATGGTGCAATCACTGAGTGCTACATGCATAATATTAGGGGTCAAATAAGGTGGTTCCATGGCAAGCAGAGGACTGACGCTTATGGAACCGTTGTGGACCACTAGGAATATAAGCTCAAGAATGGTTGATTAGCAATTGCAAGAGCAATCATTGATATTGAGGTTTGCATGCGGTTTCTTCACTAGCTTTCTGGTGGTTGCCTTAAATTGTTTCGAGGAAGAAATAGTACCTGGAGATGTTCAGGACAGCCGAATCTCATCTACTTTTTGGAAATACAAAGATATTTACCTTGTTAGAAACTTGGTTCCACTAGCTAAAACAATACGTTGGGACCAGCTTTTGATCTTCGGGTTCTTTACTACATACCTTGGAAGTACAAAGATACAACAATAAGATTTTTGCTTAGTTTGATGATATACATGGTAGAAGTAAATCATACGTGCTCTTACATGTACGAACAAACACGAGTGACCTGATTGCATATGTTAGACTTGCTGTTTGAATTTGGCATTCGCGTATGCTTCCACTGAATTTTCTTTCCCCATAGATTTTCTCATCACAAGGAATTTGCCCAATTCAAGTTCAATCCAAAATAATTTGCTCATCGCAAACATGATTTGCTGTTTTTTCTTGTGCATTTTTGTAAAATGGCTATTGAAGATGAGAAGATCAATTTTTTACTGCTGTTAATTTGCAATAAGCATATACATCTTTTCCGCTATGCATGTGCTCCTCGTGTATCATACACAAATCCAGTTTATGTAGAAAAAAAAGAAAAAAAAAGGTCTCAGTTTCCTTGATTTGCTTTTCGTGACCTTACATGCATCTCTCTCTCTGGACATCGTTATTGGAACTCCTGGTCTTTTGAAGGACTTGATTGAAATGGGGGTTTGCATCCTAAAGGAGGTTTCTTTAGTTGTAAGTATATGATATCCTTTTCTATTGTGTCATGCTTGGAGGCTATGATGCGGTCATTTTGCTGATAATAGTCCCTCTATGTTTGTTTTCTGTCATTTGATGACCACGGAAAGTACACGTGTTTTTCAACTGTGACGTTTATTTTGCAACTATTATCAATAATACTTGGTGAGAGTATTCCACTTCTGTGGAAAGGCTCTTTTCCTGACGGAGGAAGTCATTTAGAAATAGGTTTGTGATGGTGAGCACACTTAAAGTCTTGGTTCATGGTAAATTTAATGGAGTAAGAAATTGTTTACATGTGGTAGTACCTTGTTGGAGTTGGTTCATGAGGAAGCTCATCCATGATATTCATTCCTCCCATCTCTCTCTTTCTCTCAAACATCCAAAGCTGCCTTCATATCTCATTGTTTTAGGTGCCAATGTGAGGATTTACTCTAGATCCTTGTTTATCTGTGTTGGTGTAAGAATGATGGGCGTACTACGGTTGTCTTGATGCAATAAACTCTTCTTATAATGGTTTCTGTTATTCTTATAATGGCTTTTGTATCTTGTTAATGTTGATTTTGTGATCATACTACAAAAGTAATTCATACTACGTTGTTAGAAAGCATGCCTCAGACATTCTGTCCAAGTTACAGCAGTATGTTTTTCTTGTAGTCTTTCTATTGCAAATTTTCATGTTTTCCAATTTTTGTGGATAACTACCACTTAATTTGGATTTTTCTCACCGTTTGGGTAGAAAAGAGAAAAGATGAGGCCTGAGCATGTCTAGATATTGGCTAGATTTTTTGACTTTTAGCCTGAAAAAGACTATACAGAAGTAAAATCACATCTTTTGCTATGCTGTTTGAGAATTTCAACCTAAGCACACCAGCACCAGTGGAATGTGGATTACACAGTATGATGTTTGAACTCAAATATGACTGAGTCAAGTTACGTAGAGTCAGAGAAGGTGCCTAGCCTCTAGGGTAATTGTTGTGTATATGCCACCTGTTAGAAAGTGGGAAGATTAAGTTTCAACTTACATTGTTTAGACTCAAACTATGGTAGCTTGGTGTTGATCTTCTTGGTCTGAATTGAATTACCGTATATTCTTGCCACAAACCAACAATCGACATTGTACTGTACTGGGTTGACCAGCAACTCTACTTAGGAGGAGAACTACGTTTATGCCAGAGTGGACGATTGAGCTTTATAAGACTAGAACACTGATATAACTATTGTCATTATCTTGGTTTGCTCACTGAGTAATGGATATCGTGGGTGGAGCCATGCTGTTTGGGCATTTTGCTGAATTTAAGCCAATCTTTTGAACTTGGGCATGTCTAGTTTCTGCCTGTCAATCATGATGGTGATGTCTTTATCCACCAACATCAAGGACACTCAACAATTTTTTTGGCTTCTTCGACAGAGGGAAGCTACAAATGTTGCAAAGCAAATGATCAACGAGGTCATTGCTGAGAAGCTTGACGTACAAAGCTTGATTGCTTCTAGTTCAAACTTCTACAACGTTAACGGAAGTACTAATAAATAAAGGAACAACGTTTACTTAGGAGGAGAACTACGTTTATGCCAGAGTGGACGATTGAGCTTTATAAGACTAGAACACTGATATAACTATTGTCATTATCTTGGTTTGCTCACTGAGTAATGGATATCGTGGGTGGAGCCATGCTGTTTGGGCATTTTGCTGAATTTAAGCCAATCTTTTGAACTTGGGCATGTCTAGTTTCTGCCTGTCAATCATGATGGTGATGTCTTTATCCACCAACATCAAGGACACTCAACAATTTTTTTGGCTTCTTCGACAGAGGGAAGCTACAAATGTTGCAAAGCAAATGATCAACGAGGTCATTGCTGAGAAGCTTGACGTACAAAGCTTGATTGCTTCTAGTTCAAACTTCTACAACGTTAACGGAAGTACTAATAAATAAAGGAACAACTCATAACTTCATTTGTCAATGTCTCTGCACACACATACCAAAAAAAGAAAAAAAAGAGAAAAAGTTATATCCACCTAAGCACTGTGGCCCAAAAACCCCCAAGCCTAAATCCCTTTAATTTAGAGGTTTGCTGAACTTGTATCCATAATTTTAAGATATCCACAAGCAAGCTAGTAATAGTAAGTGTCTAAAATAACTTCGCGAGGCAATGTATTTGATTATTACTGAAATGCGGTTGCTATTTAGTGCATATATGTACTTAAGTAGCCCATGACATATTGCTATAAGTAGTTGTACAATACTATGAACTTGCAGATGTTGCATAAGGCCAAGGAAAAATGCTAAGCTGGAGTGAAATCATGAACCATTGGAAACAGTACAAGGCAATTCTTAGCTGCTGCAGAACTACAATAGTGGTAGATGGACCTGACACAGAATGGCCTTATGATACTGGTGGTAAATGGCCTGATCATAGCAGATTTTATTAGTCTGTACATGATACCTCAGATTAAAATGAGTAATGACTAACATAAAACATGACACCCTATTATATCGCTGCTGTTTAACGCAACACTCACATGTCATTACTCTGCCTGCTTGTCCAGTTTTTGCTTATCCGATCTTATGGATAATAGAAATTTTTTCTTTGAAGTAGCTATATACCGATGGATTTTTGTTGATCTTACTTCTAGCTGCAACTGTGATTGTGATGCCTTATAATTTTAACTACATAAGTCAGCTTAGTATATTTGTTATGTCTGGATTTAACACACCATTGTGCACAGAACTTGCTATGAGTTCAAGTGGGGCTCTACAAATTTGATGATAAATCACACTAAGAAAATTCTTTCATAATGTTAATTAGTTGGACAGGTTATCTAGTCGGGTATGCCTCGTGATATGTCTAAATGCTGATTACTGGAAAAGATAGATTGAGAAACATCAATGGGTTCCCAATGTCTAAATGCTAATTACTGGAAAAGATAGATTGGCTAAGTACAACTGTTATCTTTATAAAGGAAGCTTTAGATTATGTTAGTACAACTGGTGAGTTGTTTTCGGAGCTGAATTTAGCACAAGTATGCCTGGCCAATGTTCTTATTTGTCTATCTATGCAATGGTTGGTACCACCTTTATGCATTTGGGCGGGCAGTACTTGTTGCCTGTAAGAATGTGTTTGTATGTTTAACATCGTTGCCTAAAGAATTTGTGCGTTTTAGCAAGCTGCACCACATCAGATTGAGCCTGTTTGTTCCCTTTTTTATACTTAAGATTTTTTTATTTTTTTTTTGTTTTTTCTTTCTTGGGTTTTGGAAGGCCAAGTATATGTTCAGATTTTGCTGAAACTTATCACACTACTGCGCTTGGTAACATTTCCTAGCAACCGAATTCAATAAGGCCTGCTTTCTCAACTGTAGGGATTTTGTTAGATTTTTTTTGTAGAACTTTGGCAAACTAAATATATTTTTGGTCTTTAACTAACATATAACGAACCTAATTGCAGATCTCTAGTTGATGCGAAGTGTGCTATAGGCAAAGCTCGGGACGAGACCATCTGATATTGTAGTTGTTAATTGTAAGTTTTCATTGTTCTCTTTTTCCTTTTATATTTGTACTTAATTAGAAGTTTATCAGCATTCAACGCTCTTATGTTTTGTCGTCGATCTTAATACTTTGCCACGGATGTTATTTGTGTGTGCGTCTCTCTACTTTGCTTAAGCTGATAGGAGTCATTACAAGGAAATAGATTACTAGTGACGCTAAATATTGTCACGTAAAGTACCAAAATTGTCATTAATTATAGGCAAGAAACAATATCAAATTCAACAATAAAATATCCACGATAAAGTAGAATATTGTTACTAATTATGCTCTTCGTTTGAATTTGATTAGTAGCTTCTTATGCTACATTCTATTCCACATGATGTACCAAAATGCCTGCTGCCACTAGATTTTCCCAGGGAATAACAAGCATATCATTAAACCCAACAATAGAAGCAACAATCAAATCTGCTCTCTTACTTCTAAGGGGAATTAACCCACAGTTCATGATAGCGTATTTTGTCTACTACTTCTCCTACCATAGTAATCAAAAGAGTAAACTGAAGTTCATTAAAATAGGTTAACTAAATGGATAAGCCAGACTATTTCATATGATGCAAGGATATAATTCTTTTGTTCGTATGTACACTCTTAGGCTCAAAGTCAATATGGATAAAAGTTGGATTAATATACGAAATCGATTGGATCCTTTGTATGAGAAAGTGAGAAAGGAGCTGATGATTTTATTGGGTTTGCCTCCAAGGATAGACCTAATGCTGCAGAGATACTATGCCCATGCACAAAATGCCGCAACATGAGATTCGTGAAGAAAGTCGATGTGGCAGAAAATATTGTGGTCGATGGTTTTCTAGAAAGCTATACACTTTGGATTTTTCATGGTGAATCATTGTTGACTTCAAGTTCTATTCCTGAACCAGCCGTGGGTGACAGAACACAAGAAATGATACGCGATGCTTTTGGCGTGCCTATGTTTAATTAGCTAGATGGGATAGGTGGGGGAAGGAAATGAAGATGGTGATGGCCTAGATGATGCAACTAAGATGTTCTTCAATCTTGTAAAGGAAGCTGAAAAAGAGTTGTATCCTAGTTGTAAGAAGTATTCAACACTCTCGTTCTTGATTCTGCTGTTGAATATAAAGTGTCTTATTGCAATGAGTGACAAGGTATTCACAATGTTGCTTAAGTTTTTGAAAGATGCGTTCCTTAGAGGCAAAACATTGCCGAAGTCATTTTATGAAGCTCGAAAGATAATTGGGAATTTAGGGCTTGATTATAAGACGATATATGTATGCCCCAATGACTGTATGATATACTGGAACGATACAGCTTATGAGCGCGAGTGTATACATTGTCATATACCTAGATACAAATAGTCAAAGGCTATACCAAATGATGATGAAGTAAAGGAAACAAAGATACCCGCCAAGGTAGTGAGGTACTTCCCTTTGATACCAAGACTTCAGAGGTACTTCATGTCACCAATGACAACATCTCTTAGAGATATCATGCAGATGAGCGTACTAACGATGGGGTTGTAAGGCATCTTGCTGATTCTCGTGCTTGGAAACATTTTGATGAACTTCATCTAGATTTTGCGAGTGATCCACGCAATGTAAGACTTGGGTTATCTTCGGATGGATTTAACCCGTTCAGGAGTATGAATATAGCTCACAGCACATGGCCAGGAATTTTGATTCCATATAACTTGTCTCCTTGGAACTGCATGAAACAATAATACATGATGATGTCCCTTCTAATAGATGGTCGTTAGGGACCAGGTAATGACATAGATGTGTACTTGAGTCATTTGGTTGACAAGCTCAAGGAATTATGGATTGGTGTAGACAACTTATGATGCAGCTAGTAATCAAATGTTTAAGAGACGCGCTTCATTGATGTGGACGATAAGTGATTTTCCAGGATATGCAATTTTGTCGGGATATAGCACGAAAGGGATGGTGTGTCCTTTGTGTCACAGGTACACAAAGTCTCGTCGTATGCATCATGGAAAGAAGGAGTGATGTCCAACACATCGTAGATGATTGGATCACGGGCATAAGTTTTGAACATATAAAGTTTCTTTTGATGGTACAACTGAATTAAATCTGAAGCCCATTTTGGAGCTGAAGTCTATGAGCAAGTAAAAGACAAAGAATGAGTTTGGTAAGTGTAAAGCTTAAGAAAGTAAGAAGAGGAAAATAGACAACGATGAGGACGACAGTGAGGCACATAATTGGAAAAAGCAAATATATTCTTTGGGCTCTCTTATTGGAAGGACAATTTGCTACGTCACTATCTCGACGTGATGCCTATTGGGAAAAAATGTATGTGATAACATACTGTGGACATTGTTGAATATTGATGGCAGAGGAAAGGATAATTTAAATGCTCACAATGATCTAAAGGAAATGGGTATTCGAAAGGCACTGCATTCTCAACAACGGGGGCTAGTAGAAAATTTTATTTGCCACCGTCATCTTTCACATTCGACTATAAGAACAAATATGATATGCTGAAAATTTTGAAGCTGGTTAAAGTCCCAGATGGTTATGCTTCGAATATATCACGACGTGTCAATCTTAAAAAAAGAAGTATTTCAGGACTCAAAAGTCATGACAACCATATCCTAATTCAACAACTACTTCCTATCTCCTTGTAAAGCGTGTTACTGGAGAACTTAATGAAACCTTTGATAGAGCTAAGCAATTTTTTTAGGCAAATTTACTCAAAAGTCATGCATGTTGATGAACTGAATCATATTCAGTCACGCATTTTGCTTAAACTTTGCCACCTTGAGAGGATATTTCTGCCATCACTTTTTGATATCATGGAGCATTTGGTTATTCATTTAACCGAAGAAGCTTTGATAGGTGGACCACCACAACATTGTTGGATGTACCCCATTGAGAGGTGTGTTATTACTTTCAAATTTAGTTTTATGTTATTTATTAATTATGGCCCACATGTGATAATGTTTTTATAGAGATTTGACTTTTTATTTGGCATTACAAATACCTTTTCACTATTAAGGGCTATGTAAGGACTCAAAGACATCCAGGGGTCTCAATTGTAGAAAGATACTCGGTAGAAGAATGCGTCACATTTTTCTCAAGATATTTAAATTACGAGGTTGAGACAAAATTGAATTGACCAGTTAGGCTTGATGATGGTGGAGACACTTCCATCAATTCAGTAGGAGGTCACCCTTTAGGTGCATCAGAGGGATTTGTACTTGATGACATTTCCGTATGCACAAGTACATCGATATGTTTTTGTTAATTCTGATGCAATAACTCAATATCAGTGGTGAGAATCTAACATGAAGACGACTTTTTTCTTTATGTTCGCCTAGTTTTGTAACTCGATATATTAATATATCCAGTGAACATCATGCATCTATTAGAAGGAGTTATCGTCAACTTCGATCCCATGATGTGAATAAAGTTCATAATGAGAGTTTCCACATATGGTTTAAAAATCATGTAAGTAACATGAGTGTAGTATCTATTGCTTCACTTTAAGTTAAATCTAATGTGATTACAATCTTTAACTTGCATCTTTTTTCACCATCGAAAATAGGTCCAAAAGCTATAAGAGCAAGGTGATGAGGCATTACTTGAAGAAGTTATATCATTGGCAATGGGTCCTCTAGAGAAGGCAGAGAGATATATATGATATTATTAATGGATTCAAGTATCACACGAAGGTTCGCGAGAGCAATAGAACGACTCAGCATAGTGGGGTCATGCTTAAGGCAAATACAGATAGTTATGCAAGTGCAAGACACATGAACTTATAGCGGGAGATGTAAATTACTTTGGAGTCTTGACAGACATAATTTTCCTACGTTGCTCTAAAAAATTTAGGTTTGTGATATTCAAGTGCGACAGGGTAGATAATGGTACTGGACTTTTTGACCGAGATGACTTGGGCTTTACACTTGTAAACTTCAACCTTTTGGAGCATTCACAGAACATGTCAGATGAACCGTTTATATTTGCGTCTCAGCTGAACAAGTTTTTTACGTGCAAGATGCGGTGGAAGAAGACTGACACATCATTGTCAAGGCAAAACCTAGAGACTCTTTTTGATCTTCTTGAAGAAGAATCTCCAGATCAAGCTCATAACCAATATCATACTAATTTTTGGAATGAGCAAATTCATATGTGATGAGGATGTTACCTGGGTTAGGGAAGGTTTAGTTGGAACCGAAGTTGACCCCACACTCACCACTGATCATAGGGAAAGGAGAAAGAAGAGAAAAGCATGACAAGGGATGCTCAACTGACAAATGTTGAATAACCTTTAGGATTTCTTTTTCTTTTTTGGATATTCTATTACTGATTTTGATTATTTGCTTTCATCTTCTTTAGTTGCTATGCTACTTTCGTATATCGTGTTTGCGATGTAATCTCATGTGAAGTTCAAATAGTTGCTTTGAACTGAAAAGAAGTAGTCTTTCTTTGTATATACTGTTTTGTGCCAGTGAAATATACCTTCGGTTGTTATACAACATAGGCACAATGGCAAGTGGTGGACGTGGGGCACAAAGGAGTGTAGGAACTATGCCAAGCCCTAGTGAGGAGCATCAAGAGGTCAATACCACCATGCCTGAGCCACCACGAAGTTGGCCAGCCACTGTTGCGGGTGGCACGTCGCCAACGCACAGTGAACCAGCAAACAATAGTCAAGAAGATTCCGAGCATCTGGCAAGTATAATAACAAGAAATGTGTATAGTTTTGGCCTATCTCCTAGCATTTACTATGCTGAGACTGTTGGAATGAAACTAATTTCTTTGTGTACATATTTAATCTATGTGTTCTTTCGATTAAGAACAGTCCAGTATATGTCAATATATAAACACCCAAAGGGCTATAATTTTCATTTTTGATTTTGCTTGTGCATATTCAATCTATTTATTTGTTTGATTAGTCTTTTCATTCTGTTCTATCTATATTTACTTGTGCATCTTCTATAGCATTTAAGAGAATGCTATAACAATGCCCTTTCAAAATAAATAATTGAGTGATAGAAATGGAATGTCTTCTAGCAGTAACTTGAATTTGATGAACATATATAAGCTTGGAGCAACCAGGTCAGATACATACTCGAGGCCTGACAATGATGCATAATGGGTGGGGTGAAAATGGCAGCGTTTTGGAGATTCTGACTAATGAGCTTGGTAAACCAATTCTGGAACCAAGGACTAAACCTACGTCACATTTGGGAGTTCTTGCACGCAACGAGATATTGGCACAACTAAATTATATCAAGTGGAGGAAGGTACTAAAGCTTAACGAGGATGCTATATAGAACCACATCAAGGTATAAAGGTATCTTATGTATTGTAGTAAAAGGTTAAGTTTTTGCTTTATTCCTTTATGTTTCTACATCTTCTGTAAATCACTAAACATATCCTTAATAACACCTTTATAAGTAGCCTTAGTGTGCTTGGTATAACCCTACGAAAGTAATACAAAACCGTCTGATACACTACAAAACCAACTGGGAAATTGGAGGAACTCCATAGCCTAGCACAATAGAGATGAAAAGTAAAAGTGAGCAGACATGCGAGAGGGGGGGGGGGGGGGGGGGGTTTGTTGTGTGTCAATAAAATTGCAAGACCGTACAATCTTCTCTTGATCTAGGCATGGGGTGCCTTCAGACATAAACTCTTGCAGACCTTTGGGGCATAGATATAACATTTCTCCTCCCCACCTTTATTTTAAGTCCCCCTTTCCCTTTAGTTTATGGGTTTCCGTATGCTGCCATAAACGCAGAGCATAGTAGCAACAGATGCAAAAGAGAGGAGGAGAGAGAGGGAGAGAGTTCTAGTGTGAGTGTGAGTGTGTGTGTGTGTGTGTGTTTGTGTGCTTTTTAGTTTTCAAGAGAGAAAAAACAAAAACAGAGCTCTGGCAGCAGCACTATGATCAGAACTATTAGTTTTATCCATGTACAGAAGATTGTGCAACCCAAATGGTCCCTGAAATAAATTTAAAAAAACCTACTAACTCCTCTTAGGATCATGAGAAGATTGAACCCACCTCTATATCTTCACATTTTCCCTGGAGAAAACACACACACACTATCTCTCTCTCTTTCTCTCCCTCCCCCTCCCCCCCCTCTCTCACTGCATTTTCTCTAGATTCTGAAATCTTGTTCAGGTTTTCACATATCTGGCTTTTGTACCAAGACCTATTATTTCTGTTTCTTTGAGTTGAAATGAGTGGTGCAAGGAACGGTATCCATTAGTAGTAGTAGTAGGTTCACTTTCACTGAATACCAAGCTCTTACATTCAAGAACATGATTTTTGGCATGCCCATCCCACCTGATCTCGTCTCCACCATCAAAAATATGTTTGTTGTGTTCAAAATGTTGGTAGCGAGACATGTTGTCACTTGTGGAATCATATTGTTCTGATGAACTGAAGAAGGTCCTTTTACCATGCAACGCAACTCTGCACGAATGCATAAATTAAAATCTTGATGACATATTTTGTCGTTCTTTTACATAGATGGGCTTGAAACCTTGCCACTCGGAAACCTTGCAATTCTATCCATACCAGTTTGACTGTGATTGCCTTTTCATTTATCATTTACTTAATGGAGTACTTTTTTGTTTTATTTTTTCTTTTCATATATGAATGTTCTATCGGGCATGACCAATGAAGCAGTTTTTCCACGACACATTGGCGCAAATTGGCTGCTCTTACGCAGTGTGTTAGTGGTTCTTTTCGTCGACGTTTAGATAACCCAAGGCATAGCAATTTTTATCTTGGCAAATATTCTCGATAGCATATGGTTGCAGCTCTAGCTAAAGAATGTAATCATGCTAATGCTATTGCAACCATGGATACTTGTGATTGAGAATATTAACTGTTTCAGCTGCCTAACTTGATAGGGACTATGAAGAAAGAGAGTATTATTTCAAATAACAAATTCAAAGGGGTGTGCATGGAAGACTATGATGATGATTATCTAAAATCGTCTAAGAGGAACTTTTCCACGGAAAAAGCAGGACTCATGAGCAATTGTAGTTTCAGTTGTTCAGGTAGTAATGTGCACCTACCATTTCATTTTGCTCGCTGTACTGGGGTAGGTAGGATAATATTGTCCAAACTTGATCAAGTTTGAAGGTGCAGCACTATACGTTATGTACTTGGTTTAATTAGGATGCTTTATTAGGATGGAAAAACCATGAAAATGTTAATTAATTGGACAAGTGGGAAAACAAACATGCCAAATTTTGTGTGTTGTGTGCGTGTTTGGTTAGGAAGAATTCAAGTTTTCAAGTCAAGGCTGGAAGGTAGGAAGGCAGTGGGATTAGTGACTTCGTACGCAAAGGGATTGAAGTCGAACTTGTCATTATGATGCTAAATATCACTAGACAGAACTGGCATTATGAGTGGTTGTTTTGGGATAAATAGTTATTTAATAAAAATTCCAAAGAAAGACAACAATACTCCAAATAAATTGACCGACTCTCTAATATCCCCAAAAAAGAACATTTTCCTTTCTGGCAGTCTCTATAGTTTATATGCTTACATAAATAAATATGGTCAACTTACTGGTACTATAATTGGGGCAAGATCCTCATAACTAAACACGATTGAAACACTGCACCTAGTTTATGTACAGAAATTGCAACTGGATGGTGCATATTAGATCCAAATCATTCCATACACATGCACTCTTGATTTATTTCCTGGTGTTATTACTTAAATATTTGACTGTTACAGGCCTAATAATGATTGGTTTGTGCAATTAAATTAACTTAAGTCGTGGAGGGAAGTTTAGGTCTTACTGTAGATAAAAAAAGTTCTAGCTTCATGATACAAGCATAAGATTTATAAAAGGGGAAAGTAAATGCAACAATGGAGATGATAAAAGTATCAATTCCGAATAGGGTGGAAGAAAATCAGTAGCCTATTCTTGTCCACTTTTGAGGTTGCAAAAACGTGAAGGTATGTTTCAAATGGTTTGGACTAACTTTTTAGTAGCATGCACTTACGAACTGATTGTTTTCCCATGTTGGCTTGTTTTAATACCTAATCATGCTTCTCTGTTTGTTTCAAATGCTAGGCAAGGATAGAAAAAAAAAAATAGAGAGAAGATGAAGTTTCCTATACAAATGTTCGGAAGAGCATTGCTAAAGTAAGAGTGGAGGTAAACTCTCGTATACGTACTACAATAATTGTAAGTAAGTGCAGATGACTAGTAAGCTCAAATTGTCATTTAAATGTGTTTTCTTATTGGCGATATAGCTAAGAAATGCTATTGGTAGAGACCCATCTCGTCGTGAGTTTCTTAAAGGAACACACAAGTATAAGACCGTGGAGAAGCAGGGACATTATACAACTGGAGAAGTGGCTGAAGCTGTTGTGTGTGCTTTTTCCACTTTTTTTTTTTTTTTTTTTTTCAGATTACTACAAACATTAGCATTAATAAGTTTGGATAATAGTGGGCTTTTACTCTTTTATTTGCACATGATAAAATGGATAATTTTGCATCCGAACTTCCAAAATTTGTTGAAGAGCCAGCTCATGCTTTTGATGATACATTCTCCAAAGTCATGGACCATGATAAAAACGGACGTGTTTGTGGGCTTGGGTTAGACACTTGTCCGAGTAATGCCTTTGGTTCATCATATAGTGTTGGTCGGGTAGAAATAGAAAGACAAAAGGCAAGAAGAGATTAATAAAATGTGTGCTGAAATGGAACAAGAAATGCAAACTTAAATAGTATCCCAAGTGTCAAGTCAAGTATCAACTATCAAAACACAATTGGAGTCTACAATGAAAGATGAAATGCGAGCTGAAATGGAATAAGAGATGCAAAGTCAGGTAGCAGCCCAAGTATCAAAGCAAGTATCAACTATAAAGGCACAGTTAAAGGCTACAATGCAAGAGACCATGATGTCCCATATACGGACTGTGATGTTGTTGATGCAATCTTTCTAAGGCTACTGCATTTTCTCAAACAGGGAGTCACACGTCTTAACATGCACACCTTTTACTTGCTTCAGGACTTAAGCATAACACGTACAGCTGACATGATCTGTACCAACAAGTACAATCTTTTTGAGCTTCAAACTATTACTCTTTCCATGGCGAGCTCCATTCAAACCTTAGTCTAGTCACTATTGTAACCTGACATTGCCTTCAGAAGAAATTGACTGCACGAAAATATATTTGTAATGTACTGTTTGTATTATTATTGTGGGCTTTCTTTGTTGATTGTTCCTTATTTTCTGTGCTCTTTAGTTGAGAATGAAGAAAAACATTTCTTTTTGGAGATGAAAACGCGGATGATTATAGCTTTAACGGAACTTAAAAAAGTAAAAGTTGTAGCGAAATAGGAAAATATCTCCATTTCTTTAAATTTCATTTTCAACTTATCTTTCTATGTTAAAATGAGTATGGTGAAACCTACAAAGGTTAGAAATTTGTGATGAATTTTGCTAATTTGCCTTAAAAAAAGAGAAAATTCTATTTCTGAGAACAAAATCTCAAAATGATATATTGAACATGTTTCTCTTGAAATGTGAAAAAGAAACCTGAAAAAGAGGGATTTTAATTTCCCTCCCAATAGATAAACATATATTTTTTCCTTCTTACTTTTCTCTTTTGCATTCTCAACATCCATATGCTCATTGTGCCAATATGTGATCATGGAAATTAACTTATTCAACCCCCCTAGTATTAAATACAACGCATTTAGTTTTTTAGGCGAGAAAACTGGTGTAATCTTCTTTTCTTTAATGGATATTTTGCAATATAAAAGTGCTATTAAAGGGACATGTTTCTTGATGAAAATACTCTGAATTGAAATATTGCATGGGAATGTTAGGGTCTAATGATGTGGCACTATAATAGGTTAGACTAAATCAGTTATGCTAGGTCAAATCCGTCAAAACTTTGGTGCAAATAGGATTATACCATCCTCATATGCAAAGCCAACACAAATGAGCTGCGATGGATTGAAGCGCTATCTTTGGCAATTTGAGCTCCTTGAGAGCATCTTCCACCAGTTCTAGAGTTGTTTCTGGAAGTTGTAAATATCTTTGGGAGCTGACTTCCTTTGATTTCCAAAATCAATCGGTGAAAAACCCGAGGGCAAGTAACTCTTGAAAGCGATATTATTGGTTTGATTTATAAGCTTAGAGAAGAAGTTGTATTGTGGCTGTAATCATATGTGGATAGTACGTATATAATTGTAGCTATCTTGCTTCTCTGTCATACTTAGCCCTCCTTTTTTTCCCAATGTTAAAAAGCTTGATTCTTAGGCCTTTTTTTTTTCAAAATTTCTTCTATCCTCAAGCCAGTTTTTCTCTCCTCAAGCCAAGCCGTCACTCACTTCCCTCTTCAAATGAAGTATTCACTTATTCTATTCTATGCGAGTCTGCAAGGGACCCTTCCGGCGGATTGCGCTCAAGGGCTTCTCTCGGGGTTTGTTTTCTGTTTGAAATCACTGAGTACAACCATCTCATCGAGTTCACTGGCATTCGTATCCTTCGTGATGATGGAGTTGGTTAACAAGGTGAGTGCTGGATTGTTGGGCAACTACAATCTGAACAGAGAGAGATAAGTTGAACTACTTCTATTGGTTTATTCAGTGGCGCTAAATATAGTTTGGTTATCAGCAGGGCTAAGTATAGTTAATTGTGGGGCTTATTTGGCATGTGCATCCTGGTGTAGATATAAGATGGTGGAAATGAAGCAAGTAAATAGTGATGATGCTGGAAGAAAGATCGAAATGGGGGAAGCGCAAGATTAGGCCTTGGAGATGCCCTCCTCAGCTTACCCATGTTCCTGCACTATACACACACACACACACACACAAGGTAGTATAACATTCTTATTGTTCCCTCCTCACTCACCTTCTGCATTCTGTCTCTAATTCTTATCTTCCCTCAAATTATTTCCCGTCTTTTTTGCTACGTTTGTTTTGATAGTTTGGATAATGCATTTCTCTTTTTTCATCTCTTTTTTGCTTCTCTGTTTGCATCATATGATAGTTGAACTTGTATAAATGTTTACTTGAGTGCATGGTTGTTTTTCATATGATTGTGTCTCTTCTTTTGTATAGTTAATGATTACATATGACCTAATTGTTCAGGTTTCTCAACATAAAAAAGTAAAGAAGAATTTCGTCACCTTAAAAAATTTGCAAAATATGATGCAAGAATGAAAGGGGGGTACGTAGATGAGTCTTTACCTTTCTTAATGCATTATGTTCGTCGATTAAATTTATAACGTTCTTTCTTAACCATTTTTATTTCCAGGTTTATATGTCGGGAAGACATCAATGCTTTTGTTGGACTTAAAAGAATCGATATGAATTATGATAATATTTTGGATGCGATGAATATATCTTTAGATTTGGTTATTGAAAGATGTTACATTTGTATGCTTTTGAAATTGAGAATTTATGGATGGTTATGTAATTAGGATGTGAATGTTGAATATGATATGGTTGATGAAGGACATTATATATCTTGTTTATAAGCTCCATAAATCGGAGTGGTTGTTCTTTGTTTGTGTTGGATTGGAATAGGATTACATAAAATATACTTGACTTTCACGTCATTTTTGGAAAAATGCTGCTATTACCTTTGTTAGGCCAATTCATTTTTAACAAATTTCACAACATGCCAGGCAAAAATATTAATGACAATTGCTTAAAAGTGCCGTAAATAGGAACAACATTTCTAAGATAATATTGCTAAACAAAACTGGCACTTAATTGAAGTGTAATTAAGTTAACGACATTTCAAAGATTATGCCGCCAAATAAAAACTGCCACTTTAACAGAAGTGTTGTTAGATAATGCCACTAAACAAAATTGGCACTTGATGGAAGTGTCACTTATTTAACAACATTTCCAAGATAATGCTACCAAATAAAACTGGCACTTTAGTAGAAGTGTCGCTAACTTTGCAAATTTTTTTAATAAAGTGTCGCATAACTAAGTTGACTAATAACCCCATAAGAGGCATTTAAAAGTGTCGCACAAAAATATCATAAGATTAACGCCGACGTGTGCAAGAAGTGTCAAAAAATTCCTGACGGAGGAATTTGCGACATTTAAGAAAAGCGTTGATAAAGTACCGGAAAGCCACTTTGCGACACTTTTGTTTGTAAGAAAGGTTTTCGTGTTCCCTTTGAGTCCGACAACTAAATCTTGTAAAAGAACAGTAACTTTGTCGGAAGGGATATGGATGTGATTAGATGTTGAAACTCAGTATTAATGAAATAAATGTTGCTTCTTCTCATACTGTCGAGCCTTTTAATCTTTGGCATAGTAAATTAACACATTTAAATTACAAGTATATCATAAACATGATGCATCTAGGTTTAATATCATGTTCTCATGTTAGTGCTGATAAATGTGAAGTATATATTAAATCTAAATTGACGAAGAAACCTTCTAAAAGTGTAGAAAGGAAATCCAAACTCTTAGATTTGGTGCATTCAGATACATGTAAATAAAATGGTTTAGTAACTAGATGTGATAAGAGGTATTTTATCACGTTTATTGATGATTGCTCTAAATGTACTTACATATATCTTATGAGAACTAAAGATGAGGCATTTGGTATGCTCAAAACCTGTAAGTCGGATCTGAGGTAGAAAATCAACTCGATAAAAAGATTAAGATTTTTCGGACTGATAGGCTTGGAATATTTTCCAAATGTTAATGCTTACTGTGAAGAGCTCGACATTATACATCAAAATACTGCCTCTTATACACCTCAACAAATGATTTAGCTGAAAGAAAAAATCGTATGTCAATAGAAATAACTAATTTTATGATTCTGAATACTGGCTTACCTTTAAACTTATGGGTAGAAGCTTTGCTAATTGCTTGTCACATGCACAATAAGATCCTTGCTAGAAATTTTGATGAGACTCCTTATGAATTTTGGAAAAGTAGGAAACCTAATCTAGAATATCTAAAAGTGTGGAGGTGCTTTTCTGGATCCTAAAAGAACTAAATTAGGAGCGAGAGCTCTGAAAGGAGTGTTTTGTTGGATATGCACAACATAGTAAAGCGTTTAGGATTCTTGATTTGGAATAAAATGGGATAGTTAAATCTAGAGATGCAGCATTCTTTGAATGTAAGTTCATCTCAGATTTTAGGGGTGAAAGTTCTAAATTAGAATTAGTATTAGTATCTAATTCAAGAATTGAACCAAATTTTGAAGTAGACAATTCAATGGTTCGAGCCTAGGAGGAGTCAAAGACATTGGAAAGAAAAAGATTTAGGTAAAGATTTTATCTCACCTAAATCTATAGTTTTCCTAGTTGAAGGAAGTTGAGAAATGTATTAAATCACACTCATATTTTCCTTAACGTTGACCAGTGTTATTAAAGGCGCAAGGCGCAAGCGCGCGCCTTTTCGAAGTAAGGTGCAATATTAAAATAAGGTAAGCATTTCTAATTTCTTTCCATTTTTCTATATCTACGGAAGCAACCATGTGGATAAGCAAATTCGAACAGAAAAAAGTCACAACTGAAAGAAATAACTTTTGTTAATTGATTTGCAGATTGAGTGGAGGAGGGAGTGACGCACTGGGAAAGTAGAGGTTGCTGGCTGGATTGAGCCGGAGCCGGCACCGGGCCGGGAGGAGCGACCTCGTGACAGAGGAGACCTTGTTGGAAGGGCGGGCGTTAACCTCGGCGGCGCCGTTCTGGTGGCTCAGGCTCTGCGACTGGAGGTTCTGCGTTGAGGAAGAGGAGGAGGAAGCGGCCGCGCCGGATTGTCAGAACGGGCAGAGCCTCCACAGCTTCCCGTCGGAGCTCGGCTTGCGGCTGTCGGCGATCGCCATGGCGGACCCGTGGAGAATAAGACAGCGTCGCTCGGTCGCAGTTTCTGGTTAAGGAAATTGCTAATCAGAGTTCAAATGGCGTCGTCTCTATGCTTTCAGTAGTTTTCGAGGAGAAACTTTTGCACAGACACGGAGGTGTGCAGTTTCTGGATTTGTGCCTCCACCACCGCTGCGCGCCTTGCGCCTTGCGCCCAGGCGCCTAGGCTCACTTGGCGCGCGCCTTCTTGAACGCGCTGCGCCTAGGCCTAGGCGAGGTGCTGAGAGTGAACCTAGCCGCTCCTTGCGCCTAGGCGCGCTTTTAATAACACTGACGTTGACGATGATCCAATGACCTGTTAAGGAATCAGTAACTTCCAGTGCATTTTGAAAAGAGGCTATTAATGATAAGATTGACTCTATTATGTCAAATGGAACTAGGACACTAGTCGACTTACCTCCGGAGTCAAAGCTTAGAGGTTGTAAATGGGTGTTTAGAAGGAAGTATAGTTCTGAATGGTTATGTACAAACTTCAAGGCTAGATTAGTAGCTAAAGGTTTTAAGCATAAAGAAGGAGTATATTATTTTGATACATATGCTCTTGCTGCTAGAATTACTTCTATTAGAATTATATTTTCCTTGTCATCTATATACGATCTTTACATCCATCAAATGGATGGTAAAATGGCATTTTCAAATGGTAATTTAGATAAAGAGATATATATAAAACAGCCAGAAGGGTTCGTTCTACCAGGAAATAAGAATAAAGTAAACAAGTTAGTGAAATCCTTGTATAGTTTAAAACAAGCACCTAAGTAGTGGCATGAAAGCTCATGTGTGTTGTCATATGGTTTTTAACATAATAGTACAGATAAGTGTATCTATTCTAAACTTGATAAGGACTATGGCGTTATTGTATGTTTGTATGTTGACGGCATGCTTGTTATTGGGACTAATATGATTGGTGTAAATGAGACTAAGCAATATCTTTCTTTTGTGTTTAAAATGAAACACTTAGGAAAGGTTGATACAATCTTAGGTATTAAAGTGACAAAGCATAGTGGGGGTTTTGCTCTCTACCAATCACATTATGTTGAGAAAATTCTATCTAAATTTCAATATGGTTTCAAAGATTTTAGTACTCCTTATGATTCTAGCATTAAGATGACTAAATATATTGGAATATTGGTGGCACAACTAGAGTATGCTAGTGTTATTGGCTTTTTAATGTATTTAATGCCTTGCATACGGCTTGATATAGCATTTGAAGTTTGTAAGTTGAGTAGATTTACACCGGAAATAAATTAGTTGAATTTTCAGATATATAAATTGAACAATAGAACTTGGTTTGTGTTATAGTGAAGAGCTGGGTACACTTGAGTGGTACAGTTATGCTAGTTGGATTACAAGTACAGGTTATAGCAAGTCCACATCTGTGTGGGTTTTTACCCTTGGGGTGAAGCTGTTTCATGAGCTTCTAATAAACAGACTTGTATATCTCACTCTAGTATGGAAACGGAATTTTTAGTACTAGCAGCTACATGCAAGGAGGCCGAATGGATTAGGAATCTCTTGTCGATCTGTGATCCTATGCCACCACTCACAATATATTGTGATAATGAAGCCACTTTTTTAAGGGCATACGGTAGTACTTACAATTGTGAGTCCAGACATATAAGTCTGAGGCATGATTTTGACAACTAATTAAAGATGGTATCATTACTATCATCTACGTTAAGTCAAATAAAAATTTGATTGGCTCTCTAACCAAAGTTTACCTCGAGAGTTGGTTTGAATAATTTCTAGAGAGATAGGACTAAAACTCATTCATTAGTTACCAATAATGGCAACCCAACTCATTACTAATCCAAAGCTAGTCTTTGAGTTTTAACAGGTAAGAACAAGTTACTGAGTGCGACTGTTAGCATTAATTCTGCATGTCTCTCTAGAATAAAGAATAAATTAGTGATGTCCGTTACGCTAAAAGAGGTTGTGTATATCTCTTAATGGAGTTGTTTAAATGCGTTCATAGTAACGGATCGCAAAAGAACTTTACTTATGTGAATGTAGAAGACGTGCCGCTTCTTGAGAGATTTATTTGGGTTTACTCTCGAGAGTGTTCATGAATCCAGGATAGAGCACATGGCCATAAACATACTGAGAGAGTTTATATCATTCTTTATCAAAACAAGATCCTATTATGGGTATGGTGATTCTCGAATTATCTCTAGAGTACATGGTTTAAGGTCTAACCATAAAAGACTTTAATAACCCCCTTTGAGTTACCTATACTTTTGGAAGGTTTAAGTTGAAAAACACCTTTGTCAAAACATAATAAGATCGAGTAGTTGATTTTGAGGAGATTTTTGATTAAATAATCAAAGTGGGGGATTGTTGAGATTTAATCTTGAATCTCACGGATGTTTGATTAACTTGGGTATTTGATTAACTCAAAATGGATTGCCTCCTTTATATTGGAGAACCAACCATCAAATAAATGGAGAAACAGCTTCACTCAAATGGAGAAGCAGGCACGGAACCGTGCAGCAGTCTTCTTCTTCAAAGTGAAGCGGCAGCCGTTTTCTTTTGAATTCAAAGTGAAGCAGCAGGCTTCTTCATGAAGCGGTGGCATTTGTCACTTCATTCACCGGCTGAAATGAGAAGACACCATTGGAGAAAAGCAACGGTTGAAACCGTTGTGGATTTGTTAACGGTAAATGAATCAAAATTCATAACGTTGTTGACTGCTTCTGGGAAGAGCATCTAGTCCTCTTCACTTGTTATCTCCAGAAGGTGCTTGGTTGCATATCCATATAAATACTATCTAGGCAACCCAATTTATAACGTACTATAAAGAATTAAATACACGTTAGTACCATGAAAATACTCCGAAGTCTTACTTGAGGGTCCCAAAGTTTATTTTTTTACACATAAGGGTCTGTAATTTCAAATTTGTAATAAGTAAGGGCATTCGTCCAAATTTCTAACGATCTAGCCCTTTCCGTCAGGTACAATTTTGGAATTCCATATTTGGTATTTGGTAATTCCTAACTAGGGTTACGAACACAATTTGGGCATAGCTGGTACGTACACTTACAACTCTGACATAGATTCCTTGTCTTTTGATGGATGGTCACTGACTGAGTTCTGGGACGCCACTGGTTCAAGGGGACCAACATCTTCACTTGAGATTTTTGCAGTGAAGTGGCTTGCTTCCCAGTCGAGATCTGGCCACTCAGCAACTATTCTTTTGGAACCCTGAAGCTTCGGCTCCTTGGTCATGGGATTGTCGCAGAGATCAATGGTTTTTTATTTAGATTTAGTGGAATTACCACACCATGACTCGCACCATAACCATTCTTGTGGCAGCGAAAAAATTGGTACAGCGTGCTGAGCGTAGTTTGAGAGGGCGGCGGGGGCTACCGGTGGGGAGGGCGAGGGATGATGAAGGAGGGAAGAAAGGGAGAAGGGCGACGGGGCGTGGGGGATGCCGGCAATGGGGAGGCGCGACAGTGAGGCCATAGGGGCGGCGTGGCGCCAAGGGGTGCGGCGCAAAGAAGGAGATGAGGGATTAGGGCTTTTTTTGGATTAGGGTTGAGAGAGAGAGGTAGTGTGCGGGTCGGCTGGATGGGTGGTAACAGGCCACGGGTCTAGGATTGGATCCTGGTTTCGTTAAAGGAAGAGATACGCAGGTGGGTCACGTGCAGGTCGGGCAGGGCCGGCGGGTTCTGCCCTCAGTTTTTTTCAGTCCCAAGGAGATTTTTCAAATATGGAATCCCAAAATTGCCCCTGACGGAAAGGGTTAGATCATTAGAAATTTGGACGGATGCCCTTACTTATTGCAAATTTGAAATTACACACTATGTATAAAAAATAAATTTTGGGACCCTCAAATGAGACTTCGGAATACTTTCAAGGTACTAACGTGTATTTAACCCAATTATAAATCTCATGGGTTATTTGATTACTTTAATCCAATTGAGAGAGATTTCTAATTATTTGACTTCATTTCTATGTTGGCAGATTGGTAAAGCCAACAGTTAAATTTTTGTTTTCCATTTGAATCTTTGGAAGCCTTTGGAAACCAACCGTCACCTGTTGAAGGGTGGGTTTGTCTTACCTATATGCCAACATCAGATTAAAGGCATGGCTGGAGAGAAGTCTGCGACGTGGAGTTTGTCACCATCTTGTGCAATGGTCATTTCGACCTTTGGCTGTGCAACGGGCACTGCTCACTCGTGACTTCTTGAAGAGGTGTTATGCCTCTTCAGAACCAGACGCTGCTTGTGATGTGTGTGTGTGTACTGTATCCATGTTTTCAAGAAAGAGAGTTCCTTTTTAACGGCCTTCCGAAATTGCTTACACATGGAATTTGCTAAAAAATTTCAGATTACTCTCTTAATCTCCAAAATATATCTGCTACTATCTTACAAAGGTTTTCCGGAGATCTTTGATATTGCTAATCGCAATTCTTCTCAAGTTTTGTTGTATCCAGAGAACGGATTTACCTGCAACCCGTTAGCAAAGTTTATCTTGAGTGTGAGTAAATAACGTTCTAAAGAAAATATCTTTAGATACACCCCAAAGCCTAAGTTGAAATACTGAGTGTGGAGAAGTTAAGAAACTATATGTTTTTCTTCTCTTTGACAGGTAGACTGACATTATTATTGGTAACAAGAAGATGGATAAGTTGTATATAATTACATGTCGAAATGCTACTAAATATATGGATTACAGAAAGGAGAGGAGCAAGGAAAATAATCGAGGCAACCTAGGAGCTTGAGGACTGAGAGTGGTGTGCCGGCACATTATCAAGGTCCGCCCCTAGTATACGGATGACTAGGGCGGACCTTGATAATGTGCCGGCAATAATTAAGAGAGCAATTGACTTTATGACTTCATAATCATTGCAATAAAAAAATAAAAAAAACTTATAATAATCCAAACCTTCATTTATTGCTGAAAGTTGGAACAGTTTATGCAAATTCTTGACCATAAGTTCTGTTGAATTCAAAATAAAACATGGTATGATGCGAAAATAACTAAATGGGTCACTACCGAATTGAAGATTAGATTATTGAATCGAGCATGCTCCTCCATCACTCTCTTGTGTGGAGGGATGTAGGCGTTATCCATATGTTGCCCCATTTTGACCATTTCTACTCTTAGATACTTTTATATTGTTAGTCCGAGTCGCGGGCCCTTTGGATCCATTAACCTTCCCTAAATTTCTTTTGCTTGGCCAGGATCGCTGAATCGATGGCATTGGGAATAAACCATCCTGACTCAGTAGGATGGTTTGATGCTAAGCCATTGGACTGTCCCGAGGCATTTTCCAATCTCATCGGAGATACATCTGCCTCTAATACTTTATCATAAAGGGGTATTTCCCCTTTTTTGCCCTCCTATCCTCCATTTTGGCAATAGACGAAGTTTGTCGTTGGATTTTTTCTGACAGATCCCTAACCAAATTTTGACCAGAGGAGTTTCTTTCCTCTGCCATTTTTTTCATTTCCTCCATGAATTTGAAGTTCGACTGTTCTTGATTATTAGCGACGTTACTAAAAGCCAGTGCTTGGTTTTGTAGTACAGTTATCATTTGAGAAACCATATCGGTAAGTATTTAAGTCGATGAATTGACTTGCTTCGCTAGTTGGTTTACCATTATGTTATTTCCATCAGGTACGTTGAAGGTTCCACTTGAAACTGCTGCATTGGTGTCAATACTTTCATTAGTATTAACACCATTTGAACTTCCCACGTTATTCGGACCGTTGGCAGCAAGATTGACCCGTGCTTCTTCATTGTTATTGACGAAATTGTTCTCGGTGCCATTGTTGGCTCCACTGATCATTACATGATTTCTTGTACTAGACATGTTTTCCTTTTAGATTAAAGGGTCCCACTGAGTGTGCTAATGTTTGCTCTCGATGGCGAACTGCTTTTAGTATGGTGTTCTTTTCAGCCTCTTATTCGAGGACTCTCTAAAACAGGAAACTCTTAATAAAATAAGAATAACTAAAATGAAAACTTTGTTTAATTGGTTAATCAAATTACAAACAACGGCCCGCATCAAATGGTAACTTATTGTACCACTAGATCGATTGCACAAAAAGGACATAATCCTCAAATGGTAGAGGTGTCAAACGGGCCGGGCGGCCCGCGGCCCAGCCCGACCCGGCCCGAAAAAAGCCCGGCCCGGCACGGCCCGCAGGTGAACAGTGCAGGCCCGCAGGCATAGGGCCTTGGGCCTGGGCTTGGACCAGGCCTGGATTTCCAAAAAAATGGCCCGGGCCCGGCCCGGCCCGATTTTGGCCCGAAACAGGCCCGGCCCGTTTTCGGCCCGGATTTGGCCCGTTTTCGGCCCGGATCTGGCCCGATTTTGGCCCAAAATCAGCCCTATTTTGGCCTGCCCCACCTTTTTCAAAAAAAAAAACTTGCCCTCCCCTTTTCCCTCCCATTTCCACTCCCAATTGCCGTGACGCAATGATTTAAACCATGAACCAAGCATACCCGACATGACTTGACTTGATGGTCTAATTTGCCAATAAAAGCAGTTCAAAGATCCCAGCAAGTTTAGCCTTATATAGCGTGTATTCTCTATCAAACTTGGTTTCAGTTGTTCCTATTTCCTGTTAACCCTGCCGACTGGAACAAATTTTCCCTTGGTTTAGGTACAAATTAGTACTGAAAAAAAAAAACTAATTAAAACTAGAAACCTGCCTTAGCCTCCGTTCACCATGCGCATCTTTATCCAAGTCTTCCAGTAAGCTGGTTGGAGGTTTGTCAAGCATCCAAAGTTCGACAAGAATCAAAACACAAGCCTTCGCTAATTTGTTTGCATATTGGTCTCTCGCAAATAGAAAATAAATTTCCTTTGTTGAATGCAATTTGTATCCAACAAGGAAAGATTGGCTTCAACTGTATGATTATTGTTATATCCGTCTACACTTATGCCAATTAAGTAACAACAAATTATTTATGGACCTACATGTCACTAACAATAAACAAAATTTTCTTCTACTGCCGTAATTGGAGCAAAATGTTTCTTCTAGGTGTAATTAACGAAATGGTTTAAATTAGAATATTTGTTGTTACTTTACTTGCTTATACACATTATTAAATTAGAATTTGTGTACATAATAACAAGAAAATATCGCAATTAAAGTTTTTATTTTGAATAACCGGAGAATTTAAAAAAAAATAAAAAAATTTTTTGGGCCCGGGCCCGGCCCAAGCCCGGCCCTAGATATTGGGCCTAGGGCCAGGGCCTGGACTGGGCCTAGGTTTCCCTTCGGCAGGCCCGGCCCGGCCCGGCCCGGTTGGCAGCCCCACTGGCCCGGCCCCGGCCCGGCCCCACAACAGGCCCGATGGGCTTGGGCTGGGCCGGCCCAAGCCCGGCCCTTTGACATCTCTACCTCAAATGGTAGAGGGCAATATATAGTACTGCATAAAACAACAAGCTTAAAGAAAAAAAAAAGAAAAAAGTGAGACTTGATATCAAGTCGATTTGTTTGAGTCTGATGATGATCCCTTCTTTGTCCTTTTCCTCCCTCTTTTATCTAGCCTTCTATAAAGAAACTGTTTGCTCCAACCTTACCGGCTTTGATTTCAAATGAGATCATGTATGAACCGCCTATAATTGTGCTGTCGATCTCAACAACAGATGTGGCAATTCTGACGATTTATCTTCTTTCTGATCTTTTCACGTGCCTTTTTTTTTCCCTTACAATACGGCCTCACGTCCCATGGAAATTTGAACTATAATGAAACTGCCCTGTCATTATCTGATATGTTGTAAACCGCCGGTTTATTAGTACTAATGGTGCATCAAATTTAATCTTCCATTCATTGTCCTTTGTCCATGTGTCCACCATCTATTGGCTGTAAAAATTACATGCCAACAGGTTGTATCGAAGAACTGTTGCTCAGATACAAGATCGTTCAGAAATGGGTCCAACATGACTTGGCTTAATGTGGGTTGGATCAGAAACAGGGCAGACACATACCTAAAGACCCGACCAATATTATATATATATATATTGCCTTTCTTTATTCAATTATTGCTGTCATCAAGAAGGTATTTCCATCCCCATTATATTACAAATTAAAAAATAAGACATATTGCAAACTAAAACTACTAATCCTCGTTCACAAAAGGGAAGACATTTCTTTTACATAATTGAAGCTTTTTGAAACAAAAAACATACACAATCTTTCACATTAAAAACCACGCAACTAATGATGTTTCAATAGATCTAGCCAAGAAGACCCAAGGGCCAGCTAATCTTTTCCCCCACCAGCCATGAGCTTTAAGCTTGAACTTTATGCTGAACTAACAAGTGTTCAGATCATCCAAGTAGGACTTTCTTCTACTCAAAAGTAAGAAACAAAATCAAGGTGAAAGTCATCGCGGTAGTCAACGAGAGAAACCTTGAAAACAAGGAAGAGTTACATATGCCACCTCCAAGATGATGCAGAGATAGCAAACTCATACTTGTGTTTTTGCATTACCTTAATAGATTGCAGCTCTGGTGACCTAGCAAGTAAAGATCTTATAAACAAAATTCTAACAAGAGAAACAAGCATGGTATCCCCTCTTTGGCTCTGTTTGGTGAATAAATGACAATACAACATCTCTTATTTCAGCTAAGAAGCACCTGCTTAGTGGCTGCAACCAAAACCTGCAGCATTGCAATCCATATGATATTTCAGTTTTAGCAATGTAATGCCACCATAAACCTCCAATCTATGCACAATTTTAACACACTACATAGTCTTATTTTATCCTAGGTCATTTATTGAAAATAGATGCTGCAAAGATAGTAACAGTATCAGAGTCCTAATAAGATTCTAAAACTATTTTCAATCTACTTCTTTAACTTCAGAATACGCGACAATGTTTTAATTAAAAGCATCTGGACTTGGTGAAATGACTTCTTTTCATGACCTGGCACTAGTAGCATCTTCTATAGGAGACTGACTTTATTGTTGCATGAGCTTCATCGTAGTCAACATTTGAAAACGAGAAATTTAAATTTTCGCCCACAACACGAAAACAAGTGTAAATATCCATTCAGTTCAATGAAATAACATGTTTCTCGTAATCAGACAATATCACTAGCCTATTTTTAAACCATTTTATGCGTAACTCGGTAAAAAAACATACAAGGATAGAAGACCTTGGCACTATTAAGAGGCACACTACCTGGCGATATACTCACGTATGTGAGATAATGTCGTCACTAACAACGGAGATAGTAGATGACGAGTTACAATGTTATTGTTTTCTATTCATTCCAAAGGACAGTGAAGTGAACCTCAAAGGACAGATTTTGGATGAATCGGTAGTACGGAGGAAACTCCCAGTTAGAGAGCGATTCAGGCTTCAACTAATTAAACTCATTTGATTTTAATTCAGATAATCCTCCAAGCTACCAACAAATCTGATCCGTCGATTAAAAATAAAAATTGGTGAGTATCATCTTTGGTACAAAAACAATGGAAAGCTTCACTTTTAAAGATCTTATTTCTAAAGTTGAATGGAGAGTATAACCAAAAAAGACCTACGCCTACAAACATGGAAGGATGTTGACTTATGGATAACTTCTCAATAGATAGAATTTGGAGGGTTTCATATGCACATATTAGGTTACGAAGAACTACTTTCAAAAGAATCAAGCGACATATCCGAACTTGAAATCTTAGTTCATTCAATTCTCATTCATAAGAAATGCCAAAAGAAAATAGTTGTAAAAAACAAGTGCTAATCACTAGAAAGAATCAAACCCAGTTAGACAAGCCCATCATGCCAAAACAAAAACAGAAACAGGAATAATCTTAAAAAACCCAATTACACAAACCCAACCAAAATAGTATCAACAAGAGAGCAAGATAAGATCAATGAGTTTAGAAAACTAATACTTGATCTGATAGAAGAGAGATATAGGAATTAGGAGCGAGAGAAATTAGAATAGAGGCTGCCGACAATCAGGGGCGGAACCAGGAATATTTTTTAAGGGGGGCAAAAATTACATGTTCGTTACCAATTTTTTTTAAAAATAATATTAAAAACAACTAAGCAAAAAAAAAAAAAAAACACACACGCACATTGAAATAAAATCTCAATATCTCAACACAAATTCACATAGTTAAATAACTGTACATATTATTATATTAGCATATTACACTAAATTTAACATATTAAACTAAAATATAAATGTTAACATATTATCATATTAAACTAAAATATAATCATTACCTCAAAGAGTCACAACAGCTGATGATGAGTTATGATAAGCAGTTGAAGCCACCCATACAGGTGTTGGTCTAAACTTTCATGTGCCTGCATTAATTTGATAAAAACAGAGAAAAAAAATGAGAATGAAAAATTAAAATATTTCCATTGCTTTAATATTTCATTTTTGTTGCCAATATTATTACTATTTTTTCCTTAATTAGTACTTCTAATTGTGCTTGTACAGTTCTACAAAATTGACACCTAATAATAAGGGTTAATTACACTTATGTCCCTGAGGTTATAGGGTAATTACACGCGTGTCCATAAGTTTAGAAAATAGGCACTTATGTCCTTTGACCTAACGGAGTATTGAAATACTTAACGGTTTGAATGAAATGACCACATTGCCCACGATTGAAAATGCAAAATACCATTCATTCCTCTCTTCCCTAACCTCTATCTTTTCCCCCTGCAATTCTGGCCACAGTCACCGCCATTCACCAAAGCCAATACCCACCACAACTAACTAATACCAATAACCACTGCCTCAACAAAGCCGATGCCGCCATTCACCAAAGCCAATAACAACTGCCTCAACACCACCATGGCCACAGTCACCGCCATTCACCAAAGCCAATGCCGCCAACACCACCATCTATCAAAGCCAATACCCACCACAACTAACTAATACCAACTAAATGCATCAATCGTTTATCTTTTAAAAAATTAAATTTACCGCTGAAATCTAGAAATAAAACCACCGCCGGCGACCTACCAGTTGAAAAAATTAATTTGATCGGCTGCCGAGCCTACCACGGCGACATAGATGCTCCGGTGGACGATGTGGTGGTTGGTCCGGCGAGCAATGTAGATGGGTGTCGGCGGTGCTGTGATGAGGTGGCTGTGGTTTGTGTCTTGGGTCGTGGATTAGGGTACTGGCAACGTTGCGATGATGCCGGCGTGGCTTATGTCGTGCCGGCGGTGATTTGAGTCTTAGGTTGTCGATTACAGCCATGTCTTTGGTGCGGATTTGGTGGTGGTTCGTTGGTGGTCTTGGCGCCGGTGGTCAATCTCCGTTCCGGCGACGACGACAGCGATGGGTTACTTAAGGGGAGGGTGAGGGCGGGGAGGGTGGGACGACGAGAGGGGTGGGGGTGTAGTGGGGCAGGGTGCGGGGTGCGGGGAGTTGGACAGAGAGAGAGAAAGAGAGTTAGGATTGATATTCAAATTAAAGGAAAAAAGGCTTTATCAAAAAGGAAAAAAACTACAAATTTGGAGAGAAAAAAATAAGATTTTAAGAATACGTGTATATACATTGCAAGGGTAATATTGTCATTTTAAGAATACGTATTTATGACATCAGCAAAAAAGTACACTTTTTAGACGGATATTTGACGGATGGACACAAGTGTTACCTTTTTAACGTTTGTGGACACGATTTGTTACCTTTTGAAAGTTAGTGTCCTTGACTGTAATTTCACCCAAACCTCAGGGACATAAGTATAATTAACCCTAATAATAATGTGCGTATTTAGAGTTATTTTTTAATGTGAACTCTACTTTTGTCACCAATCACCAATTCACCATAATAATTATATAGTGATAACAGTGAAGCCAAGGTGGGTTAAAATGGCATAAAAACAAAACCAAATATTTTATTATCTAACCTCTTAAAGTTAATATTATTTCTCAGTTCATAATTCTTTCCTACCCTGGCTCATCTATCCTGGCTAAAATATTATTTCCTTCCTCTAAAATATTATTTCCTTCCCCTTAAACCCTTCAGACTTTCAGTGATTTTCCCAGAAAATTTGTTAAAACTCAGATCCAGCTTTAGTAAACCTGTGAGCCCACCAACAGATTCTGAAATATTCCCTTCAAACCCATTTTGACTGAGATCAAGAACCTTCAGTTTCTTCAACTTTGAAAAATCTAGCAGAACTTCGCCGCTAAATCTGTTTCTTGAAAGTGTTAACTGTTCAAGATTAACCAAATCACCAAACCCATCCGGGACTTTCCCAGAAACACCAGTTCCAGTCAGAACTACCCTCCTCAAACTCGTAATATTACTCATATGGCCGCTCAAAGACCCCATCAGAGCTGGGTTTTCAACAAAAACCAGCTCCTGCAGAGAAGGTTCCTACCCCGGCTCATCTATGACTTTGAAAGATACCAGGAGAGAAACTAAAAAAGGAAGAGAATGTACCAAAGCTCCAAAACGACAAGAAGAGAGGCAGGCGGCAGCAGCCGGCGTCGGCGTGGGACTCGCGGGACTGCGTGTCTGCGGGAGGTCGTCGGCGGTCAAGAACAGGAGATCTCAGTCTCAGATTTGGTTCTTCAAGGGCATCGCGGGAGTGAAGCCGTGAAGGAGAGAGTCGCCGGTCTCCCTTGTCGTCGTCGAAGCTACTGTCTGAAGGAGTGAAGGGGAGTGAAGCCGTGAAGGAGAGAGTCCACTGGTCGCTGGTCGCTGGTGAAGCCGTGAAGGAGAGAGTCACCGGTCGCCGGTGAAGCCGTGAAGGAGAGAGTCCGTGAGAGAGAGTCGATTGTGGGTCTCTCGGGGAACGGGGAACGGGGTATTGGGGATTGGACCTCGGTGAACGGGATCTCGGGAACGGCGTCAGTGCGATTCCCAAAAAAAATTTATTTTTTTCCCCCTGAAGCCAGGAAGGGCTTCAGCCCCCCCTTGTCCCAACATGCGTCCGCCCCTGCCGACAATGGAGAGAGGAACTGCTGGCGATGGTGAGAGGAATTGAAGCTGATGGAGAGAGGGAATGATAGCAGTGTGGAAAGCCGCTCGTGTCATGGAAGGAGAGGCTCTTTCAGAGATGATGGTGGTTGTTACGGTTGAAGGCACTGCTTGGATTGAAAACCAGTGAGCGTGCCGGCAACAAAGAGATGAACTGCATGCAGTGGGGAAACCCGTTCGGGTTACGGAGAGAGGCTCTGCCAGAAATAGTGGTTGTTGTCACGGTCGAATCCTTGAAGACGCAAATGGGTTGAATTGTGAAGTTTGATATTGGGCTTTTTTGCTTTGTTTATATAGCAATTTGTTTGGACCCGCTTGGTCGAGTCGCCTACCCCATTCTGAACCTTATTGATATGAGCAACTCAATTTTGGCCCGCGGACCAAGTCACCCATCCCACAGGTTTGCTTGGGTTGATCCCTAGAGGCCAAAAACAAGTGGCTTGGATTAGATTGTAGGGTAAATTACACTAAACATCCCTGAAGTTTTACGTAATTACACTCCACTACTGCTATCTTTAAAAATTACACTCCAACCCCCCAAGGTTTGTACCTGCGTTACACACAATTACACACATTTAACGGCAGGGCCAACTCCGTGAAAAGATTCCCTGACACATTACTTTATGCAATTTTCATACCCAAAATACCCCTCATTTGTCCTTTACTCACTTGTGTGGTTTTCCAAAATTTCAGTCAACTCCACAAACTTTAAGTGAATTAGGGGGTTTAATTTAGCTAATTTAGGGTTCAATTAGTTCAATTTAGGGTTCGATTAGATTAAGGCATTCAATTTAGGGTTCAATTAGTTTAATTTAGGGTTTGATTCGATTAGGACATTTAATTTAGAGTTCAATTACGTCAATTTAGGGTTCAATTAGGAGGTTCTATTAGTTCTATTTAGGGTTCGGTTGAATTGGGACATTCAATTTAGGGTTCAATTGGATTATGGCATTCAATTTAGGGTTCAATTAGGGGTTCAATTAGTTTAATTTAGGGCATTCAATTTAGGGTTTTATCAGGGTTCAATTACTTTAATTTATGGTTCAATTAGGGTTCAATTAGTTCAAATTAGGGGTCGGTTGAATTGGGACATTCAATTTAGGATTCAATTAGGGGGTTCAATAAGTTCAATTTAGGGTTCGGTTGGATTAGGGCATTCAATTAGGGGTTCAATTAGTTTAATTTAAGGTTCGATTCGATTAAGGCATTCAATTTAGGGTTTAATTAGGATTTTATTACTTCAATTTATGGTTCAATTAGGATTCAATTACTTCAATTTAGGGTTCAGTTGAATTAGGGCATTCAATTTAGAGTTCAATGAGGGGTTCAATTAGTTTAATTTAAGGTTCGATTCGATTAAGGCATTCAATGTAGGGTTTAATTAGGGTTTTATTACTTCAATTTATGGTTCAATTAGCATTCAAATTGAATTACTTCAATTTAGGGTTCGGTTGAATTAGGACATTCAATTTAGAGTTCAATTAGGGGGTTCAATTAGTTTAATTTAGGGTTTGGTTGGATTTGGACATTCAATTTAGGGTTTAATTAGAGTCCAATTAGTTTAATTTAGAGTTCGATTCGACTAGGGCAGTCAATTTAAAGTTTAATTAGGATTTAATTACTTTAATTTAGGGTTCAATTATGTGTCTAAGTGAATTATGGTGTTAAATTAGGGTTCAATTATGGCATTCAATTTGAATTAGGGTATTCCCTCCAATAATTCCCAAAAACAAGTTTTCCCTCCAAAAATTCCCAAAAACAAGTTTTCCCTCCAAATTCCAAGAAAACAGTTTGAGGGGCATTCATGTCTTTTTGCACTGCACCATTAACACTGTAAGAGAAAAAGTTACTTTTTGAGCTGAGTGTAATTTTTAAAGATAGCGGTAGTGAAGTGTAATTACGTAAAACCTCAAGGGTGTTTAGTGTAATTTACCCTAAATTGTATTGGTTGGGTCGTATTTTTCAGCCCTAGTACTGGTGATATGGTGGGAGGATAATGGTGATCATGGGTGCATAATGAATATGTTAGAGTGTGTTTGGAACCATGAAATTGATGAAATTTCATTTCAAATCCTCAAATTTTGTTGTTTGGAACATTGAAAAAAGGAAATGGATTTCATGGGATTTGACTGGATTTGTTTCTATAGTGTGAAATCCGATGAAAAATGGTCGGATTTCATGAGATTTCGATTTACTTGAATTAAAAGTAATTATTTACCTATTTTATCTTTTTTTCTGAATCTCTCTAACAATGAGCCAACCACCACCATCTTCATTGCCGCTACCGTCACACCACTTTTACTATCACCAAATGCACCACTATTTGGCACCACCACCGGCACCACTACTACTACCACTACTGCCACCACCACTACTATCCCCCCACCACCACCGTCGTTGCCACCACCATGCCGCCACCATTACCACTGTCGTTGTCGCCACAACCACCGTTAACACTACCGCCACCACTATTGCCACCACCATCACCACCACTTCTGTCGCCACCACCACCGTCGTTACCATCACCACTGCCACCACCACACCGCCACCATTACCATTGTCGCTGCCGCTGCAACCACTGCTAACACTACTGCCACCACCACCGCCACCACTACCGTCACAGCCAACACTGCCAGTAGTGCCACAACTACCACTGTCGCTGTCACTACTGCCACCGTCATCACTACTGCCACCACCGCCGCCACTGCATCCCCCACCACTACCGCCACCCCCACTGCCACCACCGCCAGTATTGCCACAACTACCACCGTCGCCACAACTACCACCGTCGCCACCACCATTGCCACCATCACTACCACCACCACCATCACCATCGCCGCTGCCAGTACTGCCACAACTACCACCGTCGCCACCACTACTGCCACCACCACCATAACCACCACAACCACTGTTGCCGCCCCAGCCACCAATAATGCCGCCACCACCACCACCATCACCACAATTACTGCCACCACCTCCATCACCACTGCCACCACTATTGCCACACCATTGCCGCCACCACTACTGCCACCATTACTACTGCCGCCATTACCATCACCGCCGCCACCGCCACCACTATTTCCACTACCGCCATCACTACTGCCACCGGCATCACTATTGGCGTCAGTTGACGACCACCAATTACACCTTGTTACACCTCAATACCACCTCTACCATCATTACCATCACTTGACCACCCCACCACTTCCATTGTCGATGTTGCTACCCCGCAGTGTTGTTGCTGCCACGACCACCATCATGTGGCGGTACTAGCACACTTAAAACCGCATATTGTAATTTATTTTTCATCGTAAGTCAAGGATATAATTGTCCAAAAATTTATTACCTCTCCGTTTATTCTATTCTCCAAACACAAAATTAAAATTTCGTGATTTGAATTCCATTTCGTTCCAAACAAAAAAAAGTGAATTGAATTCCAAATCCAATTCCAAATCTGAAATCCAAATCCTAAAAGAATTGGTTGCAAACGGACTGTTAATGGCATGGGATAAAGACACGTATTCTGAAAATTCGATGTCAGCCAAAATCGTTAATAATGTCCCAAAACTTCTACTTTTAATAAAGTGATAGTTGACTATAATCAATGCTTAAATTTAGGATATAAGCGATATTTTTCATTGGAAAAAGTGGGTTATATCTTTCCAAGATTATAATGCTCTGCATAAGGCAATAAAAGAACCGAAGGGTCCATGAACAACTCGTGATTCATTATGAGAAGAGCTCGTTCATGGCTGTTTGTATAATATATAGAGATAATTCAATTTTAGTCCCTTGTAATTTACCCCCCCCCCCCCCCCACGGCGTTGAAACTGGCCCATGTACTATTCTCCATCATCAGTTAAGCCCCTCCATCATCTTTTTCGGTCCAAAATGACCACGTGATTGGGGGTATCTTTGTCCAAAATGACCACATATATGTCCCCCACCACAACCCCTGTACACTCAACCACCAACACTCCCGCCCACCATCACACTACGCCCTCACCTTCGCCACCCCTAGGCCTAACGTCTCACAAACACCACCGTCAATGCCTCCCAACAGTAGTGCCTCACCACTCGCTCTCTGTCCTTTCTTGCTTTTCTTTCTTCCACCGCCATAATACAGGACCACCAGACCAATCTCTTTTGACTATCGCCCACTTGCTACCTCCCAATGCCCGGCTCCGTTGTTTCCACCTCCTAACATCAACGCGATCATTAACCTCACCAAACCCCCCCTCCCCCTCACCCACCATCACTAATTTGGTGCCGCCATCAAATTTGCAACCCAGTTCTCAATTGAATATTCTTAGGTTTTTTGGGATTTCAATTTCTCTTAGTAGTTGTGATGCCAGATTTGGTAGTGGTAGATATGGAGATGTAGTTATGGTGAAAATTATTGTCTTTTGGTGGAAATTGGTGGTTGGATTGGACAAGTGGCTGAGGAGGGCGGACTCGAAAGCGGCGATGCGGTGGAGGAGGAAGAAAACATTGGTGCATGTTCGTATTCTTGGTATTGTGGATGGTGGTGGTTTTTTTTTGGACTTTTGGTTTTGTTTGGTGTGACTTGACAGAAATATCCTCAAAAGTGTAACCACGTGTCTGTCACGTGGTCCTTTTGGATAGAAAAATGTTACATAGAGACTTATTTGATGACAACAAATATTACATAGACTGTTTTCAATGATTTTAAAAGGCAGGGACCAAAATAAAAAAACTAGGTAAAGTACAAGTAACTAAAATAGAATTATTCCACATATATATTCTGAACATTAACAATTTTTTAAAGCTTATTTATTAAATGAGTCGAGCATGAACATCTCAAATTGTTCACAAAGTCTATAAAATGAATGAAGTATAATTTGTTTAAAGCTTGAACGTCTACAAAACCCGTAAAATTTAAGTTTAAAAGCTTGTAGGACCTAGAATTAATTAACTGAAATGCAAATGCCACTTTGGAACCCACAAATTTCCTACAAAGAGTCCAAGCCCAAGTCCAAGCCCGAATCCTGGACTCCTTGTGCAACAAAAAGCTCTATCTAGGTAGAAAACCTTAAGTACTTTAACACCCACAGAGCTCTTATCCTCTCTTTCTCCTCTCTCTCTCTCTCTCTCTCTCTCATCAAACTTAAAGGCTCAGGCTCAGGCTCGGGCTTGCGAGCGCGTGCGTGCAAACACACACGCACTCACTCACACACGTACACACACATCATCATCTCCGGAGCCATGAGAAAGAACAGATCTGGGGTTGGACATCCTCTCCCTCCGATCTTTGTCAAGATCCATAGTTCTATTTCTAATTTCATTGAGTACAACAAATTTGGTCAACGAGATGTCTCCAACTGTCAATCATTTTAACTATGGTAGTTGGAATAAGCCTAATCTAGCCCGAATTATATGGTGACGAAGCCGAGTTGCATTCAAACAACAAGATTTGACTCGTAATGAACACGAGCCGAGTTTAATTAGTCTAGTGAATATACAAATCGAGTTCAAACACATCCTTGTTCGACTCAAATTCGGTTCATATACACCCTAGCTCTGCATTATTTATTTCCCTTTAATACCAGAGGAATCATTGTCCAAGCCCTGTGCATTAGATGTGCTTTGTCACTGGTCACATGCAACAAAGTGTTAACGTTTCCACTATATCTTAATCATTTTTTGAATAATAATAGAAATATATAGAATCAAGGAAATTGCCAAGCATACGAGTTACATCAAGCCCATAACGGGCAATAGATATACATACATGGATGACAACTTTATCTGATAGGCATCACGGTACGGTAACTAAAATACAAAGAAAACACTTGCAAAACAATAACAAACATGATATAAAATCTTACAACATATGAGTAGAAGCGATTTTTTGTTGGGATCAAATCAATAGCCATAGCAAATCCAAGAATGCCATAGCAGCCTGACACTTGTCTTACCCGTCCCATGCGCCAAGAATGCCATGCATGGCTACGCACCTGCGCAGAAACACGCATCACCGCTGTAGAATCAAGTTGCCCATCACCGTCATTCCAGTCTGCCGCCCCTGCCACCGCTGGCAGTGCTGGAGTGCCCACCACCAATAGACTAATAGACCACATTATCCCACCACAAAACACCACCGTCACTCGCACCTCAAACCTTGAGGCCTCCAAAAATCAGCCACCAACCCAGCACACCACGCCAAGGCTCCTCCACACCGATACGAGAGAATGTCATGCACCCAGCCATCATCCTCGCCACCCAAAGCCCATAAAAATCTTCCATTACCGCAGCAGCATACCTCCACAAGTCCAATACATATAACCTTTTCGTAAGGGGGAAGGGTAGGGCGAGTTGAAAAGAGAAAGAATCATTTCTTAACGAACTCACCAACCTCTCCCCGCCGGCTGCGCCACCATGCCTACCAAATCCCACCAAAGCTACCCTACAGACCAACATTGTTGGAAATTTCAGCTACCAATATCACACAGAGAAAAAGATCTCAACCGCACACCTCACGCTCCGACGCCATAGATCTAGCATCACACTTATGTCCATGAATAGCCCACACTGTAGCCACATATCTAGCATCAAAAACATCAGGCACATGGAGATTCAAAGACAAAAAGAATGCGCGCGCACACGTAACCACACAAAGGAAAATCCCACACTACCACGCCATCACACGTCGGTGGAGACCTGTGGTGGCAATGAAGACGTTGAGTGTAAGCGGGAAAGAGAACGGTTGTTCAGGGGGAGACAGAGAAGCCTACATTTTATTCCTGATCATTCGAATCAGTTAGTTCTTCATTTGTGATTTTGAGAAAAAAAACTCGAAACAAGTACTTCACAAAATACACGAAATTAATTTGCTTGTGTTTTCACAAACATACCCCCCCCTCCAACACAAACACACACGCGCGTATATCTCTTCTTTCTTTCTTTCTTTCTTTTTTTAAATCATTTCGAAAGGAGTTGGTGCTGTTATAAAAGAAAAAATGTCATATTCTCCAAAGAGGCAAAAGTACTATTTATCAAACTGGTGTTGCGGCTAAACACAATAATGTTCCAAGCTATACAAAATCTTTGCATTATCAAAAGTGGCGGCCCTGTGTATATTGCTGCTTGTCTAGATGAGACTTTTATTCTACAAAAAAGAATTTACTTCTAGTTTGTGTACTGCATGCATTACGTTGTATTGCCAGCCAATTCATCATCTTTCTTTCTTTCTTGTGCCACTCACGGGTATGCTCCCAAATCAGCCAAACTTAACAGCAGAGACGTTTGTCGCTAAATCAATTTTAGCAACAAAGCTACAAAAGGGCCCGACATTGTTCATAAAGTGGTGATCAATGTCAGGATAAGGTCTTCAAACAAAGAGAAACTGAAATATGAGCTACTTATTTGAATGCATGTTGCTAGCCCATCCTGTTTATGCACCTTTGACCGCTTTTAGGTCCCTCCTTCATGACAATCAAAAACATTTAACGATTAAAGTTCAAAGCTAACAATTTAGTCGACCCGGAGCGGCATGTCCCTAGTCATTGCCAGACCTCCGTCACCAAAAATATTCCAAGTGTTGTAATCAGGACCCCAATGCCTCCCCTTGGGGGTTGGTCAGAGCCTTTCCTTACCCTCAAGGGTTCCCTCTCTTCACCCCGTGGTCTCTTCTATCCTTAGGGGCTCCTTACCTCACCCCATGGTCTCTCCTCTCCTTGGGGGCTCCTTTCCCCTCACTTGGTCTCTCATTCCTTTGTGAGTTGCTTGCTCCATGACCTTCAAGATCATGTCTGAGCACCATGATTCTTGTGTGTGCCCTTACGTCACCACCATGCTACGTGCCCCCGGCAGTGCGCCCTTTGTTGCGTAGCCTGACTATGCCCAAATGCCATCTCCGTACTATGTGCCCCCAGTGCTATGCCTTGCTTCGTGACGCCAAACCGTGCTCGAGTGCCTTCGCCTCTGATACGTGCCCCTAGCACCACTTCCCCCACTAAACCCATGCACTATCACCGTGTTATGTGCCCCTAGGCATTTCTTAGTGACTACATCATCTCCAATGAACATGCCCTGACAGCACACTCGCTTCACACTATGCGTTGTGCCACTCATACAGTTTTACCTGCTAGCACTTTCTTATATTGCCACGCCATTGGCCCAATATCCCTTCACCACATTTTTATCACCTTTCCAAAGCGTGCAGCATCCCTGATGGTAGACGACACCTTTGGCACACTACCTTAGGGAGCTTGGACTGCTCCAGCACGAGGACCCCCTTGCTGCCAGGTAGGCAAATCTTTTGAGACTGTACCTCAGCCCTTCAGTAGGGGACTAGTTTTGGACACTACATTGATACGCTATAAGTGCTCCAGCACAAGGACTCACAGCGGGATAGGCAAGTCCCATTGGGCCACTATCTCTACTAGTGAGCTCCAAGTGCTCCGGCACGTGAACTTTCCTCGAGGCTAGTAGGAGACTCCTTAGGGACACTACCTTGACCCTTTGTGTAAGCGACTCTTCACGATACTATCTTGGCACGCTTCGAGTGCTCCAGTAAAAGGACTGATCATAGGATAGGCGACTCCCGTGGGACACTATCTCTACTAGGGAGCTCCAAGTGCTCCGGCATGAGGGCTCCTCTTTCGTCATGTGGGCGACTCTTCTCGGACACTACCTCAGCCCCTCAGTTAGGCAACTCCTTCTGGACATTACCTTGGTGCTTTTCGCGTGCTCTAGCCAAAGGATTCATTGTAGAGTAGGTGACTCCAAGACACTATGTCAGTTAGGGAGCTTCGAATGCTTTGGCATAAGGATTCATTGTAGAGTAGGTGACTCCTAGCCTGTCATGTAGGCCACTCCTTGGGGCACTACCTCAGACCATCGGGGAAGCGACTCTTGATGGACACTACCTTGACATGTGGCATAAGGACTCACTCGCGACGTAGGCAACCATTTCTGGACATTATCTACACAAGGGTGAAAGCTTGACTAGTATACATGCTCTTGCACCCCTAGGGACCATGACCCCAGGGTCACTGTGAGATAAGCGCAGGTCTATGGAGGGCATTGCGCCTAGTCCACGTGATAGTTAGGCGTTGGACATTCCCACCGTTGAAAGTTTCTTTATGTCTCTCTATAGCCCTGTTGGACTTACGTCAGGCTTTGTAGTGGTGGTTAGACTAAGAGGTTCTATGGCCACAATGACACTGTGTGAACCATAATCTTTGCAGATAGATAGAGCAAAGCTGTGCAGCACAGGTCGGGCGAAAATGTGATTCGATAATTCATGGAGCATTGACATTTATTGTGTCCCTTGGCTAAGGTGTCACTTTCAGGGAGGGCCATGGGTCGCTTGATGATATCACCTTTCCAACTCATGTAAATAAGGGGCTTGAGAATTCATTTTCAGAGAAAAACACTCATTTTACTTTCTTACACTAAAACTTTTGAGCTCACGAACTGAGAGAGAAGCACTTTTGAACTTTAGACCTTTACTTCGCATCTTGACTTTGAACCCTGACTTTGGAGCTAAGCATTGGAGTGGTGACTCTCATCGCGTGTTCATTCCATGTCCTCGCCCTCGCAGCTCTGCCCCTCTTAGGTTCTGTCTGGGAAGCTATGGTGTCTGCTCTTCCTCGAGTCTTGCTTTGCTCTATCTTTGTATACCGGACAGATGATTCAGATTGCACTCTATGTGGGACCTCCATGTGTACAACCAACTCACTTCCTTGGCATAAATGCCGGTTGAGATTTTTCTTTCCCTTTTTCCCTTTCATAACCACTGATTGACTCCCTTCTTCTTCTTCTCCTTTTTATGCTTTAAATTGAAATGAAGGTCTTCACCAATAAATTTTCGAGTATGGCCAAGGTAATACTCTCGAACAATGTCAGGAAAAATCTTTACATAATTGAAGCTGCTTGCTGAAGTTTAAATCGCTAATGTAGCAGTAGGCACAATTTGACCCTCCTTTTTAAGTTTCTTTTTCTCGTTATGGCACGTTCCTGAAGTAGGAGACCAGTTGCTAGGAGTGGATATTGGTTAAGGTACCATATATGTCACCTTTAACTTATTGTCTAGGCGCTGGAAATTGGGATACCATCTTTTTTGGTTAATTTGTTGCTGTGAAGAGCTTCAAATGAAAAAAGACTAGCGGCAACAGTTGTATATTTGTCATCTTACTAATTAGCTACTAACATTTTAGTGAACTATATACACAATGTCGGTATGAAAATTTCCTTCTATTTTGGCAAATCTCTCTTGTAAACGTGATGGTCTATATTTAGAAATTACTTAAATAAAAAAAAGTATAAATTAAGTTATCGTACATGAAATAATCTCTCCTCGTAAAGAGCATAAAAATTTACTCCATTCATGGTTGTATGCTTTTGCCAGTGGCATGTCAAACTTTCTAGACGGGACGGGACGGGACGGCGCCACAAATTCCCCTGCTGCTATCTTTTTTTTTTTTGTGTTCGACATCTTCACCCATGAGGAAATACTCTAGTGCTACACATACTTGCATGATACTTCATATTTCTTAAACTATATTACTAACAGCTTGCATGGTCCTTTATATTCATTCACTATTGAAAGTCATTTCATAGCTTGCCTGATCTTTTAAAATATTTCATCCTTGGATCCTCAAGTACTTACATCAAGGCATAAATCTTGGGGTTATGCGGTCATTTGTTCTACTTGACAGCATGTGACTATAAATTTTTGGGAGGAAAAACATATTCTGTTTTAAAGCACTGAATTCAGGGTCCTGAGCTTGTTAGAAAATTGTAGTAGTTATCGTTGGCATACAGAAAAGGACAAAATACAAAATACCCGGTTGACAATTGAAACTCTTGGCTCTATTCTTTCTGCCTGTCCCATACTGCTTGAGTTCTCTTTTGACAGAAGAACTTATATATACTGAACACATCAAAAACTAGGAAATATTTTGGCTTCTATTCGAAATTAAAATTAAATGGTTACAACCATATATAGATACAATTGATGATAATTAAAAGTTAACAAAATCCCTTTCTCCTCCTTTTCTCTCGGACCATTCAACGCTTCTAATGTGTTTCGTTCTGATTTCGTTTTTTTTTTCTTTCCAGAGAGAGTATGATGCAAGGAAGTGTAATGAGGGGACCAAAAGACATAAAAAGAAAAAAAAAACTGACGTGTAACATAAAAGGATCCGGAAGGTTCAAGACACGAAAAGTAAAAAATATTAAAATTTTAAAGTTGTTCATTAAGATTCAGGGAAAAACAGGGATATAAATCTGAGAAAAGTAATTTCGTTGATATGTATCAATCAATTGTCAAAGTAGAACTCGATCCTTTATAGACACGAAAGTCATTCAAAAATCGCGCTTATATTGAATGGCTCCACAATATCTTTCTTAATGTGCACAGTCAAGAATGCGCGAGAAAATTAACATACATCTTGTTCTAGAGTTGAGCGTTGACCATCGTTATAGCAAAAAAATGCTCGTTCAATAGCTGTAGCATCACTCACTTTGAATTAATCAAGAACAAATCATCAATCTTGCATAAAAGATGTTTCACTAGTACATATACATATATATAGTAGTAATGTGACTATTCAATTGTACGACGACAATAATGCATGAATTATTTATATAATGTAAGAATCTAAACACAAAAAAACTAACATTGATGTATTCTTTTTCTCTTAATTTAATTTGGAAATTTAGAACTTGAATTAGTAAATATGGAGCAGTGGAAAGAGAAAGACACTACAATGACTCATGGCACAAAAAGTAAATGTGAAGGGTCACTGTGATCTCCCGGCTCTTCCCTTTGTCCGCCACTTGACAGTACCATGCCACTTACACTAGAGGCCCCTCCACCTAGGACAAAATAGGTTGCTTGTGAAGTAAACAATTAGGTAAACGTAGCTCTCATGCTTTCAAAGAGACGAATATTTTGGCAAGTAGCCAGGCCCCTCCTCGACCATTATTTTAGCCAATCTTAGCACCGCAACTGCTGCTTATCATCATTCACGCATGGGGACCCCAAAAGCACTGGACTTTAATTTGTTTTCCGGTCTGATTACCATACAATTATTTCCCAAATAACTAACTGCTCGTTTTATTGCTTCAAGATTTCGGCGGTGGTTGCAACGTTCGTTAGTTCCTCAAATCATATGGCCAAAGGTGGCGAAAGTCGTACTCTTCTATAAAGTGAGGAACGCTCACCTCCTTCATTTTCGATCTTTTTCACTTTTACTCTGTGCTCTCACACTCCTGTTACTAAATATTAAGCATCAATTAACTTATCTCATTTTTTTTTCTCACCGAAAAAATCATCATTTCATATCATGAACTGGAAACCAACATCTCCGAGGAGAAACGACAAAACTAACTCATGGAGAAAAATCACACAATGCCAATTTCTTGTCAATACCAAACTAACCCAATTTCCTTATAACACGAAATTTTGTTAAACTTATGTTGAAAATATTTTAATAATTGGACGATTGAATCCTATAAGTGTACGCTATAAGGTGTATGGACAAAAAAGGTCATACCTTTTTATCTAGTGGTTAAGGAGATCAAAGATCTCGAAGTTGAGAGACAATAAGAAATTCTAAAGGTTATAACGTAGATTTCCACATTGCTTGTCAGAGAAAAAAAAGAGTTGTGAGTGTATATTTACGTTGTTTTACTAACTTAAGAGTGTGCATGGACGTGAGCTCGCCACCCGCTTGACTGTGGCCTTGGCCGTAAAGATGCTATTGACATTTTTAGGTGCACTTTGCACTTACACACCGTCGCTAGGAGCTCTTGCCCCGAATCCAGCTTTTCTTTTGCAGCAAAGTTAGGATGTGATGAAGCAAGAGGTGTGATTGTTGGAATTTTTTAGAAATTTCAATTTCTGTTTAAATTGAAAAAAGCAACTGTTCTTCATGATGTCTTTTGTCTGAAATGACTGTTAAATGACACTTGTAAAATTGTCATTAGCTAAAAGCACCTTTCCATGGAACCTCGTGACATATTATAAATAGGTGTGCAGGTCACTAATTTTCTCGCTCTGAAAATTTTAAATTTCCGTCACTAGAAAGTTCACTGACCCATTTTATTTTAGAAGGTAGATTCGCTGTTACCCTACAAATTATATGGGGGTAGAGAATGCTTAAAAGAAAGTGCGCCTAACATTTAGCTCAAGCATTATCCATTCTTTGTGCAATACTTTTTCCTCTAATGAGGTCACTGTTGAGCCTCCTAACCGCAATGAACTCCCTGGTTTTTAAAGGAGTAGGAAAAAGCAGATTAAATCAACAACCGACAACATAAGTTATTCGTAGATTCATCTCTTTAGCTACTAAAGGAGATTAACAAAGAACACTCTAAAAGAGAGAGAAACAACTCTCTCGTCGAGAGACTTCATGAAATCAATCAGCTAATCGCAAAAAGAAAGATCATTTTCATCCTCGTAGGGATAAAGCCAAAAACTATCACTTTGAGAAACACAAAACTAAGAAGAAAGAAAGAGGGTGAAACACCTAAATCTAATTGTTCCCAACCCATTCTGGTCGCACCCAAAGGCCCACCAGGGGTCCCAATTCTCATGACACGTCGGCACATTCAACGGTCAACTTTTCAACGCTCATAAGCCGGTCAAAGCGACGTATGCTAAAATCGCATGAACTGCACGTGAAACAACCTTGGCGTGCCTTCCCCCTTAAGGGGGTCGGCCACCTTAGGGGGGTCGGCCACCTACCTTGACGACCGGCGCAGGTCGCTCACGGCCGCGCCCCGTCGCCACGACGACCGTCACCCATGATCGCGAGCCGTCTCCGCGACGCCCGCCATCGCCCATGATCGCGCGCCGCTGCCGGGACGCTCGTTGCTACTCTTGGTCGCGTGTCGCTACCGGGACGCCCGCCGTCGCCTATGGTCGTGCGCTGCCGCTGGGACGTCCGCTGCTGCCCGTGGTTGCGCGTCGACTTCCCGGCGCTCATCACCCATGGTTGGGCGCTGCTACCGGGACGCCCGCTGTCGCCTGTGGTCACGCGCTGTCGCCGGGATGCCCGCTGCTGCCCGTGGTCATGCACCGACTTCCCAGTGCCCGTCACCCTTGGTCCCTCGCCGTCGCTGCGATGCCTGTCGCTCGTGGCCGCGCGCCAGCTTCGCGGCGCCCATCGCCGCCACTCGCGTGCCGGCTCCGCGACTCCTTTGTCACCCGCGTCCGAGTGACAACTCCGTGACTCCAGTCGCCCGCGCGCCGTCTCCGCGACCTTCGTCGCCTGCACCCGCGCGCTATCTCCGTGACCCCCGTCGCCTACGCCCGCGCACCGCATTCTCACACGCACCCGCGCCCACGCGTTTGGACCTCTGATATTGGATACCTGATACAGCCGTGCCCCCCGGCACCATGATCGGGCATGTGCGCCACTTTCATGATACGTGCCCTCGACACCAGGTATTGTTTCACGACGTTCGTCACTGCGCCCGTGCGCCACTTTTATAACATGTGCCCCCGGCACCAGGTATGGTCTCGCGACAGTCGTCGCCGCGCCCATGCGCCTCAATCAATGTCTCGTGCTGTAGGCACCGCGCCCATGCGCCTCAATCAATGTCTCGTGCTGTAGGCACCGCGCCTGTGTGTGCGTCTCAATCATGTTACAGGCCTCCGGGCGTCACATTCATTCACCACACCATGCGCCCCTGCCATGGACGTGGAACATGCTCCGACCTACTCTCTGAAGTGTGCAGCATTCCGAGGGGCTCCGCTCGTAGTGCTCCAGCATGAGGACCCTTCGCAGCGGGATAGGCTCGTTACCACAAAGCTATCGCCGCCTGGGGTGACTTGCATGACGCTAGGCATTGAGCTGTAACCATGTCCACTCACGTTACCGGTGATCATCAGCGCCCCCAGGATGATGACCCCCGGGTCACTCCGAGACGGGAGCAGGTCTTTGGAGGGCATCGCGCCTAGTCCGCCTGGCAGTTGGTCACAGGGGCAACCCTCACTGCTGTCAGGTTCTCTATGCGTCTCTTGACGCACTTGTGGGATTCAGTAAGGGCTTGGACCGATGGCTGGGGCAACGGGCTTACTCTGATCATGCCGTCACGGTGTCTTCAGTCTTCTCAGACAGGCAGAGCGACACTGTGCGGGGCGAGGCAATGCGAATTTGGGAACCGACAGTCCAACGAAGAACCGACATTTGTGGACCCCACTAGCGACGTGTCACTCCCGGGAGGTGACACATGTCGGCTGATGACATAGGCGCACTTTTCCCTATAAATAGAGGCTTTGGGCTTCATTTTCAAAAGGACATTCTCATTTGGCAATTTCACTTTCTCTCTTTAGAAAACCTATTCTCTCTGGAATTCTAATGAGAAGAACACATTTGGACCTCTGATATTGGATACCTGACGCTGCACCCTAACCTGAACCCTAGCTTGGATCGTCGACTGCCGGCCTTGTTTATCGCCGCCTTGTCTCCACAGCACTGCCAGCCCTCACGGCCTGTCTGGGGAGCCTTGCTCTCAGCCCTTACTCCGTTCTTGCTGTCTCTCACATTGAACACCTGGAAGCTGACTCGGGCTGCAACCTTTGTGGCACCTCCACATAGATACGAACCCACTTTCCCTGGCATCACTAATTTTATAGGATAGATGCAAAAGAAAGGAACAAATAAAGAGGGTGGTAGGGACTTAATTAATGATGAAAGAGAAACCCCCTCCCTTAGGCAGCGACAAGGGTTTTGCAGAGTTCTTTGAGAATAAGGGAGAGGGTTTTTTTTTGAAAGGAGACCATCAATATACTTAGGGCCTGTTTAGTTTTGATTTTCAGTTTCTAAAAAAAGGAAAAGCAAAAACAAGAACCAGTTTAATTTTTAACTTCTACAAAAAACAATGTGATGTTTGATTGAAGTGTTGTTTGCTTTTGTTTTCTTTCTTACCTTTTTCTTTATTTTTTCTCTTATCACTTTCATTGTTACAACACCGAAGTCTAGCATTCCTCCACCACCACCTGACGTCACTAGCAATCTTCCACCACCACCCAACGTTAACCAGCAATCTTCTGTCGCCGCCAAATGTCTCCCATTAATGCTCCACCACCCTGTAATCATCCACCAACACACAACATTGCTCACTACCATCAACCACAACCACCATCCAGCTGAAGATTTCTCGGATCCAAATCCATTCCTCTGCCATTCCAAAATTTGACATCAAATTCAAGCTTTTATAATTGAATCCAATCTAGAAGAAATTGTGTCAAAGCCCAAAATAAGTGGGTATCATAGGGCTAATGACATTGAAGGTCGGTGATTGATAGATCCAGAACTCGGGCCATATGTAGTTGCACTTAAGGTAGTTGAATCGTGGGGGTGGAGGAGGAAGTGGGTATAGTGGTGGTGTAGGCTGGGTTAAAGCATGTGGGTTGAGTTATGTGGAGATGCCAGCGGCTGCAGTAGGTATGTGGTTGTGGAGGCGGAAGGGAAGGGAAGGGAAGGTCAAAAAGGTGGGTTTAGTATGGTGGCAGCGGTGCTGGTGCTATCAGTACGGGGGTAATGGTGATGTTGGAGAGCATGGTTTTGGTGGCGGGGGATCGTGGCGACCAAGAATTTGATTATGGTGGTCAATGGAGAAGATGTGTTGACAAAAATGATTTCAATCCAATTTTGCTTCCAACAAAAGTTGAAAGGTGAATTTAAAAAAAAAAACTAAAACTACAAACTACAAATTAGTATTTTCAAATCCAGCCCAGTTGAATGCTAGTTTACAAAATTGGGCCCGCAGGTGGGGGGAGGGGGGGGGGGGGGGGGGGGGGGAAGGGAATTAAACTCTTTGTCAAATGTCGCTTTTTCCCCCAAATTTCATAGCCGAACAGAAAATTGAAAAGGAATATTGTTTCAAACGTCCTTAATATGGCGTTCTAGCGTTTGTTCTCCCTGGATGACTTCAAACCAAAAAAAAAAAAACGTTCATCCAAAAAATCTCATAAGTCATTCCATTTCATAAGGAACAAACTTTAGCTGCTACACAGGTTGTAGAAATCTCCCTATAACCTCGTATATGGTAACAATAAATAGTCGTTACATGTTTTTAATAACTTTTCTACTAATACTTTCAGTCACAACTTAATAATATTTTCTTAGCGACACTAAATAAAAGTTAATGAAAATATTTAGCAAACATTAATCATCTACGTACGAGGGCTGAGAGATGATTCCTTTAACATGTGATACCAGCCAAATTGTGGCCTGTAATGAACCCGGATATTTAGGTGCATAAAAGATTTTTTAGGTTAGTTAAGACATCATTGTTGTCTATAATGCAGTTGGTCAACTACCGAGTTGTAAAGTTACTATTAAAGTGAACCTTACGGGGAAGGCTCTTCCTTGCTTTGATCCGAAGTAAATCATTTTTGAAGGAAGATTGTTACCAAGTACCAGCCCTTTGCATAATGATAATGATGCTTGATAAATATTTTAGCGCTTTAAATTTTTTCCGATAGAAAATTATAATTAAAATTTTCACCGAAGATGTTAACAAGCAGAATCCTACTAAATATATTTAGCAATCACTATTTATCGCTAAATAGAGAACTAAAAAATTCTTTCTATGGAGTCGTAAACAAAATAATCATCTATTAAAATTCAGAGCAAAAAATGAAAATACGTACTTGTAAATTTTCCCGTCAAGTTCGTTCCCACTAATATGTGTAGAATATATTAGCACCACAAATGGTATTATCCATAGGTCACGAGCATTAATGGGAGATATCCCAAATTCAAAATTTTTAACTCTTTAGTGACAAAAGGAAGTGAATCTAGGAAACAAAACTTATGAATATAACCTCACTTAAGGAAGTAAAAAGCTAGTTACAAAAGGTTTTCACTCAAGTGTGAGTACTTAGTAAGTGTTCTACTTTCTAATTCACACTTGAACAGCTGACGGGCTGAGAGTTGATTATTGATTCAAGCTAATTCAATTTGAAGCCAAATTACCATTCCCCGCTCCTCCCGACCCGACCCCAGCCCACCCCACCGCACCACTCCCTTCCAAAGGCTTTCTTAACCATTCATTGAAGATAAAAGTACATGGAACCCTTAAAGATTGATATAATTAATTTAAAGTGAGAGTTGATGATTACTAAGGCTAGGTTTGACAAAAAAAAATTCCTCTTTTTTTTTTCAGTTTTTAAAAACTGAAAAAAAAGGAGCGTTTGGTAACCATTTTTTTTTTCAGTTTAAAAACCAGTTTTTAAACCGAAGAGTAAAAAAACAACTATAGAAACTGGTTTTTTTTTTTCTCTTTTGATTTTTTTTTCATAGACCAACACAACCACTCTCCCACCGCCGGCAGCCACCTCAGGCGACCACCGCCGGCCGCCGGCGACCACCTCCGGCCGCCGGTGACCACCGCCGGAGATTGCCGGCAGCCACCTCCGGCCGCCGGCAGCCACCTCCGGCCGCCGGCGACCACCGCCGGAGACTGCCGGCTGCCACCTCCGGCCGCCGGCGACTGCCGGCAGCCACCTCCGGCCGCCGGCGACTGCCGGCAGCCACCTCTGGCCACCACCACCACCACCGGTCACCACCGCTACGCCCTACCACCGCCACCGCAAAAAAAAAAAAAAAAAAGGTCAAAATAAAAAGGGTTACCAAACACCAAAAAAAAAAACCTAAAAAAAAAAAGGGGTTATCAAAAACCCACTTGTTTTTATAAAAAAAAAAAATTAAGCTACTCTTTAAAAAACTGCTCTTTAAAAACTGAAAACCAAAATTTTTTTTTTGTCAAACGAACCCTTTCAAGTATTTTAAAGGCCTTTTTAATTTTTATTAGTAACACATTCGCCTGCAATTATAACCGTTGTACACGCCTTCATCTTACGTGCAATCTCTCCCGTTAAAATTAAATAAATACTTCAACAGGAACAGACACTATATATATAGATTGGCATTCCGTGGGCCGTTTCCGCCGGTTCTTGAAGTCACCCTCTCAGCAAAAAGAAACAGGGTGCTCCGAAGTGCTACAGGACGCCCCTGCATCCTTCTCGTTTCCCTTTCTTTCTCAATCTAACCCTCCAAGATTTTTCGCCCGCACATAGATTCCATAAAGCATTAAAACCCTACCATCCCCACACCTCCATGGACTCCATAAAAATCAGTCTAGCCTCGCTTCTTTCATGGATTCCTTTATGCTTCTCATTACCCCAAAACAGAGTCAAATCAAACTTATTTTGAATCCTCGTTGAAGACATCACTCTTAGTTTGGTCATCCATTCCGATCGGGTTTTCAGTTTCGCAGCTATTTTCATCCATTCCAAAGAGATCTTTCATAAGTGAGACTTCTATTGCACTTTTAGCGACTTGTTCCTATGGCAGAGAGGAAAATATTGTTTGGAAAGTACGAGACAGGAAGGTTATTGGGAAAAGGCACGTTCGCTAAGGTTTACTACGGGAAACAGATGGTCTCAGGCGACAGCGTAGCCATCAAAGTTATTAGCAAGGATCGGGTGAAGAAAGAAGGGATGATGGACCAGATTCAGAGAGAAATCTCCGTGATGCGCCTCGTACGCCATCCAAACGTTGTGGAGCTTAAAGAAGTGATGGCCACAAAAACAAAGATATTCTTCATCATGGAGTACGTCAAAGGGGGAGAGCTTTTCGCAAAGGTCGCTACAGGTAAGCTTAAGGAAGATGTATCCCGAAAGTATTTTCAACAGCTCATAAGTGCGGTCGACTTTTGTCACAGTCGCGGTGTCTCACACCGCGACTTGAAACCCGAAAATCTCCTTCTCGACGAAAACGGAGATCTGAAGATCTCCGATTTTGGGCTTTCGTCGTTGCCTGAGCAGCTTCGAAATGACGGGCTTCTTCATACACAGTGTGGAACTCCGGCCTATGTAGCTCCCGAGGTCCTACGGAAGAAAGGATATGATGGGGCGAAGGCAGATATATGGTCATGTGGAGTCATACTTTATGTACTTCTGGCAGGATTTCTTCCTTTTCAGGATGAAAATCTAATGAGCATGTATAGAAAAGTCTGCAAGGCGAAATATGAGTTTCCCCCTTGGTTTTCGAGCGAATCGAGGCGGTTGGTTTCGAAACTCTTAGTGGCTGATCCAGAAAAAAGGATTACAATTCCGGCTATAACTCGGGTCCCTTGGTTTCACAAGGGTTTTGTGAGGCCAGACGCAGTTTTCGCTGCAGCGGAAGAGGAGGTTGAATTAGTGAAGTCGGAAACCTTGCAGAAGGCGTCGTCAGCGCCCGCCTTTTTCAATGCTTTTGAGTTCATCTCATCCATGTCATCGGGCTTTGACCTGTCAAGTTTGTTCGAGAACAAACGGAAGGCCGGGGAGATCTTCACGTCGAGGTGTTCGGGGACGGCCATCGTGGCGAAAATTGAGGAGGTGGCGAAAGGGTTGAGTTTCAAGGTCTCTAAGGTGAAGGACTTTAAGGTGAGGTTGCAAGGGCGGACGGAGGGTCGAAAAGGGAGGTTGTCGGTGACGGCGGAGGTGTTCGAGGTGGCGCCGGAGGTTGCGGTGGTGGAGTTGTCGAAGTCATCTGGTGACACGCTGGAATATGCCAAGTTCTGTGAAGAGGATGTTAGGCCTGCTTTGAAAGATATTGTTTGGACCTGGCAAGGAGATAATGATGCCTGCAACTGTGATGGTAACGCTTATGGTACATGAATATTAAGTTAGGATTCTTGTTACATGTAACTCAGTTATAGTTGGGAAATGTGAACAACAGATGTTTATAAGTGAAAAAGAACAAACATATCTTTCACACAATTGTGTTAATTAACCACTGGCTTTTGGTTATATATATTAGCAGATTGAAAAAAGATATGGTTAATCATCAAACTAAAACAACGCGAGTACAAAAGCACGTGCCTTAAGTTGGCTATTATTGCTGATTTTTATTACTACAACATTGACAGGACTACATATTTGCATTTAAAAAAAGTCAAATCTTTAGCAGCTTTTGCGTGTCATGCCCGTATCTCCGTATATCAAGACTGGGTTCATGAGACAATGCTGCAATGAGATATCTCTCTCTCTATACATCATTTTGTGATCTCTTGCTTTTTGCAAAATCTTTCTATTTTGGTGTCCCTTGTCTCTTTTGTTGTTTCCCTTTGTATCTGTTTTGTATGCCTCATGGCATCTTGCGTCACGACTACTGTAGCACCACTGTAATGGCATTCTCCGTAAACACTTTTATTATCTATGCAATTCTCTCTTTTATCAAAAATAAAAAATAAAAAAAAAAGTTGGCTATTACCTTTATGCATTAAAGGGGTGGTGCTTGGGTACTTCTTTTACTTTTCCTTCTTGAGATTAGGATGTACGTACTCCGTAAATGTGCAAAAATCATTGTGCTTTTGTGAACCTACGGACTCGTGGTCGATTCCTAAAAAAAAGGGGAAGTTAGAACAATGCTTTATCTTTGTTTGTTTGGTTACACATTTTTTCTAATTACAAAGTGATTTTGTTTAAGAGTAGTTGAACTTTTGGTTTGATTAGTCAATTTCAAAAAGTTCTTGCAATTTCCGTTTCATACTCAAAGTCCTACCACTTTGGCAAAATTAAATAATTAACCTCCCACTTCCTCACGCCTGACACCCCCCTCTCCTTTGTTTCTAGCTAATAGAGTTGGTATGTATTATTTTTCAGATAGAAACAGTAGTTACTTGTTCTTCGTTTGATGATTATATGTGTATTTTTACAAATAAACTCTCATAAGTGCGTTTTTTTTATTTTATTGGTTTGAGAAAAATGTGTGCGTGTGTGGATTTGATATTTACGCAAATGCCATTATCTTGTAACATTAACTAATTAGGGTTTCGTTTTATTGTATTTTTTACTCTTTATGCCACCGGTCGTCATAATCTTCATATTTCTCATTCTTTAGCTCCATCTTCGTTCTTCCAAATCCTATATGTCAAATCTTCTGATAACGAAAAAATACGAACTGATCAATGTTAGTTTTAAGTTAATTTTTTTATAGTATGTTAACTTATACGTGACTATTGTATTCGTACAGTTAATAATCACATTAATTATCTATAGAGTAAGAGTTAAGCTTCTTCATGCAAGATTAGTAATTCGTTCTTGACTAATGTTATCAAGTTAAATAAATCACTATGAGAAGCAAAATTAAATGATTTGTAGTCAAATTGAGCAATTCTTTTGTGTTAGCTATCAATATTTTAATGCCCTTTTGGCACCCCTCGATTATACTTCCTTGACATCAAATTGTTTTTAACAAATTTAAAAATATAAACACATATACAGTCAAATTGCTAACCAAACAAAATGTTAGTTGCTTTCTCAAATTTATTGATTTTGGTTGGAAGAGTACAACTAAAGTAAATTACTCCAATAATGTAGAGAAGCTTCTTCTGACTTGGAATATAATAATGTATCTGTTAGAGCTGGCAGGGTGTGCTGTCAAATTTCAACTATATATTGACAATCTACAGTCGGTAGAGACCTTGAAACCATTCCACGCTAGTCGGGCGGTCAACCATCCTATTTTCAATTTACAAGTTGGAATTAGGTCATACCAAATGCTAACGTCGACTTATGGGCTTGTTTTTTTTAGATGATGTTCATAGGCTGACGGAAATGTTTGGACCTGTACCATTGGCTGAATATTACAGTAGATTTCCTCCTTTTTATTTTTTTCTATTTTTTCCCCGTGAAAGGCATACGGTAATGATACTTGTTCTCTGCATCGGACAAGTAGCGAAAAATAACATCTATTACCAAAAACGGAAGGGGAGGACTCTGGACGTTATGCTAAGGGAGGTCAAAAGTAGCATATAAAAATTTTAGTCCTCAGTGCAAGAAATTAATCTAGTATGATCATTTTGTGTAGTAAAACATCTTTTGAACATCAAACATTTCTAATTTCCAATTTTATATAATTCTAACAAAAATAAAACTATACATCTATGTGCATTCAAACTCGTTTCTCATTTATGTTGAGGTTAAAAATATTTGCATACATTTATAATTTTATTTTAACTTCTTATCATTAGACAAGCATAATAGATCAGAAGTAATCACAATAATTGATATTCATAACTAGTAAGTACCAGTTATGTATATGAGAAATATATATATATCTATATATATATATATATATATATATATATATATATATATATATATAGTTGAAGCCGAGAGAGTCTAGCCCAGTCACCGATTATGTGGACACTCTCTTAGATCTCCATGTAGACTTTTTCATTTTGACAGTTTGAATTCATTTTGAGTTTATTCACCTTTGTAGTTATAATTTGGATTCCTTATTTCTCTCTCCCTCACTCTTATTCAATATGATTTGAATTTCTTTTGACCATTCAAATTTAACCAATTAATAGGCTTTGCATTTTTCATGTCATCTATGTCAATATGTCCCACTTTAAAATTTTATAGTATACTAGTTTTCATCCCGTGCGTTGCACATGGGAACAATAACAGTCAAAGTATTGATTGAGAAATCTTATATTTATATGTCTAATAACAATAACAAAATTGGTAGTGACAAAAAAAGACTGAAGAAATACATTCACCTTTTTATATGAACTTTTCTACCAATATTTGTCTTTAAAAATAAACTTGAGTAATACATATTTGCTAGTTTTTAGCAACAAATGAAGATGAAAATTGTATGTCTAATAACAATAACAAAAGTTGCATGTAGTGACAAAAAAATAATTGAAAAAATTATATCCACCTTTTTATATGAATTTTTCTATCAATTCTTGTCGTTAAAAATAAACTTGAGTAATACATAATTGCTAGCTTTGTGAGAACCCAACCTTTTATATGCTTTAATTTCATATTTAAGTATGATTAGATAAACCACTTTATGATAAAATGGTTATGATGAACTCTGAATGATAACATAAATGAATGTATTTTTAAATGTTAGACACCCTGAATTGAGTAAATTTTCTAAGAAGGTGGACGGAGAGTTAGAAATGAAAAAGAGTATTTGATGTTTAGAAACTTTAAATGATCACTTGGGATGACCAAATATATTTTCAGAAGAGTTGGAAACGAAAAATGGTGAAACCTTCAGCTGGGAATAACTGGTTGTTGACTGGATTGCCTATGAATTGTTTTGCTTTTTGCAAAGAATTGTGCCACCTCGTGCTTTGAGCCTTGTCGTGCTTGCTAGGTAGCACAACTATGTCTTGCCACCTCGTGCTTAAAGCCTCGTCATGCTTGACTTTTCTACCTCTTCACCTCCACTTGACACCTCCTACTTGATTCTAATTTGATATAAAAAACTCAATTGACATGCTTAAATTCTCTTACCTCGTATTTTAGAGAAAAGTGCAAGAAAAGCAACCAAAAACCTCACAAAATCTAGAATTAAGGCTTGTTCTTGAAAGGGAACCTCAAGCAGTTGATTTGGAAAGTTTCTATGAGCTTCAAACAATGTTTTGAACTTGTTTTGAGGAGTATTTTGAAGGTGTTTCAAATCTGAAAATTTGGTTATTTTATCTCTTCTTTAAGGTAAGATAGTTAAAGCTTTTTAATGGGCTTTTAAGACATGAATATGGATATATGCTATGTTAGCGTAACTCTTTTCAGCTGAACTCTTTGTCAAACTTTTAAATACTTGTTAGCGACTTGTTAATAAGTGAATCTATTCATGTTTAACATATTGGAGGTTATGGAAGACGTGAAATATGTTATGGTATGTGTGAATTATGGAATTATGTCAAATTAGACATGGTTAGAATATGGCTTTGGACATGTTTGTTAAGTTCTATAATTGAAGCTCAATTGTGGAATATAAATGATTATGTTACATGTTCAAGATGTTATGAAGATGATGTTACATACTTTCATTGTAAGGGATGGTTGATATATTGTGGATGATTCTTATGCCACCCCATTCATATGATTGGGGGTTGATTTGATTGTGTTTGAGTAGCAGTGCACCGTATGAGCCGAACAATTGTATCTCTAACTACTACCCGAGACAGTATCGGTATTCAATTGTTTTCGGTTACTTTGCCTTTGGCCGAGGCAAAGGTTGTGATCTTATATCCCGAGTGTGGTGACATAAGGGTGGTCTATTGATGGGATTGAATTCGGGAATGGTAAAATCTTGTAATGCTCAACTAAGTGTGAACATGTGATATGTGTTATGTGCATATGTAGAACTGCTTAATGTGATTGAATTGCAATAGCATGCATTATCAGTATTCTTGAGTTGAAAGTTACATTAAATATCTTTGATTATTTTATTGTGCCAGTGGGCTGACGAGTTTTTACCCATAATAACATTTTAGATCAAGGAGCCGGTCCCTCGAAAGGCAAGGAGAAGGTGTGAGGCACGGTGAGAAGACGGGCAAGGGGTCACTTGTACATTTGTGAATTAAGTTGTACTTAAATAGTACAATATGTCAACTTTGAGATCTGGCAGAGAGCTTACTAGGTGTGTTTTGTAATACTAAACTCTTTAATTTTGTATAATATGGTTTAACTATCAAGTGAGTTAGAATGAATGGTATTATCAATATGATGTGATTAGCCAATGTGTGGTAATGCTCCAGCTGGGTTGAGATAACCCTAAGTTGGGGCGTTACAGTTGTGGTATCAGAGCGTCGTTAAAGGCTGGGATAAGATCCTAAGGCCTTGTGTGGTCAGAGATTATTGAATATTGCATATTATATGGGGGTACTTATGCGGAGTTTTGTGTGTAGGCTTACAACAGAGAGAGCGCGGAGCGCGAAATCAAGGAAACAATAGAGAAATGGCTGATGAAGGAACTCAAAGAAGGAATAATCTTGAGTTTAATTCTGAAGGACAGGATGAGCATAACCCACAGGTAAATGTAGAAGAGCACTCCACTGGAAATAATAATCATGTGACTAATAGTGGATGACTGGAGGCTTGTCAGATACTCCAGCAAGTTGTAGATGAAATGAGACAAATAGGTGGAAATCCCCCTGTAGATACAAATGTGCAAGAAGTAGTGAATGAATGCAATGTTAGAGGTGCTCAACAAGTTGAGCAACCCCAGGAGATGTTGAATACTGTTCAGATGTTGGGAGATGGGGGTCTTACCCTTGATAGGTTTGTTAAACTGATAAAGAATCCATTCTTTGGAAAGCCGGATCCAACCTTAGCCGAGGAATGGTTGGCTAGAGCGGAGAAAATTCTTGATACTGCTAGGATTTCGAATTCTCAGAGATTGGTGTATACTAGCTTTATGCTAGAGGCTAGTGCAGAAAGATGGTGGAAATTGTTATCTATGAAGTGGGAAAGGCAATGAGTCCCGTCGACTTGGGAAAACTTTAAAAGGGAGTTCACTAATAAGTATGTTCCAGCGGTGACCCAAGAGTTCACTAAATCTTGACTTTCAGTCGAAGCTGTGACTTTCAGTCGAAGCTGTGACTTTCAGTCGAAGCCAACACTTTCAGTTGAAGCCAACACTTTCAGTCGAAGGTAAATGTTTTAGTCGAATCCTTCTTGTTTGGTTTTCCCTTCCTAACTATTTCTTACTTGTATAAATAGGGGGTCCGTGAAAGCATTTATTACCTTTTCTTGCGCGAACTTTTTCCTCCTTAAAAACTCCCTCATCTCAATCTCTTATTCTCATCTATTGTCTATTGATTGAGTTTACCTTTGAGAAAGTTCTTTGTAAGCTTCTTGGTTTGGTTCTTGAAAGAATATAGATCTTCCCACCTAAGAAGGCTTAGTCTTAAATTTTCATTGTAACATCTGCTCAAGAAGGAGCTTGTTTATTGTATTCAAATTGTAAATCTCTTCTCATTTGTAATATGTTGGAAACCTTGGAAGGGTTTTGGAAATTGTACTGCGGTTTGGGCTAGCACCCGAAGCTAGTTGGTTTAGTGAAAGGCTCGAGTAGGTCTCCCTTGTGTGGAGTGCTCGAGGACTGGACGTAGGCTGGTGGGGCCGAACCAGTATAAATCTCTGTGTTAAAATTGTTACTGTTATATCTGTCTTTACTTTGTAATCTCATTTTTAAATTCATACTCAAAGTTGTAAAACACCTATTCACCCCCCTCTAGGTGTATTTAGGGACCCACAGAGGTTGGGTGGTGTTGTGTGTGTTTGTGAGGGTGTGAAGGGTTATGTGTGAGTGCATGGTGAAGGGGGCGCGCTGCGGCTATGGCAGCAGTGTTGCTGTATAGTTTGTGTGTGTTTTGAGTTATAAAGGTGCGTAGGGTGGCTTATGAGGAAGAAATAGTGTAGGGAGGGGGGGTGGGGTGATTAAAAAGGTATGTGGGAGTGGGGGAGGGCTATGTTCGTGAGATGGGGTGGAGGGGGAGGGCTATGTTCGTGAGATGGGGTGGAGGGGGAGGGCTATGTTCGTGAGATGGGGTGGAGGGGGAGGGGCAGCAATAGCTACTATGAGTTTAATTCATGCTGGTGATGAATAGTGACTGTAGGTGTCGCTAAAGGTAGCTAGGGTTTAAACAGTCCCCTTTTGAATTTTTTAAAAATAGTTCGAGGTAGATTTGGACAAAGTACAGAAAAGAGACTCTAGTTATTTTTATGAAATATACAATGCAAAACAATTTCAGATTTTTTCAAGGTCAGGAAGGGGGTTAATTGACGCGGTTATCGTGAAACTTTACGGTGAATTTAAAAATAGCAACCTAACGCGGTTTCGTGTGAAAATTTTAAAAGGACTTTAAAGTGATGAGATGCTCCATGTTCTAAAATTTTGGGCTGTTCCAAAGTCAATAGCTATTTTTAGCCGAACTGACTTTTAAGCGCTCGGTCTAGACACCGGTTCAAGATTTTCAGGCAAAAATTCTTTAAGAGACTTTTTAGCTCAAAACTGACTTTGAGATGCTTAAAATAGCATTTTAAAGTGTGTTTTGAAATATTTTTTTCCGATGCAGGGAATCCTCTGGGGCATTTTTTGTAATTTGCCACCCGAGGGGGGGTATTTTGGTAATTTTTCCTATAAATTTTTTTGAAGAACTTTCTGGTCTAGGATGGGGTCTAAGACATCGAAAAAGTTATTTTGAAGCGAATTTGGGGGTGGTAATGACCACCAGGGGTATTTTGGTAATTTTTCCTATAAAATTTTTTGAGGAGTTTCTTGGTCCGAAAATAAATGTAGTACATCTAAAAAGTGGTTTGGGAGCGGTTTTCAGGTGTTGGTGGTGTCGCGGCCATTAGGGGGTACTTTGGTAATTGCCATGTTGGTGCAAAATTTTTGGGAACGCGCATTATGGAGCGTTGGAACTGGTAAAAAGTGAGGAATGGTGTTATTAAGTCTAAAATGAGGGGGATTGTTATCGCTAATGCATATCAGATCCTTAACCTAGCCTTATCGATGCATATATATTATCACTAATGTGTCGATAAGGCTAGGTTAAATAGGAAATGGTAGAATAAAGACTGCATATATGTTGAAATGATGTCTGACGAGTAGGGTATTATTTAAATAGGTGATGGTGCTCGTTACGTTGAGAGTTGCTTCGGCTATAAGCCAATGAGGTAAGGACAATGTGGTTCTGATATGCTAATTCGTTGTTTCCATTAGCATGTCATGTTGATGACGTTTTGTTGAACTCTTGTTGTTATAATTGGACACCAGTAGTTATCATGACCGGTATTCGTTTTTGAATTATGCCGTTGAGGACTTAAGGTAGAATAATTTTCCTTAGTCCGCCCTGTTGATGAAGCTCAGTAACGATGTGTGTCCTACTATGCTGTGATTCGGTACAATTGGCATATCTGATGTTGGTGATGACATTGCGTAAAGATTGTAGTGTGGTTGTTATAAGATGTCGGCAATCATTGATGACCGACATTTCTCTTAGTTAAGAGTGTTTTTGAGGACTTGTGGTTAAGTTTCTCCTGAGTCCGACCTGATGATGATGCTCAGTGAAATTTCCGCTGTTATGTTAAACACCGGGTGATTTGTGACTCGAACATTCTTCCTTGAGTTTTCTCTTTGGGGACGTAACGGGAAAGAGTTTCCATTGGTATGCCCCATCGATGAAGCCCTGTTGTTTAGCTGTAACGCGGTTAGGGAAAAACATTCATTGTGAGTTCCATCCTTGATGACAATTTCTCTTATAAATTACTTGAGACTGAGATGAACACCCCATACAGTAGGGCATCAATAAGTTGAATGCCAGTGAAAGTAAAGTAACTGATGGTCAGTGAAAATTAGAGTAACTAACATTAAGGATGAAGCGCGCCAGAGTCTATCACGCCGAGTCAAGTCGAGTCTAGTCGAATCGAGTCGCATTTGCAATAGATTTTAATTTATGTTGCTGATTTTTACTATGCATCGTTTCTATAATTAGCGTTTACTTTATTGCTTTCCCTTGCATTGCACATGCATAGTCAATGAATGCGTCCTGTTCTGGTTCAAGTTGGAATGATGATGTTCTGTTGGGCCTTGAAGCTGCTCAGTCTAACGAAGGAAAAATATCATTTGACAAGTTATGTTGATGCTGAAATTTATTGCAAACTCTTGATTCCTTGATATTGTTGAGAAGATTATTATTCCTCTGAGACCTTTGAATCACTTGTACACACGATACTCCCCGTGTTGTCTTTACTGAGTGATTTGTACTCATTCTTTATGTTGTGTTGTGCAGGTTAACCCTTTAGAATGAGAAAAAGGAAACAAGCTAATAAGGTTGAGCGAGGTTAGACAAGCTAGAAATGGTAAGACAAATGTTGAGATACGCGATATGTCGAGAGGAGCTACATGACTACAGTCGCGTGTTACGTTGTAAATATGTATGTTGTTTAAGGACTGACTTGAAAGTCTTCCGCTGCAGTATGATGTATATTTGTAAGAAATTTTTTTGTAAGGACACAAATTTGAACGTCTATTAATGATGTATGAAGGTGTAGTTGCTCTGTATTCTTCACAGGGTTGTGATTATGATTATGGTCGATAATTCAGCCCGGTGATGTCACCAGGGTTGGGGGTGTCGCAAGTTGGTATCGGAGCTTAGGCAATGATTCTGTAGACTTCAAAAGTGTCTGGTGGAATGCCAAAGTTGTCAACGACAGGAGTATAAGAAGAAGTTTGCTAACTTGGCTGAATTAGGATGATAATTAAGATATGTGGGCCGAGGTTGGCTAAGGCTTATTTATTTATGACCTTAGCATTCCTTCTATAGCTACAGGAAATGGAGGAGAGAACTGGTTGAAGGGTTCTTTGACGATGACAAGTTTGCGGTGTTAGATTTCAAAAAAAGATCCCGATGAGGATGTAAACGAGATGGAATTAGGGTTGAAAGAACCAGATGAAGGTCCGATAGGAAGTTAATTTGAAGGACCTACAGGGAGGATGAATGAGGTTGAACACTTATATTGTGTAAACCGTGAATGGAGAAATCAAGAGCCAGGGGTGAGAATGCGTGGAGTTTTGAGGAACTTTTGGAAGAGAAAGTACTTCTAAGTGACAGGGAAAATGGACGAATCAACAATCAGTTCAAGTCCCTAACTAGCGGTGTTAGCTAAACGATAGAGAGAATGAAAGTTGAATGCGAGGACAAGAAGTAAGTATCGAGTTAGATATTAATGGAAAAGGTGGATTGGAGTATACAGGTTGTTTGAAAAATATAGAAAATTGTTTGTGATTACCCTCCTGATAGGGCTATACCTGAAGATAGGCAACAATTAATTCTAAGTGAAAGTCATTAAAGCCTGAAATTGTTGAAGAAGCATTACGACTTCTCCTAGATTGACGGTTGTACGAGCGAGGGCGGAGTCGGTTTATGTAATTGGACTTAAAGTTGTTATTGAGTAGGAGAATGGTGATGGGGAACTAGTATTGTATACATACTATCGTAGCAAAAGGTCGTTTAATGATGAAAACCATTAGCTATTTGAGCATGAAGGTTAATATTATAGTGCGCAAATTTAAAAATCATTACTTTTTCCTTGGAAAGATGAGAGAGGAGTCCTAATCGAGATGGACCCTCAACGAAAATGGTGTTAATGACTGTCGAGGATGTAAGTGGAAGCAATAATAAGGGAGCTACATTAAGTCAAGAAGACTTTGAGAAAGAGCTAGTGGGACTTCTAGTCGTAGGAGTTTCAATGGTACAACTGATGTCTGCTATTATGACAGCCCAGTAAAAGGAAGAAAATAGTGTAGATCTCAAATATTTTAGGTTGTTTGCCCGAGTAGACTCCCAAAGGGGGGAAATAGTCCAGTGTAGACAACTACGTGGATTTGAGAGATAGAGAAGGTAGTTGAAGTAACAAGATGTGGGGAAACATCAGAAGATGGTTTTCTCCAGCTCTATGCAAAAAGGGGATTACAAGTTATTCAAAGTATGGGAATATATAAGTTGAGGATAATAAGAGCACTTATCGAGCCTATATTATTTGGAATAGGTTCAGGTATCATGTTGATCCTAACTATTTCTTACTCTTGTATAAATAGGGGGTCCGGGTCCGTGAAAGCATTTATTACCTTTTCTTGCGCGAACTTTTTCCTCCTTAAAAACTCTCTCATCTCAAATCTCTTATTCTCATCTATTGTCTATTGAGTGAGTTTACCTTTGAGAAAGTTCTTTGTAAGCTTATTGGTTTGGTTCTTGAAAGAATATAGATCTTCCCACCTAAGAAGGCTTAGTCTTAAATTTTCATTGTAACATCTGCTCAAGAAGGAGCTTGTTTATTGTATTCAAATTGTAAATCTCTTCTCATTTGTAATATGTTGGAAACCTTGGAAGGGTTTTGGAAATTGTACTGCGGTTTGAGCTAGCACCCAAAGCTAGTTGGTTTAGTGAAAGGCTCGAGTAGGTCTCCCTTGTGTGGAGTGCTCGAGGACTGGACGTAGGCTGGTGGGGCCGAACCAGTATAAATCTCTGTGTTAAAATTGTTACTGTTATATCTGTCTTTACTTTGTAATCTCATTTTTAAATTCATACTCAAAGTTGTAAAACACCTATTCACCCCCCTCTAGGTGTATTTAGGGACCCACAGAGGTTGGGTGGTGTTGTGTGTGTTTGTGAGGGTGTGAAGGGTTATGTGTGAGTGCATGGTGAAGGGGGCGCGCTGCGGCTATGGCAGCAGTGTTGCTGTATAGTTTGTGTGTGTTTTGAGTTATAAAGGTGCGTAGGGTGGCTTATGAGGAAGAAATAGTGTAGGGATGAGGGGTGGGGTGATTAAAAAGGTATGTGTGAGTGGGGGAGGGCTATGTGCGTGAGATGGGGTGGAGGGGGAGGGGCAGCAACAGCTACTGTGAGTTTAATTCATGCTGGTGATGAATAGTGACTGTAGGTGTCGCTCAAGGTAGCTAGGGTTTAATCAGTCCCCTTTTGAATTTCTTAAAAATAGTTCGAGGGAGATTTCGACAAACTACAAAAAAGAGACTAGTTATTTTTATGAAATATACAATGCAAAACAATTTCAGATTTTTTCAAGGTCATGAAGGAGGTTGACTGAAGCGGTTATTGTGAAACTTTACGGTGAATTTAAAAATAGTAAACTAACGCAATTTGGTGTAGAAATTTTAAGAGGACCTTAAAGCGATGAGATGCTCCATTTTCTAAAAGTTTATGCCGTACTAAAGTCGATAGCTATTTTTAGCTAAACTGACTTTTAAGCGCTCGGTCTAGACACCGGTTCAAGATTTTCAGGCAAAAATTCTTTAGGAGACTTTTTCGCTCAAAACTAACTTTGAGATGCTTAAAATAGCATTTTAAAGTGTGTTTTGAATTTTTTTTTCCGATGCAGGGAATCCTCGGGGGCATTTTTGTAATTTGCCACCCGCGGGGGGGTATTTTGGTAAGTTTTCCTATAAAATTTTTTGAAGAACTTTCTGGTCTAGGATGGGGTCTAAGACATCGAAAAAGTTATTTTGAAGCGAATTTGGGGTGGTAATGACCACCAGGGGTATTCTGCTAATTTTTCCTATATAAACTTTTTTGAGGGGTGTTTTGGTCCGAAAATAAATGTAGTACATCCAAAAAGTGGTGTGGGAGCGGTTTTCAGGTGTTGGNGGTTTCGCGGCCATTAGGGCGTACTTTGGTAATTTGCCATGTTGGTACAAAATTTTTGGGAACGCGCATTATGGAGCGTTGGAACTGGTAAAAAGTGAGGAATGGTGTTATTAAGTCTAAAATGAGGGAGATTGTTATCGCTAATGCATATCGGATCCTTAACCTAGCCTTATCGATGCATATATATTATCACTAATGTGTCGATAAGGCTAGGTTAAATAGGAAAGGGTAGAATAAAGACTGCATATATGTTGAAATGATGTCTGACGAGTAGGGTATTATTTAAATAGGTGATGGTGCTTGTTACGTTGAGAGTTGCTTCGGCTATAAGCCAATGAGGTAAGGACAATGTGGTTCTGATATGCTAATTCGTTGTTTCCATTAGCATGTCATGTTGATGACGTTTTGTTGAACTCTTGTTGTTATAATTGGACACCAGTAGTTATCATGACCGGTATTCGTTTTTGAATTATGCCGTTGAGGACTTAAGGTAGAATAATTTTCCTTAGTCTGTCCTGTTGATGAAGTTCAGTAAGGATGTGTGTCCTAGTATGCTGTGATTCGGTTCAATTGGCATATCTGATGTTGGTGATGACATTGCGTAAAGATTGTAGTGTGGTTGTTATAAGATGTCGGCAATCATTGATGACCGACATTTCTCTTAGTTAAGAGTGTTTTTGAGGACTTGTGGTTAAGTTTCTCCTGAGTCCACCCTGTTGATGATGCTCGGTGGAATTTCCGCTGTTATGTTAAACACCGGATGATTTGTGACTCGAAAATTCTTCCTTGAGTTTTATTTTTGGGGACGTAAGGTGAAATAGTTTCCATTGGTCTGCCCCATCGATGAAGCCCTGTTGTTTAGCTGTAACGCGGTTAGGGATAAACATTCATTGTGAGTTCCCTCCTTGATGACAATTTCTCTTTTAAATTACTTGAGACTGAGATGAACACCCCATACAGTAGGGCATCAATAAGTTGAATGCCAGTGAAAGTAAAGTAACTGATGGTCAGTGAAAATTAGAGTAACTAACATTAAGGATGAAGCGCGCTAGAGTCTATCACGCCGAGTCAAGTCGAGTCTAGTCGAGTCTAGTCGAATCGAGTCGCATTTGCAATAGATTTTAATTGATGTTGCTGATTTTTACTATGCATCGTTTCTATAATTAGCGTTTACTTTATTGCTTTCCCTTGCATTGCACATGCATAGTCAATGAATGCGTCCTGTTCTGGTTCAAGTTGAAATGATGATGTTCTGTTGGGCCTTGAAGCTGCTAAGTCTAACGAAGGAAAAATATCATTTGACAAGTTATGTTGATGCTGAAATTTATTGCAAACTCTTGATTCCTTGATATTGTTGAGAAGATTATTATTCCTCTGAGACCTTTGAATCACTTGTACACACGATACTCCCCGTGTTGTCTTTACTGAGTGATTTGTACTCATTCTTTATGTTGTGTTGTGCAGGTTAACCCTTTAGAATGAGAAAAAGGAAACAAGCTAATAAGGTTGAGCGAGGTTAGACAAGCTAGAAATGGTAAGACAAATGTTGAGATACGCGATATGTCGAGAGGAGCTACATGACTACAGTCGCGTGTTACGTTGTAAATATGTATGTTGTTTAAGGACTTGAAAGTCTTCCGCTGCAGTATGATGTATATTTGTAAGAAATTTTTTTGTAAGGACACAAATTTGAACGTCTATTAATGATGTATGAAGGTGTAGTTGCTCTGTATTCTTCACAGGGTTGTGATTATGATTATGGTCGATAATTCAGCCCGGTGATGTCACCAGGGTTGGGGGTGTCGCAAGTTGGTATCGGAGCTTAGGCAATGATTCTATAGACTTCAGAAGTGTCTGGTGGAATGCCAAAGTTGTCGACGAGAGACGTATAAGAAGAAGTTTGCTAACTTGGCTGAATTAGGATGATAATTAAGATATGTGGGCCGAGGTTGGCTAAGGCTTATTTATTTATGACCTTAGCATTCCTTCTATAGCTACAGGAAATGGAAGAGAGAACTGGTTGAAGGGTTCTTTGACGATGAAAAGTTTGCGGTGTCGGACTTCAAAAAAAGATCCTGATGAGGATGTAAACGAGATGGAATTAGGGTTGAAAGAACCAGATGAAGGTCCGATAGGAAGTTAATTTAAAGGACCTACAGGGAGGATGAATGAGGTTGAACACTTATATTGTGTAAACCGTGAATGGAGAAATCAAGAGCCAGGGGTGAGAATGCGTGGAGTTTTGAGGAACTTTTGGAAGAGAAAGTACTTCTAAGTGACAGGGAAAATGGACGAATCAACAATCAGTTCAAGTCCCTAACTAGCGGTGTTAGCTAAACGATAGAGAGAATGAAAGTTGAATGCGAGGACAAGAAGTAAGTATCGAGTTAGATATTAATGGAAAAGGTGGATTGGAGTATACAGGTTGTTTGAAAAATATAGAAAATTGTTCGTGATTACCCTCCTGATAGGGCTATACCTGAAGATAGGCAACAATTAATTCTAAGTGAAAGTCATTAAAGCCTGGAATTGTTGAAGAAGCATTACGACTTCTCCTAGATTGACGGTTGTACGAGCGGGGGCGGAGTCGGTTTATGTAATTGGACTTAAAGTTGTTATTGAGTAGGAGAATGGTGATGGGGAACTAGTATTGTATACATACTATCGTAGCAAAAGGTAGTTTAATGATGAAAACCATTAGTTGTTTGAGCGTGAAGGTTAATATTATGCTGCGTAAGTTTAAAAAACGTCTTACTCTTTCCTTGGAAAGATGAGAGAGGATTCCTAATCGAGATGGACTCTCAACGAAAGTGGTGTTGATGAATGTCGAGGACATAAGTGGAAGGAATAATAAGGGAGCTGCATTAGGTCAAGAAAACCTTAAAAAAGAGCTAGTAGGGCCTCTACCAAAAGGTTGTAGGAGCTCCAATGCTACAACCGATGTCTGCTATTATGACAGTCTTAGTAAAAGGAAGAAAATAGTGTAGATCTCAAAATTTTTAGGATGTTTGCCCGAGTGGAATCTCATAGGGGGGAAATAGTCCAGTGTAGACAATTACATGAATTTGAGAGATAGAGAAGGTAGTTGAAGTAACATGATGTGGGGAAATGTCAGAAGATGGTTTTCTCCAGCTCTATGCAAAAAGGGGATTACAAGTTATTAGAAGTATGGGAACAAATAAGTTGAGGATAATAAGAGGACCTATCGAGCCTATATTACTTGGAATAGGTTCAGGTAACATGTTGATGATAAATATTTCGACTTAAATTGCAGAGTTAGTTGGAGACAGGTTTCTCATGTTAAAGTAGAAGGATAGGAAGGTGAAAACGTACATCAAGGAATTTGGTGAGTTAGCCTATTTTGCCCTCATCATGTGATGACAGAAAAATTTGGAAGGCAAAACTGTTAAGAAAGGTTTGAAAAAATCCTTAAAAGGCAAGTAAGGAGGTTCTTATGGGAATAGCTACTGAAGAAGTAGAGAGACTGGGTGATGGAGGCAGAGAATAAAGTGGTCTAGGAGGAAAGAAGGGAGCAAGGACAGAAAAGAGGTAGAATTCAGGATCGAAACTAATAAAGAAAAAAGTAGACGAACAATAGTCAGACAAAGTTCTGGACAAAGCGGAGGAAATAGAGAATGTAGATGGTGCGAATTAAGGCATGAGGGTATAGACTATGTTAAGGCAACTGAAGAATGTCTTACATATGTGAGTATGACACCGAGCTAATGTGCAAGATTAATCAAAGGGGCTGTTTCGAATATTAACAGCCAGGGCATATCTTAAGGAGGTGCTCTAAAGAAGGGTGTTGGTCATTGGAAGCAAAAGAAAAGAGAGGTTTATGAGACTATGTATCGATTATTGGAGTTGAATAAAATGATAGTCAGGAATAAATATTCATTGCCTGATATTGACGACATGTTGATCAGTTGCAGGGTGCTAAGTGTTTTCTTTCTGTGATTTATTTAGAACGGGTCATCACCAGTTAAGGATAAAGAAGGATGAAGTTGTCAAAATTTTCTTTAGAAACAGAGAGGGCATTATGAACTCTTGGTTATTCCATGTGGATTAAGCAATACTCCTGTGGCATCTAGGAATTTTATGAATCAAGTCTTTTGAGAGTACTTGTTCATTGTGTCGTTGCCTTATTGTTGACTTTATGAATGGTAGTAAAGGCAAAGAAAAGCTTCCGCGATGGCAAGTTTTGGGAAATTTTAAGAAAGCTAAGTTGTATGTCGAACTCTAAGAATGTGAATTTTGACTGAGAAATCTGAATGTATGGGATTGATGTAGAGGAATGTTAGGGAATCCAGGAAAAGCTCAAGTGGGTTAAAACTGGGAACGTCAGACATTGGTGTTTGAGATTAGTAGCTTCTTAAGCTCAGTCGAAGGCTAGTGGAGAGTTATTGACAATCTCTCTAAGATGCTCTATTGGAGAAAACTGATTGCGATGATTATTACGCCAAATCAATAAGGATGTGAACAGACACAAAATTGAAGTTTGAGTAAGGAAAAAAGGAAGTAAGAGTCTGTCTCGTATAAAAATATGACCAATGCTTCTTGATTGGATCAAGGAAACTCATGGATAAGATGAAAAGATGCACGAAATCCAGCAATATTTCAAAAGAAATAAAAAGGAAATTTTAATTGTGATGAGGATGGTAATTACGAATATGAAGGTCGGATATATGTTCTGCCTAATGATGAATTGAGGAAAAAATTATAAGAGTACTCATAGTTTGAAGTATCGATTCTCTTTGGGGAGACAGAAATGTACTGTGAATCACGACCAAATTGTTTGTGGCCTCGCATGAAGTGGGATGTATCAAAATTTGTATCCCGATGTTTGACCTGCCAATAGGTAAAGTTGAATCATAAGAAAATCGTTGGGCAGTTGCAACCACTCCTTGTATCTGAGTGGAACTAGGAACTCATTACAATTGCCTTTATGTCAGGATTACCACAACAACCAATAGATATACGTCTATCTGGGCTATAATGGATAGATTGGCGAAGTCGACCTGATTTATTCTTATCCAGGAAGGATATTCTTCTGAACAACTCGCCCAAACTTATAATAAACGAGTAGTTAATCGTTATGGAGTTCCAGTAACTATTGTGTCCGGTAGAGACGCGAAGTTCATCTCTAGAATTCGGAAAAGTTTTCAAAAAGAAATGACAATGAAGTTGACGATGAGGATGGCCTTTTACCTCAGACGGGTGATCAGTTAGGACGTGCGAAATAAATATTGAAAGAATGTGGAGGGCCTGCATAATTTATTTTGGCAGAGCATGGGGTGAACAAGTTACCCTTGCGAATTCTCCTATAACAATGGTTATCAGTCAAGCATAGAAATGGTTCTTTATGAAGTGTTGTATGGCTAAAGATGTCGCACACCTATTTGTAGGGATCTATTTGGGGAAACAGATACTGTTTCACACGAAACTACGCAAGGAAATAGAAAACAAGGTTATAATTATCCGAGAGAGAAATCTTACTGTGCAGGATTAGCAGAAAAGCTATGTTGATAAGAGGCGTAAAACATTAGAGTTTGAGGTTGGTGACCTAATAACTTTAAAACTTTCATCGTGGAAGGGAATTAAGTGATTCAAAAAGTGGAGAAAATTAGGTCTGAGGTTCTTCGGACTGTTTAAAATCTTGTCCAGGATTGAGAAGATAGCATATAAGCTTGATCTATGTCCAGGATTGAGTCAATTGCATAACGTGCATCACATGTCAATGTTGAGGAAGTACAATCCCGATCCTATGCATGGGATCTACTTAGAACATGTTGAAATTCGAGATAATATCTCGTACTAGGAAGCACCGATAAAGCTGGTTGATAAAGAGGAGCAGGTATTATATTGCAAGGTACTACGGGTGGTCAAAGTCATCTGGAGAAATCACCCGAGAGAGGAAGCCACTTGGGAACTCGAAGCATTGATGCAACAGAGATATCCGTATAGGTTTGTAGGATGAGATTTGTCCATATTTGGAGGACAAAATTTATTTAAGGGGGACGACATAATACCCTTAAAATGCCTTAAATTAATGTAACCGTGAACTAGATTAATTGGGGGGGGGGGGTGTTATTATGAGCACTATTTTAGTGATAATTAAGTATTAGGGAGTTAAATGAGGGGTTAGTTTGGCCTTGGGGCCAAAATATAATTTTTTTAAAGATGTGGGGTCAAAATGCAATTATGAAAAGTTGAGGGGCTAAATTGTGATTTTGAAAATTTTGGGATTAATAGTTTGGAGATATATCATGAGGGGAGGGAAATTTATAGACATTTAGGCACCTATTACTTAGAAAGGTGGTGACTAAGCATATTAAAATAGAAAAAAAAAATTGAACTTTGGAGCATTAAATAGGAAAAGAAAAAAAAAGAAAGGAAACAGAGTACTCGGCAGAAAGGAGAAACTGAGGAAGAAGGGGAGAAGAAAAGAGAGAAAGAGGAGGGAAAAGAGGAAGACAGAAAGAAAGAAAGAAAAGTTCTAAAAACCTAAGGGTAAATCTTTCTCTCTCTCTCTCCATTTTCCGGGGGGGGGGGGGGGGGGAGGGAGGGGGAGGAACACACTGCTGCCATAACAACACTGTTATTAGGCGGTTTGGGTGGGTTTTCTTAGTGCAAAGGTGGGTGGGGATGGGTGATGAAAAAGAAAAAAGTGTAGGGGGAAGAGGTGAGGTGGTGTTGTGTGTGTTTGTGAGGGTGCGACGGACTGTGTATGTGCATGGGGAAGGGGGCACACTGCTGCTATGGCAGTGTATCTGTATAGTTTTGTGTTTGTGTTTGAGGGTGCAAAGGTGGGGGGGGGGGGTTAGGAGGCAGAAAAAGTGTAAGGGGGACATGTAGGATGGTTTATGTGGTATGTGTGAGTGAAGGGGGGGGGGGGGCTATATGCGTGAGATGGGGTGGAGGGGGAGGAGGGGACAGTAGCAGCAGCTGCTGCTGTGTTGCGCTGTGTTTGATTAATGTAGGTGATGAAGAGTGACTGCAAGTGTCGCTAAAGGTAGCTGCTGCCGTGTTGTGCTGTGTTTGATTCATGCTGGTGATGAACGATGACTGCAAGTGTCGCTGAAGGTAGCTAGTGTTTAGAAAGTCCACTTTTGAATTTTTTTTTAAATACTTCAAGGTAGATTTGGACAAAGTACAGAAAAAAGACTCTAGTTATTCTTATGCAATCTACAATGTGAAAAAATTTCAGATTTTTCTGAGGTCGAGAAAGGAGTTAATTGACGCGGTTATCGTGAAACCTCGTGGTGAATTTAAAAATAGCAAACTAACGCGGTTTCACGTGAAAATTTTAGGACTTTAAAACGATGAGATGGTCCTAAAATTTTGTGTCGTTCCGAAGTTGATAATTATTTTTAGAACTGGCTTTTAAGCGCTCAGTGCGAATATTGGTTCAGAATTTTCGCGTGAAAATTCCCTAATATACTTTTTCGCTCAAAAATGACTTTGGGATGCTTAAATAGCATTTTAAAGTGTTTTTCAGATTTTTTTTTCTGGGATTGTGAATCCTGAGGGGGTAGTTTGGTAATTTCTCTATAAAAATTTTTGAAGGACTTTTTGGTCCAGAAAGAGGTGTAAGACATCAAAAAAGTTGTTTTGAAGCGAATTTGGGGTATTAGGGTGGTAGTGACCACCAGGGGGTATCTGGTAATTTGCCACCCAGATAGGGTATTTTTGTAAATTTGCCTATAAAAATTTTCGAGGGACATTTTGGTCTGGAAATGGTGTAGTACATCTAAAAGTGGTTTGGAAGCGGTTTTGAGGTGTTGGTGGTGTGGCGGCCATCAGGGGCGGGAATTTTTTTTGCCATGCTGGTGCAAATGTTTTGGGAACGTGCGTTATTAAGCATCCGAAATGGTGGGAAGTGAGGAATGGTGTCAATACGGCTAAAATGAGGGGGTTTGTTATCGTTAATGGGTTGATAAGGCTAGGTTAAGGATCCGATTATCGAATCGGATTAACTAGCTGTCGTACGACGCTGTGAACGGTTAAATGGGAACGGGTAGAATAAAGAGTACGTATATGTTGGAATGATGTCTAACGAGCAGGGTATTATTTGACTAGATGATACCGCTCGTCGCGATCAGAGGTTGCGAGTTGCGAGTTGCTTCGGCTATATGTTAATTCGTTGTGTCCATTAACATGCCATTTTGATGACGGTTATGTTGAACTCTTGTAGTTACGATTGGATACCGGTATTCGTTATTTGAATTATGTCGTTGAGGACCTATGTAGAATATTTTCCTTAGTCCGCCCTGTTGATGATGTTTAGTAAGGATGCGTGTCCTAGTATGCTGTGATTCGGTTCATATAGCTTACCTGATGTTGGTGATGACATTGTGTAGAGATTGTAGTATGGTTGTTATGAGATGTCGGTAATTATTGATGACCGACATTTCTCTTATTTAAGAGTGTTCTTGAGGACTTGTGGTTTAGTTTTTCCCGAGTCCGCCCCGTTGATGATGCTATGTGGAATTTCGTTTGTTATGTTGAACACTGGGTGATTTGTGACTCAAAAATTCTTGTTTGAGTTTTGTTGTTGACGAACATAAGGTGGAATAGTTTTCCTTGGTCCGCCTCGTCGATGAAGCCCTGTTGTTTAGTTAAAACGTGGTTAGGGACAAACAATCGTTGTGAGTTCCCTCTTTGATGACAGTGTCTCTTTTAAATTACTTGAGACTGAGATGAACACCCCCATACAGTGGGGCATCAATAAGTTGAATGCCAGTGAAAATAAAGTAACTGGTGGTTAGTGAAAATTAGAGTAACTAACATTAAGGATGAAGCGCGTTAGAGTTTGTCGTGTCGAGTCTAGTTGAGTCACATTTGTAATAGATTTCAGTTGATGCTGCTGATTTTTAATATATATGTTGTCTGTAATTACCTTTTACTTTATTGCTTTCCCTTTCATTGCACATGCATAGTCAATGAGTCCGTTCTGTTCTGATTCAAGTCGAATGATGATGTTTTATTTGGCCTTGAAGTCGCTCAGTCTAACGAAGGAAAAATATCGTTTGACAAGTTATGTTGATGCTGAAATTTGTTACAAACTCTTAATTCCTTGTTATCATTGAAATGATTATTATTCCTCCGAGACCTTCGAATCACTTGTAGACGATACTCCTCGTGTTGTCTTTACTGGGCAATTTGTGCTCATTCTTTCTGTTGTGTTGTGCAGGTTAACCCTCTAGAATGGGAAAGAGGAAACAAGTTAAATACGTTGAGCGAGGTGAGACAGGCTAGAAATGGAAAGAACAAGTTTGAGTTACGGGATAGGTCGACAGGAGCTACACGACTACAGTCGTGTATTACGTTGTAAATGTGTATGTTGTTTAAGAACTTGAAAGTCTTTCGCTGCGATATGATGTATGTTTGTAAGAATTGTTTTTGTAAGGATGTAATTTGGAACGTCTATTAATAAGGTATGAAGGTGTAGTTGCTCCGTATTCTGCACAGAATTGTTTATGATTATCTCAGCCTAGCGATATCACCAGGGTTGGGGGTGTCGCAGATAGGACCTCGAGGGGTAGGGGGTTGGGGGTTTAGCGGGGAAGGGGATTGGGGCCCTGGGAGGGGGAGAGGGGATATGAGGTTCTTCGGTTGAATCTGGGTACAAAATTTTGAATGGGTGGGGTGAGGTGCTCAGCGCATTGACGTTAATCCGTTGTAAATGGTCGTCATCCCTTTTTTCAAGAGGCAAGGAAAATGGCTTTGGATCAGTGTGAATCTTGAGGTACGGAGTGTTGACATATCAATTTTGATGATTCCAAATTTATTATCTCTAACATTAATCTGACAACATTATTAAGATAAACATTTTAGGATTTATCTTAATCAAACAAAGATAAGATCATGCCTTGGACAAAGCTCGGACTTGGATTTGGAATTCAAAGACTCGGACAACATTGAAGATGCAAGAACCTGTAGTTTTTTTTTTTTATCCTTTTTAGCATTTCTAAGTCTTTCTTAAAAGATCTCGCAGAAATTCAAGTAAAGAACCAATACTTAATGTTTCAGTCGAAGGCAAACAGTTTGCAGTAGACTAAATTGGGCAGTTGCTTCTTTCTAGTCTTAAAAATCAGTTTTTAGTCGAAGCAAAACTTTTTAGTCGAATCCAAACTTTTTAGTCGAAGCAGAAATTTTTAGTCGAAGCAAAAGTTTTTAGTCGAATGATTTGGAATTTTCAGTCGACTCAATTCTTCAATGTCTCCTCTCACTAAGTTTTTAGTCGATCGATCTTTTAGAGTTGTTCTGTCAGTGAACTCAAACTTATGTTTCAGTCGAATCTATTTTAAGACTTTCCCTTCATAACGATTCATTTTTTTCTCTAGTATAAAAAGGGATCCTTGAGAGCATTTAATACACTTCTCGCGAATCTTTTTTTTTTTTCTCTCTAACTCATCTCATAATACTCTTTCATCTTGCTCTCTAATTCTCATCTATTCTCTGTTGAGTGAGTTCATGTTTGAGATAGTTTATTGTAAGCTTCTTGGTTTGGTTCTTGAAAGAATATAGATCTTCCCACCTAAGAAGGCTTAGTCTTAGTTTATTCATTGTAACATCTGCTCAAGAAGGAGCTTGTTTGTTGTATTCAAATTGTAAATCTCTTTTCACTTGTAAATTGTTAGAAACCTTGAAAGGGTTTCGGAAATTGTACTGTAGTTTGAGCTAGCACCCGAAGCTTGCTGGTTAGTGAAAGGCTCGAGTAGGTCTCCCTTGTGTGGAGTGCTCAGGGACTGGACGTAGGCTGGTGGGGCCGAACCAGTGTTGAATTTTATTATTGTTATATCTATCATTACTTTGTAATCTCATTTTTAATTTATACTCAAAGTTGTAAAACACATATTCACCCCCCTCTAGGTGTACTTAGGGACGTACACAGAGGACTCCTTGTTTGGACTAACATTAAATACATTGACATGTTAACTCAAGGCGGCTCGGGATTTTTTCAATTTGTAATTGTAATAGTTAGTTTCAGTTTTGGTCATGATATGTCATGACTTTGTTTTTCGTTTTATGTTACATATGTAAAGCGAAAAATGGCTTATAAGTGAAAATCATGTAGTCTTGGCTCTATTAATGTCATTCTTTCATTTACCAAAAAAAAAAAAAAAAAGTAGGAGACCATTCTCTAAAATTAGATATTGGTCAAGGTACCATACATGTTACTATTAACTTACTGCCTAGGTGGCGATAATTGGGATACCATCTTTTTTGGTTAAATTTGTTGCTGTGAAGAGCTTCAAATGAAAATAGACTATATATCGGCAGTAGTTTGTATATTTTTTTTTTATCTTTATTAGCTAGCTATTAACATTATTGGCGAAGTATATATACTATCTTGGAATGATATTTTCCTTCTATTTTGGTTGCATTCTCCATTCATGGTTGCATGCTCTTGTATATATACAACACTATACTCCTCGTGTTGTCTCTGTTGTAAAAAATATACTCCATTAATGGTTGCATGCTCTTGATGGGACAACACCAGAACATCCTTTATTGCCATTTTTTTTTTGACATTGTCACCCATGCTTTCATGATACTTCATCTTTCTTTTATTATTATTATTAACTTGCACGATACTTTGTATTCACTGTTGAAGGGTATTAATTAAGTAAACGTCTATTAAATAATCTCTAGCTCTTTCAAAAGAATAAAAAAAAACATTTTCCGTTCATGGTTGTATGCTTCTGTCATTATTGACAGGTCAAGCTTCCTATGTTGGACAGCGCCACAAAATACTAGAGTACTTTACATACTTGCATGATACTTCATATTTCTTGTATTACTAACAACTTGCGTGATACTTTATATCTAATATTGAAAGTCATCTCATAGCATGCCTGATCTCTTAAAATATATCATCCTTGGATCCTCAAGTACTTATATTGAGGCATATATATCAGAGGTTATGCGGTCATTTGTTTACTTTATAGCATGCGACAGTATAAATTTTTTTGGGAGGAAAAAAATATTTTGTTGCAAAACTAATCGCAGGAGCACTAAGGTAGCATTATCACTTCTAATTTTAGTTTTCTGTTTTAAAAACAAAAATCAGCTGTAGTTTTTATTTTTTACAAAAACAAATGGGTGTTTGATTACCCAATTTTTATTTTGAATTTTTTCTTTTGGGTGTTTGATTACTCAGTTTTTTCTTTGGTGGTGGTTTGTGGTGGCTGTGGTAGGGTGTGAAGGTGGCCAGCGGCGGTCACCGGCAGTGACTACCGATGAACGATAGTGGTCTCTGCCAGTCGCCAGCGGTAGGCGGTGGGCGGTGGCTGTAGCGGTGGGCGGTGGCTGTGGCGGTGGAAGGCTGGTGGTGGTGGTGGTGGTCTCAAAATAAAACCCAAAACTCCTAAATGAGAGTTTTCAAAAACTGCCCTATTTTAAAAACTATTTTTCAAAACTGAAGGAAAAAAAATGAAAATTATGTGTCAAACGCCTTTTTTTCTCAAAATTGAAAACCAAATGGTTTTCAAACAGAACCTAAATTTAGGGTCCTGAGCTTGTAAGAAGATTGTAGTGGTTAGGCATATAGAAAAGGACAAAAAACAAAATAGCCGGTTGACAATTCAAACTCTTGGTTATATTCTTTCTACCTGTCCCATACTGCTTGAGTTCTCTGAAGAACTTATGCTGAACACATCAAAACTAGGAAATATTTCGGCTTCTATTCGAAATTGAAATTAAATAGTTAGAACCAAATATAGCGACAATGATGATCATTTAAAAGTTAAAAAAAAGCTCTCTCTTTTTTCTTGGAACATTCAACGCTTCTGATTTGTTTCGTTCTAGTTTCAAATATTTTTTTTGAGAGAATATGATGCCAGGAAGTTTAATTGGGAGACCTACAGACAAAAAACATTTGATGGTGTGACGTAAAAATTGATGGTGTGACGTAAAAACCAGAAGGTTCAAAACGTGAAAAATTGCTACTGAAGTAGTAGAGAGACCTTGTGATGAAGGCATAGAATAAAGAGGCCAAGGAGGAAAGAAGGGAGCAGGGACGAGAAGAGGTAGAATCCAGGATCAAAAATAATAAAGAAAAGAATAGACGAAGAACAGTCCAGGACAAAGAGGAGGAAACAAAGAATGTAGACGGTGAGGATTGAGGGTATGGACTATGTTAAGGCAATTAAAGAATGTCTTACATATATGAGTAAGACACCGAGCTAATGTGCCAGATGAATCAAAGGGGCTGTGTCAAATGTTAAGAGCCAGGGCATATTGTAAGGAAGTGCTCTAAAAGAGGGTGATGGTTATTGAAAACAAACAGAAAGGAGAGGTTTATGAGACCATGTATCAATTATTGGAGTTGAATAAAATGACAGTCAGGGATAAACATTCATTGCCTGATATAGATGATATATCGATCAGTTGCAGGGTGCTAAGTATTTTCTTTCAGTGATTGACCTTAGAACAGGTCATCGCCAGTTAAGGATAAAGAAGGATGAAGTTATCAATAATTTCTTTAGAAATAGAGACGGGCATTATGAACTCTTGGTCATGCCATGTGGATCTAGTAATGCCCCTGTGGCATCTATGAATTTGATGAATCAAGTCTTTTGAGAGTATTTGATCATTGTGTCGTTGCCTCATTCGTGACCTTATGAATCGTACTAAAGCAAAGACGAGCTTGCGCAATGGCAAATTTTAAGAAAAGCTATGTTTTATGTCAAACTCAAGGAATGTGAATTTCGACTGGGTAATCCGAATGTATGGGGGTGATGTAGAGGAAGGTTAGAGGATCCAGGAAAAGTTGAAATGGCTTAAAACTAGGAACATCAGACATTGGTGTTTGAGATTAGTAGCTTCCTTAGCTCAGTCAGAGGCTAGCGGAGAGTTATTGGCAATCTTTTTAAGATGCCCTATTGGGGAAAACTGATTGCAATAATTATTACGCCAAATCGATAAGGATGTGAACAGACTTGAAATTAAAGTTCGAGTAAGGAGAAAATGAAGCAACAGTCTGTCTCCCATAAAAATACGACCGACGCTTCTTGATTGGATCAAGGAAGCTCAAGGATAAGATGAAAAGATGCACGAAATCTAGCAAGATTTCAAAGGAAATAAAAAGGAAATTTTGATTGTGATGAGGATGGTAATGAGGAATGTGAAGGTCGAATATGTGTTCCGCTTAATGATGAATTGAGGAAAAGAATTATAAGGGTACTCATAATTTGAAGTACCGATTTACTCAGGGGAGACATAAATGTACTATGAGTCGTGACCAAATTTTTTGGTGGCCTAGCATGAAGTGGACTGTATCAAAATTTGTATCCTGATGTTTGACCTGCGAATCGGTAAAGGTGAATCATAAGAAAACCAGTGGGCAGTTACAACCACTCCTTGTACCTGAATGGAAGTAGGAACTCATTACCAAAGAAATTGATCTAAGGGAGCAACAATCAAGCTCTCAAGAGGGAGACAAGGAAGCAAGCAATGATGCTTCAAATTCGGACAACTCTCAAGTATTACCAAAAGATTGGACTTACAAAAAGGATCATCCAAGCGATCAAATCTTAGGTAATCCTTCGAGTGGGGTAAGAACTCGACACTCTTTTCAACAACATGTTAATTTAGCATTTCTTTCTCAAATTGAACCGAAGAACTTCTCTGAAACTCTACATCATGAATCTTGGATGCTTGCTATGCAAGAAGAGCAAGTTCAATTTGAAAGAAATCAAGTTTGGACATTTGTGCCTAAACCTCAAAACTTTAAGATTATAGGCACAAAATGGATTTTTAGAAACAAACTTGATGAATCCGGAGTCGTGGTTAGAAACAAGGCTAGATTAGTGGCCCAAGGTTATAACCAAGAGGAAGGAATTGATTTTGATGAGACTTATGCATCGGTAGCTATACTTGAGTCTATTAGAATGCTTTTAGCTTTTGCTTGCTATAGAGATTTTAAACTCTTTCAAATGGATGTCAAGAGTGCTTTTCAAAATGGTTTTATTTCGGAGGAGGTTTATGTGGCTCAACCTCCCGGCTTTGAACATGAAAATTTTCCAAACCATGTTTTCAAGCTTAGCAAAGCTCTTTATGGTTTACAACAAGGTCCTAGAGCTTGGTATGAAAGGGTAAGTAGCATTATTTTGAAAAATGATTTTTCAAGAGGAAAACTTGACACCACTTTTTTTATAAAATCTAAGGGAAAGGACTTATTGTTGGTGCAAATTTATGTTGATGATATTATATTTGGTGCTACTAATGGATCCTTGTGCGAAGAGTTTGCTTCTTGTATGAGTAAGGAGTTTGAAATGAGCATGATGGGAGAACTCAACTTCTTCCTTGGATTGCAAATCAAAAAAAGCAAGGATGGAATCTTTATCAACCAATCCAAATACACCAAAGAAATACTCAAGAGATTTGACATGGGAGTATCAAATGCTTTTGACATTCCAATGAGCTCATCATTAAAGCTTGATAAAGATGAAAAAAGTAAGGACGTTGATATTAAGCGCTATCGAGGTATGATCGGATCACTCCTTTACCTTACCGCAAGTAGACCCGATATAATGTTTAGTGTTTGTCTATGTGCTAGATTTCAAGCTTGCCCTAAGGAATCTCATTTGGTTTCCGTTAAGAGAATCCTTAGATATCTTAAGGGCACTCACGATTTAGGATTATGGTTTCCTAGAAACACATCTTATTTTGACCTAGTTGGCTACTCCTATTCTGACTATGCTGGTTGTAAAATCGAGCGAAAAAGCACTAGTGGAGGTTGCCAATTCCTAGGACACTCACTTGTTTCTTGGAGTTCTAAAAAGCAAAATTCGGTTGCACTCTTTACTACCGAAGCCGAATATGTGGCGGTTAGTGCTTGTTGTGCACAAATTCTTTGGATGAAACAAACCCTTTTGGATTTTGGACTCAAGTATGATCACATACCCATCTTATGCGATAACTCGAGTGCCATTGATTTGAGCAAAAATCCCATCCAACATTCACGAACCAAGCACATAGAAATCAAACACCATTTTATCCGTGATCATGTGCAAAAAGGTGATATCATTCTCAATTTCGTAGACACAAATCATCAATTAGCGGATATCTTCACTAAACCATTAGATGCAAAGAGGTTTACCGCTCTTAGAAAAATACAAAATATATGACTTGAATCCTTAATTTGCGTGTAAGTCAAAGTTGATCGAATTATTTGGGGAGGAGGAAGTATATGAAATGGTTATAGATATAGTCTGTCCCAACTAATAGCAATAATAGTGATAATTCTAACTATAATAGTTCGTGTGTTGAGTTTTGTATTACTCAAGGCCACCAACAAATGGGTAATGATATGTAAAAAATAATTGAAGAGTAAACTATGTATATAAACTTATAATGAAATAAAAATTAGAGAGAAAAACTGATAATTATATATTGGACTTTTCTAAACAATATGAAAGATTTAAGATTAAAGGGAACATAGAGAGAATTTGTTTTGGCAAAATTTAAAACGCTTTAGAAAAGTCAAAATAGGAAAGCCCATATGGCGAACCTTTAGATTTGCAATTGCATCAATTTTGGCTTTCATATACATATATCAATTTCTAATACTTTGCCAAAACTAAAACGCTATTCCCTTTAATTTTAAACATTTCCTATTCTTTAGAATAACCCAATATTTTTTATCAGTTTTCTCTCTAACTAACATAATCTTCTTCCATTTATTTCATTACACGTTCAAATATATAGTTTCTTCGCTCATTTATATCCAATCAGTTTTTCATTTTTTAATTCTATTTTGCCGGCCTTTAGTAGGATAAATCTCAACAAACAGATTATTATTGTTATTAGTATTACTATTATTGTTATTAGTTAGGAAGACTATTTATATCCTCTTATATACTATTTTTCATATTCATTTGTTGCTGACAGGTTAAAAATTATACTTAACTTCATTTTTTAGCGACGAAAAATTGATAGAAAAACCCATATAGAAAGGCGAAAAATAACTTTTTTTTAAATAATTGTTCTGTCACTATCAATTTTATTGTTATTATTAAGCATACAGGTACGAGATTTCTCAATCGTTACTTTGACAGTTGTTACTCCCATGTGTGCTGCACGAGATCAAAACTAGTGTACATATGAGATTCTAGTAGAGATAAAAAGTACTCCTTCTGTTCTAAAAAAATTGACCAGTTTCCAAATTAAGAAATATTTTATATGTATTTTTTCATGTTTATCCTTGTTATATTTTTTTAGTCTATTTCTCTCTCCAAATTTAATCATCCACTAATCCAATTTTTTTTATCCTTACCCACTTCTTCTTTCCCTCCCTCTCTCTTGGAGTAGAATGAGAAACTCATAAAATATGACACATATCTTAAATAAGCGTGCAAGTCGAACACAATCAGCTAATTAGGGGCGGGGAGAGTATTAGTCAAACTTTGATTTGTGTATTTTTCTTGATTATTATGCCAGCTGTAGCTGTGTTGTTAGTAAGAAGGTAGCCGACACCGTTTTTTAGTATTCAAAATAAAATGAATAGTGATTTTTTTTCCCTTTAAAGTGGAAGTAAAACAACAGAGTATAGAGATTTGATAAAGTCACTCCAAACTTTAACCCTTCCAGACTGTAAAGAATTTTTAGTGGCACTTGTTAGTAATAAAACATCAACCTTGAGTGACAAAAATGGAGTGTAGAGTTTAAATTTGAAGTGAATTTTTCAATTTCCTCAAAACATAAACTAAGATTTTCCAACTTTTTTTACTTTAATGTTTTTAGTGGCAAATATGGGGCAGACCATGGTCACCTCAGGCAAGGGTGCACCCTTAGGAAATTGCCAGGCCGCCAGTAACGACCACATATATGTGGACTGGCTATGAGACGCAGTGGAAATAAGGACACAATTATGTTGAAAATGGCATTTCTTTTAGGAAAATATTATTTTCACATTTTGTTTTTGTTTCTAAAAATGTTCTTTGGTAACAAAATTGGCAATGTATAATGAGTGAGTTGTCATATTTAGGTGTGAATGTAACCTTTCCTTTGTTTTTGGGTATATCAGTTTTCCAACCCTCTAAAATTATGAGCAGGTAGCTTTACTTACACACGCACACACTAGCTTTACTTACACGCACACACTAGATTTAACTTTTTTTTTTTGTGAAAAAACTCGTCGTCTGCTACATTAATGCTTTGAAGGTATCAAATGAATCAATAGGATTGGCAGGCAAGTAGGGGGCAATGTCGTTATTTTACCGTCCGCTGCATTATGTGGCGGACGATAAAGTTTACTTAATGAAAAACAGTTCTAGCATGTCCATCTGTAACACATGGACGAGCAGATGACGCTGACAACTTACCTTAAGTTACACGCACTATCATTTTATCAACGCCCTAAGACATAAAATCACAACCTTATAACCCCTAGGCCCTAACTAATGCATATTAGACCACCTTAACTTTTGCTCTTCGAAGCAATGTAGAATTGTCATATTTTGACTCTTGAAATTCTATACTTTTTCCAAGTTTTAGGAGCTTAGACCGGTGAAAGAGTGTGATTTTATTGCTCTTTTAACCTTCTAGTGCATATTATGAAACCCAAGACTAGTTGTTGGAAAATTTTTGTGAAAGCTTGTATAACAAACGTAACTGAAGTTCTTAGGTTCTTTTGCATCGTTGCATCAGCTCTCAATTTTCAACCAAGTTATTTGGGTTAGCGATTTCTTAACAACAACACAGTTACCAAAAGGGGACTTCTATTGTCGAAATAAATGGAGCCCTTCAAGTTCTCTTTATAACAAATACTGCAAATACCAACTTTTATGCAACTTATATTGTCGAAATAATACATCTCAAGAGCGCAAGTCTAGTGGCCAGGCTCTTCGCTGTTATTATAATTTTTGGGTACCTTGAGATTCAAATGCGGCAGAAACTCTATTTTAAACCTTTAGCTAGACAAACGGTCATAATTTCGGCTTCAACAACTAGGCAGTCATCGAATAGAAAGCCATCTTTCAGGCTTGGGTAATCAATAAAGGCTTCAGATTTCTCACCCTCACTGTAGCACTGGCAGGCAAACCAATAGCCATCTGCAAAACAGAGAGAAAAATTAAATGCTATAAGCTGGAGAAAATAACATTCAATTTTTAGAGAGGAAGCGGTGTTAGTCACCTTCTTTTACGTAGTCCCCCTTTCCCAACTGGTGCTTTATCCGCAATTTGTACTCTGCATAAACTTTTCCTCCTTGATGAACTTGTGAGTAACCACCCAAGTATAGATACACTGATATAAACTTGCCTTTAGCCTTGCCAGCTCCATTGGGATATAGACATATATACCTGCATGGATAGCTTGCAGCATTCATAAGAAGGACCACCGGCAAAACATAGATGTACTACCCGAAAGCGGCAGAAATGCAAGTTAACACATACCATATGTAGTTGCCACCAGGTCCACCAACAAAAAAATCCTCAGACCAAAGTTTAACTTCTCTTCTTTCAGAAAAGTTATCAATTCTCCAAGTGTGAGTGTTTTGTTTAAGGTTCTTGACTAAGGACATGGACTCGCCTTTGGCCGTACCACGAACTAAAAAAAGCTCAACCCCAATTACACACGAGTCATCAACGAGGAAACCATTAGAAGCGTCGTTAAAAGTGTGTAGCGGTAGCAGTTTGCCAAATCCCCACTCGGTCTTCATATGATGAAAGCGCTTTGTGCTACCAATGGCATCTACACAGATGAGTGTACTGTTAAAAATTCAGAAGACTTTCCGCACTCGCCTGGTTATTCTACCAATGCGCATATGGTATAATCATGCATGGCGCATAATCATAGAAGACTTAAAAAAGAATAAATTCTTAAATGGAATTGTGTTAGATTTGTTTGAAAGAAGCTACCTTGAAAGGCCAAGTACTTATCCTGATTGTGATCATAAACCAACATTTTCATATTGACGTAAACCTCCCAACCAACGGGCAATGTTTCCGTCTCAGCTATCTCCAAGTAAAGAGATAGGTGACCTTTCCCACCTCGTTTCGTATTTCCGTTTGGATAGAGAGATAATCTCCTGGGACAACAACAAAGGAAGTTAGAATATATTAGTCTTCAAACAGTCATCGTTCGACTTTTGGAAAAACTTAAAACTGTCTTTTGGTAAGAGTTACACGTCTTCTGCTGACGGTGGGTACAACTTTAATAAGAATCATATGTGAAGTCTGATAAAGGTGAAGATAACTTTTGGTTAATATATCCGTATGTCGAACCGTCAATCTGAGGTAGACCTAGCCCTTGGCACCTCAAGTCAAGCAAGCACAACACTTGAAAGCAAACAACCATAAGTTGCGCCCACACGTAGCAAGCAAACCACCATTTAGGCAATCAACATACGACTGTGAAGTCTACTTTGTCGAATGATTGCTTTTGAGAACCGTCCCACTAGTATCAGAGCAGGTCCTAGGGGTGCATGCTCATCTCAAAATTTTTTATGCAGTGCAAAACTCGTGCTTGGAACAAACTAGACTAAATAGATCCACTTAGACCCAATGTTTACCAAATAAATATCAAAATCTCCTAAAACCAAATCCAAAAGCCACGAGTACCAAATGTGTGCCTACTATTTATTTCATTACCAAATTAGTACCTCTGTCTAAAACCAGACCAAAAAGCCACCACCTGCTACCACGCTCGTCCCACCTCTGCCGTTACCTCCAACACCAAACCCACACCCATACTCACCCCAACACCACCATAAGCCTGCCTCCTACACCGTCCCACCCTAAATCGACCTCGTCACCCATCTCGTGATCACTCATCGCCCTTTTCAATGTGAACCCACTACGAAAACAACTAAAACTAAGCCGTGATCACGGAGAATCAAAGTAAAACCTTCTCAGGTCTTCGCGTAGCACGCATCGTCCACTGCCTCGCTGCGGCACCATTGCCACGCACAATTTCCGCGAGAATTGGGCGTGTGTCCACCAGCCACCATAATTACCAACTCGGCTAACCCTTCGCTAAAAACATGTTCTTGCAAAAGCTAGAAGCGACCACGTGTTTCCCCTACCTACCCACGACCACCACCACCAACAATGTCGTTGTTCCCACCGCCATTTGGTTGCCGTTGACCCCCATTTATCAAGCACATCGCAATAATGTCCGACCTCTCCGCCGCCAGCTTGTACTGCACAGAGGACGCCTGTGACATCGTGTCCTCCTCGTAAGACACCGATACTGGCTAGATCTCCGATCGCCCTCGGCCGCCAGATAATTTGGATTTGGTTTCAATTTGTGATTTGCTTTTCTTTTGGATTGTAAATTAGGTTTGGATTTTAAATGAGCCACAAAATTAGGCAGCTGTTAATGGTGGATGATTACAGGTCTGGTGGTGGTGAGTTTGGAAGTAAGGGAATGAGAGGAGGATGG
>JAVXUO010001721.1:0-71891 GCA_033065855.1 Escallonia rubra | reverse complement strand
AACAATGCATGTAGTTAACAACTGAGTAAGTTCAAAAATGTGGTCTCCAGAGACTGCCACCTCACAATTCCTAGCCTTATCCATTATTAACTCTAACTTCTCCTTGATCCTTGGACAAAGCAATCCATCCCACTTTTTCAAATAATTCCTCTTCTCTTGGTACCTAGTCATTAGATGTCTTCTAATCATTTTCAGCATTGTTACCACTGGTTTGTCCCTACTTTCCTTAATATACTAGTTAAAGGACTCAGACATGTTGTTAGATATGATGTGACACTTGGCCCTACCACTGAAAAATATCCTACACCATGTTGCAGGTGACTCTCGCATTAAGTACTCATAGTCAGCTGCTTTCTTTCCCTTAATCTTATCCATGTAATGGATAAACTCAGGCTCTGTAGATGAAGATGCAGCTGCCCACATCAAGTCCTTAAGCTCCTTGTCATTGTGTCCTACACTTTTGAAATTGGCATACATATGCCTCACACAGAACCTATGGTCAACATGTAGCAACAATATTTTAAAAGCTTTAACTAAACCCTGTTAAAGAAGACAACAAAAATATATAATACATAAGTGTGCAATCAATAAATAGAGGAGCTCATAATAAAGTAAAATGCATATTCCAATATAAAGTTACCTTTTGTCTATCAGATATGAAAGTGCATTCTCCTACTTCTGAACCTCCAAGGTAATCAATCAACTGTTCTAAAAACCAGCACCAACTATCTTTTGTTTCTTGCTCAACAACTGCAATGGCTAAGGGGTACATCTGGTCATTTACATCCCTCCCCATAGCATGCATTAACTGTCCACCATATGCTCCCTTCAAAGGCAAGCATCCAATCCAATAAATGGCCTATAACCACCAAGGAACCCTACTTTCTGAGCTTCAAACTGCAAGAACATTCTCTGAAATATTGGCATTCCATTACTGAGCAAAGTCCTTTCCACCTTAAGCAATGCAGTGCTGCCTGGATTTTGCTTCCTTATAACTGCACAGTAGTCCCAAAGCCTTTTGTACTGATCTTTATAGCTACCATTCATCATTTCAAGTGCCTTTCTCTTGGCTCTATACAAAACATTATGTCCAACAATCTGGTTCTGCTATTTTCGAATAGCTTTCTTCATTGACCTCACACTCCAATTTGGATTATCCATCAACCTATCCAAGTACTTATTGGCCAACCAAGTAGAATTACAGTGCTTGTTCCTGTCCTTCCTAGGACATCTATGCTTCACCTCACCCTTCACAACCCTTCCCTTTAAGCTTTTAATTTGATATGTGCTAGAACCCCTGTGCATGTAAGATGCATGTATTCTCCACCCATAATCAAACTTACACACATCAGTAACTCTATGACTTTCATTCTTCTTGTACTTGTACTGATAGCCCTGCTGTATTGAATGTTATCTCAAAGCAGCCCTGAATTCTGCTACATTTGCAAATATCATTCCCAACTTTAGTTCAACATTGTTCATATTCCTTGACCTATCAAATTCAGGGTACTTCTCAGTAGGTTCATCATCCCCAGAGTTATTAGGACTATGGAGAGACTCCCCATCACTGTCAACCTCTTTAAAGTCATCAGTATGGATAAACTCCCCATCATTGTCCTCTTCATTCAAAGTCTTGTCCTCATTTTCATTAATACCATCAAAAGAGTCCTCATCATTCAAGTCCTCATTAATGTCCCCAGCCATACTTACATCCACATCAACAAGTTTATCATAAAGTGCATCACCCTCAGCAAAGTACTCAAAGTTAGCAGCACTAGAAGCTTCACTATCACTATCAGACCCATTGTCTCCACCATCCTCAGTAGTTGCACCAACATCTTCGCCTAAACCTTGTCTATTATTTTCATCTTTATTTCCATCACCATCACCTTCATTATCAACTACTTCATCTGTACCTCCATCAACTCCTCCCTCACTACAAACTGCATGCTCAACATACACCATCACTACATCACTCAAACCCCTAAAAAGACTGAACATTGCTAACATATCCATATCACTGACAAACTTCCTAAGTTCCAAACTAACAGGAGATTTATAATAAAAGCTGCAAGATTCAATATTTTCAACCCCAAACACATTGATGTCATCTTTCAAGTCAAGCATAGAGTACAGATCCTCATCTACCTCTCTTATATAATCCACTGAACCCCCATTATAATTTCCATGTGCGAAATCAATCTTACCACCATGGTGGACTTTTAAGTCAAACAAACTGCTATATGGAGGCATGTTACTGTTGGAGAAACAAAAAAACACATTTAAAACACAAAAAGCACCCAAACCGACAGATCTTTGTGGAGAGTCATAAAATAACGCAACTTTTTCATCTAGATATGGTCAACAATGTTTATTTAACCCACTCAGAGGGACCACAAACTTTATCGATTTGCATAAAAAAACAAAAAAAAAGGGACCCAAACTAATGATTCTTCATGCATGCATAAAACGGCAAAACCCTAACCTATATGAATAAAATAAAATGCCACTTAATGAATCAAACCCTAACCTATATGGATCAAAGCAAATTATCGGGATTTTATAGGTTTAGGGTTTACGAAATTGATTACAGTGGAGAAGACATACCTTCACACGACAATGTCGATTGTTGCACCCTTACTGTCTCCATTTTCCGATCGTCGCGCCCTTATTGTTTTCCTTTTCCGATTGTCCCTCTTTGAGTCTGATTGGCCTAGGGTTTTGGATGAGAGAGGGATAGGGGAATTTGGGGGAAGTCGGGGAATAGAGAGAAATGTATGCCGATTTTCGCCCCAACCACACCCAAACAGTTTAGGGGTATTTTTTGGATTTCAAAAATAGATGCCCTAGTCAACAATTTTCATTGACTTATAAGGCTACAATAGTCCTTTTACAAACTCAATTTAGTCGGGTGTAATTATTGATAGTTTAGGAGGTCAATTGCAAAAATTAATACCCGAGGGGGTCGACCCGAGAACCCGATATACTTAAGAGGGGCTGTTTGTCATTTCCCCTAAATGAAATACCAAATCTAAGTCTAGGAAAATTTTCAAATAACAATGTTAAACCACGCAGGGGTTTAATGCTAAATACTAAAAACTTGATTTCTCTCGCTCGGCTTAATCCATACTCAGACAACCTATTACTGACTGGTTATCACATGAGGAAAGGAAGGAGAGTGAGATTTTGAGAGCCCAGTAAGTTCGTTCATAGATTTAAAAACAATCGAAACGATTCTTTTTTTCATTTAAGTCAAATAGCATATTTTCAAAGGATTTTGTTTTTGATGAAGTCACAGCAGTTCGATATAAACATAGGGACGAATATCATCTCGATCTCTCAAATCAATACTCATTCAAAACACTTTAGGTATAATAAAATATAAATAGTTAACATTGAACATGAGCAGTACACTATAGCAAAGTCATCCCGACAGTGCTCGATACACTCTAAATATGCATATGTACATTGACTAATCCATTTAGGTACTAGTTTAATTAATTCAACTAACAGACTATCCTTATAACTCCAACAATACGCACCATCCTTAAAACTCCTAAAATTACTAACTCATGTCAACATTTAGAAGAAATAAATAAAAAATAAAAATGTTTTACGATAATTGAGTCAATAAACCTATGAGAATGAACCAGAATTTCAAACGATCGCTATAAGGCTCAAATTAAGGTTTCATAGGCATTTTGAAAATATTTTTATATCAATCATAAAAATAAAAATTCCTTATAGTTTGTAAAACTGTTATTATAAGCATTTGAAATCAGAGCAATAAAATAGGGTTCGGATAGAATTTCTTACCTCGATCCAAGTTAAGCGATACTAATCAATCTCAATCAACAATCCTTGAATTGACTTATATTGGAAATTTATTTATTAGAACACAATCTATGCTAATATACTATCCACCATGTGCCCACTTCTAACCCTGAAATCACGCAACTAAAGCGGGTACCTCACACGTCGAACCAAATTGAAAACCCTGTACGCTCCATAATGCGTAACGATATCCCAAATTCATAATTAATTATAACAAAACGCTTTTATAGCTTAAAACATTATAAAAGTCTAAATATGAATTTTCTGAATTTTTTGAATATTTTCGTATTAAAATAATTTCTTTAAATGCAATAAAAACCCATAAATAGCCATAATTTCTTATAGCTGAAAATAAAGTCCCATAATTTTTGTAAGAACTTTATAATATGAATAAAAATTGAAAACAAAATTTAAAAGGCATTAAAACTATTTTAAAACTTTACGTTTTGCTAAATCTAATGTGATACGAAAAAGATAGCAAATCAACTCCAAAAATTACCGAACATACACTGGGACTTATTTGTACTATAAAAACATTACTATAAATTTTTCAAAACTTTTTCATGAGTTTTAAAGACTCCAAATTTTCAGAAAATTACAAAATTTTGCCAGAAGTTCTAACTTAGCCTAAAGTATTCTAATGTAAAATATCACGCACTAACAATCATCATACAGTATCCCATGCATGTACCGTACCTAACGCCAACATGTGGTACACATGTGCAAGCACAGTGTACCACCAAGCTGCCCATACCCATACCCATACCCAGTTCCAGTTCATTTTCTTCTTTATTTCCTCCCTCTACGCACAACCTTCTTCCTAAAATTCACTCAGACACAGAATTCTCCCCATTCACTCACTCCCTATATACATTACACACATGCATACGCTTACACACACCCTTTCACACACAACACACAAATACACACTTCAGCCTCACACAGGCTCACTCACGCACACAACACACATACTAATACACACACACATTCAAGCACGCAGAAGGCACACAACACACACCACCTCACGGCTGAATTTTCAGCCCCTCATTACCCCCCCCCCCCCACACGCATAATTAAACACACAATACACAACACAATCTTAACACAACTATTGCCTCAGTAGCTTCTTTTCTTTGTTACATACCCACACACACATGCACACCACACATTCTCATGGCACACAACTTATACACATAACACACACAGTTGCACAAAACACACACATAATATACACAACCACACAAACCTACTGTACACACACACACACCCGAACGTATAACTCACACACACACACACACATAGCTGCCTCGATCGGCAGCTCCACGCACTCACACAAATACACACAATGCGCACACACAGCATACATTAACGCACCCACACACATCACACACTAACGCACTCACACACAACATACACCCTTGAACCCATTGCCTCACGGTAGTGGTGTTCTTCAGCTCCACACACAAAAACACAACCTAAACACGCACAATTCAAGCACATAACCCACAATACACACTTATTCACACGCATTACAACCTTGCACCTCTTACGCAAACCCATATACCCACACCTATATTCTCATAAACCCACAACAGACGTCTCTCCCTCATAACCGTATCCCATCTAAGGACTCCTTCATGCGGTTTCTTTCCAAAATAAACATCAACCTTTCACGGCACCACCCACGCACGGCTGTACAGCCACAACAACACCATAGCACATAAAACACACATTAAAAACACTCTCCATACACTGTCTCCATGGCGGTTTATTCTCTCTATCTCCCTTGCCTCATATACACTCGTCCCCTGCACATGGTCACGGCCACCATGGCGGTGATCTGGTTGCATCACAGCCCTTTACCATTTTTTATGGCAGCCCCCATAATTCTACAACCATTATTTAAACAAGAGAGAAACCAGAGCTTACCCGAAACTTGCCAGAAAAACTCTTATTCATGTTCCTTCTCCGCCTCTGTTCCACGCTCTCTCTCTCTCTCCCTCAGCCGTTAACAGAATATATGGGAAGGGAATGAGGGTCAACTATGACATCATAGTTGTGTATACATAAGCAAAACCCTAGGTTGAAGAATTTTTAAACCCCCCCCCCCCACCCTTTCTTTGGTCGTTCAATTTTTCCCAACTTTTTATTATTGCGAAAAGTTATGAAATAATTATTTACAGTAGAATAATACACTAGAATAATTTAACTGATTGTTACGCTACCCTGCTTCACTAATCATCGCTAAAAGTCGCTACATAAAATAATGCTAACTAAAAGAAAATTCATTGCTAAAAACTTTTAAACATATCGTTTACGCTAATTGTCACTTAGTACTTCAAATGATATCACGTATAATTGCCACCTTTAAATTACAACTTATGATTTCAAAAAATTTGTCGCTAAAGGTTGCCAATATAATTTTACTAATAGAAATCGACGCTAAATCTCGCGTATAAAAGTCGTTGCCTAAAAATAAACTAATTGGCTAGGCAGTATCAAGGTTTGGGTAGTTACATTGTCTCCCTTCCCCCCCCCCCCATAAAAATTTCGTCCTCGAAATTTCACTTACTTAAAATATCGAAGTACTACGCCTTCACTATGTAACTCTCAAACAAATGTGTCACCGAATGTTACTCATAACCTCCAAAAAGATTAGTCAAAAACATCAATAACAGCTCAACAATTTCATAATGTCAAATATCCAACCATAATATATGATTCAGATTATAACTTAGAATATGATACCTCAGAATCAAAAAGTATATGAACACCTAAATAAATTATCCGGGAGTGTACCTGACACTACATCATTGGATGTCGCAGCATCCTGAGCCGACGTAGCAAAAAGTCTGGCCGATGTCCTAGGCCTTTGCCCCTGCTGAGTTTGGGTCTGCTGACTCTGACCTTCTCCCAGACGAGGTGCACTACTCACTGCTAAACTGACTGTAGGTATGGGGCTGAGGGCTGATTAGTTCTCCCATACTAAAGGACAATTTTCGAACTTGATGTTCCACACTGCCATGTTTAAAACATCCTTCAGTAAGTCTGTAGCATGGTTTATCACCATGGTTCCTTCCACACGTAGGACACATACCTGCCAAAAAATCTAATCTAGCACTCTGAACTAATCTAGCTCTTGAGCTTTGTGCTCATCTGAATTCGACACTCTGCTATGACCTAATTCCCTGAACTTGCCTCATCCTTTGACTCTGATAACCTTGTTGTGCTGAAGAAGATAACTGTTGACGCTTGCCAGCCTCTGAAACTCTATTCTCCTCTCTATCCCTTTTTTGACCACTTTGCCATTGTTCGATCCTCTTCTTATTGTCCGACTTCGACTGTTCCAATGCTCGTGCCAGATCAACGCACTCTACATAGCTCGATAAACGAGCAGAAATCACCCCATCTCTCAGCCCTATCTTAAGTCCCCACTCGAACTTCCGACATCTATGTGCCTCAGTAGGTAACATCCTAGTTACAAACCTCGCCAGACGCGAGAACCACACCTCAAAATCATCCACCATCTCTCGGTCTGCTTGGGTCATATTGGAAACTTCTCTCAATATTTGCTCACGATAACTCACAAAAAAATACCCATTGTCAAACAGTTCCTTAAATTGTTCCCAAGTTATCTCAGTCTTCTGCGGAGGAGTCATACCATTCTTCACCATCTTCCACCAATGATTGGCCTCACCCCTGAGCTTATACACTGCAAACTCGACCTTCTATTTCTCGGTGCATTTTATGGCTAAAAATACCTTTTCTATCTCCGCAATCCAAGCCTCTGCCTCTGTAGAGTCCACTGACCCACTGAAATTTGCCGCATTTTGCTTATTAAACTCACTTAGGGTACTTCCCTCATGAGGTTGTGGCTGCAGCTGAATAGTGTTTTGTATACCTTGCTGTTGATTAGCCAAATGCTGGGCCATGAATGCCATAATCTGATTCATGGTATTCAGAGCTGTAGCCATGGGTTCTAGGTTTTGCTCCTGTTGCTCTACATGGGGCATCTCTCCAATTGGGACCTCTTGACCTCTAGTATGACTTCCCGAATGCTCTCTGGTACGACCTTCAGTACGGCCTCCTGGACCCCCGGTGCTATCTCTAGGAGTGCGTGCCATACTATATAAAAGTAAACTACTATTAGATTCATGCAAACACCTTTCAGAATGATGATGCAATTTAAAATTACCAATCATACACCAATCATATATATTAAAAAAAACATTGTCGCTAAAACTTTTAAATTAGCCTATTAAAAATATATTTGGGTTCGGGGTATTATAGTATCAAGTCATAAGCACTGTGCACCATCAGAATAATTGATAAGATTTAATTAGATTACTCACACTTTCCAAAAAACTCTAACCAAGAAGTAATGTAAAAACATTAGACACAAATTTGTATATTGAAATAAATGTTATATCTGATAAGTTGGAGATTCTTTATACTATATTGTTGGTATTTAAACTAAAATAATCTTATTTAATTAAGAATTTTATCACCTACATTATTTAACAATATAATAACAAAAAAACAAAAGAGAAAAAAAAAAATAAAAAGTTTGTTTAGAAAAACTTTAAATCTATGCTACTTATTAAGGGAAAATATAGTTTAGTGTAATAGCTTTTTGGTATTATAAATACCAACAACAATAGTGACAAGTCGCATTTCATGCAAACTCTTAAAAAGTGGGACAAAATAAAAATCTTAAGTGGTACTGTAAATAACTACATGTAAGAACATGTTTGGTATTCACAAATTAAAATTCATTAGAAATAAATTTAAAGGCCAAGTTTGATATGATATTTTGCTAACTTATTTTTGGACACGCATGCTAACTTAATATTTAGTAATTTAAGACTAATTTAACCGAATATGACAATAAACAAATGGTTCAATTTTTTTTTAAACAAAACTTATACTATTAATTTTATTTTTACACACGGATTGCGTGTTATTATGACTCATAAGGAGAATGTAAAAACATGAGAGACAAACTTATATTGAAATAAATGTTGAAGCTTACTAAGAGTTAATACGATTACCATCACTTATACAAACTTGAAATAGGAAAAATATTAGTAATCGTTAAAATAAATGTTGTACCTCATAGTTCCGGATGTAAAATTGCTTTTTATTCTTAATCAATAAATAAATTTATTTGAACCTATGCACTACTACAATCATCTGAATATATTATAAAGTTAGAATTCAATCAGCCATCTACACAGCAAAAAGATAAAGTAAGTGAACATATAAAAGAATTTCTTAACCATACACCATTGCACTATCGTGTGTAGTCCATTTGACATATCTTTTACTCAATCAAATGGTAGTATAATATTTACTAAAATAAATTTGTGTGATCGTTGTTTTAATATTATCTTTAACTATTGTGTGTAATCGTACGGTATTTAACAAAGGAAATAAATGTGGAATCAGTTCGGTATTTACTATTTTGGAATATTTTCAAGTTTTACACTTTTTTTTGAGTTCCTTATGATGATATATACTTATATGTGAAATGTATGATTGTGACATATTTTAAATTTGATGGTTCACTTCGCACGAATATAAATAAATAGTAAACGAAGAGAGAAAGGCAGTGATTCCAATATTAACTATACCCAATATTAACTATACCAAAAATATACTGACACTCAAATGTATAGATACATAAGTCGTTAAATGTAATCGACTTGGACCTTGCCCGGATACCGAACTAGTAATATATAGTAAACGAAGAGAGAAAGACAGTGATAACTTCTTTACACGACACACTATCGTTTCTTTACATGACACTTCACCACATTATATTGTCAATGTGAAATAGACTTATAACATTATGTACTAAATAAGATAGTGTCACTTAAGATCTTCAATCTTACCTTGGATAGGCTCCTTATTTTAACTGCAATTGATTTCTATATTAGTACGCCTTATTTAAATAAAAAATTAATTTTAATCATTTTGAAACTCTACCTAATCAATATACTAATCTATTAAGACTTCATTTCAACAATTATGTTCTCAAAAAGTGCTCTCTAATATGAAAACTAAAATCCATATATTAAAAAAAATAGCAAATGAGGATTAGAACAAAAACATGAAATGATAAATGGTTAAAATTTTAAAAGAATCCTTATTGGTAAATTAATTATCTGTCATCGAATTATGTTTTCCATGTGAAATCAACTACAAACATTATAAGTGCCCCTAAAGGTCTAAAATATTATCTTGGATGGAGTCCTTATTTCTTGATAAATTAATTTTCATATCAGTAAGCTTTATATAATTAAAAAACCAATTCTAAATATTCTGAAAAACTAACTAATTAATGAACTAACTTATTAGGACTTAATTTTAACTATTGTATCCTTAAAATCCTTCTCTGATATGAATATAAAATTTTATATATCTAGAAAAAGAAAGTAACATATTAAAAAAAATGATACAATTGAGAATGAAACAATAAAAATAACGTAACAATTGATTTACATTTGTTTTATTTTAATATATGCTTATTGTAATTTATGTGAAGATTTATCAATATAATATACAGTTTTTAGCATCCTTTTGGTATGATTAAAAAATTGACGTTATTTTTTAGTGGGACTACACGACCAACAAATGACTATATAATGTTCACTAAAATTGCAATAATGATAAAATTTATTTGTAAATCTGATTGTTGAAAAGGATTTAAAACCATATACTAAACACGTAAATGTGTGTGTGTGTGTGTAGGTCCCTAAGTACACCTAGAGGAGGGTCAATAGGTGTTTTACAACTTTGAGTATAAATTTAAAAACGAGATTACAAAATAATGACAGATATAACAATGATAAATTCAACACAGAGATTTATACTGGTTCGGCCCCACCAGCCTACGTCCAGTCCCCGAGCACTCTACACAAGGGAGATCTACTCGACCCTTTCACTACTTTTTTTCACTTTTGCTAAATCTGACCCTGACCATTTTTTAAAAATCAAATTTTAAACTGATTAATTAATTCCCATCTTTAGTGACAAAAACAGTCACTATTCACATCCACACACACTAGTTCACCTTAAATGCACTCACTCACTTTCTTCTTCGTTGGGCTGCCAGAACACACACCGAAGTATATCATCTTCACGCACATGCACACTACCACACTTAGGCACATTCATTACACTTAACTACACCTATTAACACACATTCATTCACATATCAACATTGAATTACACACATATTCCCCACATAATTCACCTTCAAACACCCACATACCCACTGTCACCCACGCCCACACTGTCCACCAAGAACACACACATTACCACCTATTCCCATCTCTCGGTCATACACACAAACATACTAAATCACCTTGCCTCCTTTCAAAACACATAATCCCCAACTAATCCACAATTAATACATATATCCTTCATGAATTTTACGTTCGAATGCAACCCTGCACACACTGTAAACACACCTTGCACCCATTGCACCACCATGATCCCTCTCCCTTACCCCCTTACAAGTGTGCCAATCAACCAAACACTAATCTATTTACCAGAGTTACACCAACCCATGACAAAAACTTCCACCCGAAGAATTAATTTCGCAAAGAATTCCACCCACACAGCCATGTTCATGGCTCATGCCCATACCCCACAGCAATTATAAACACATACAAAACCCCCCAACACAAACTGGGACATGCATACTATAAAGTTTACCTCTTGAAGCTAACCCTGATTTCTTCTCCTTTCTCCTTGGTTTTTCTCTTCCCCCGAGCTGCCCTGTTCTGTGTTCTTCTTCACTGTTCCCTCTCTGTTTCTGCTTGCTTTGTTTTCCTTCTCTCTCTCTCTCTCTTTTTCTTTTTCTTTCCTTTGGTTACCTGAAATTCCTCATCCACATAAATTCCTCACAATCGAGCAGGTGGTGTCACTATGTCATAAAATGCTTAACAAAATTTTTACACACTTTTCAAAATAGCACTTTAGCCCCCAAAATTTTCAAAATTACACTTCGGCTCCATAACTTTTAGAAATTTTTTTTCTGGGCCCCAAAGCCAAACTAACCTCCCATTTTATTCTAATTACTCAATTATCGATAAAAATAATAATGTCGTTTAAAATAATTCTCTCGATTAATCTAATTCTCGATTAGATTAAATCAGGGTATTACACAGGACACCCATCAACACCCCGCAACACACATTCAATCACATAAACACTCATCCATATGCTGCCCTACGGCAGCCCTTTTCTTCTCCGCATCTTTACGCACACCTCACGGCTATCCTACACACACCATTCGTACCCAAAACGAACACAAATTTGTCACATACCCTACAGCCGTGCAGTCCCCTTCCTCCATTATTACACACCCACGGCAGCCCCATGGCTGCTCCCTTCATCATTGTCACCATTACAACTCTAAAACTTTCTCTAACGGCAGCCACAATCCCCCCACAGAAACCATTCCTTTGGCAGCCGTGGCTGCCTTTGCAACGATAATTTCTTTCCCTCAAACGTACATGCACACTGCCATGGTTGCCCCACCTTGCTATTTACACATTTACATACACACATAACACGAACACAATACCCATAGACTCACACTCACCCACTTACGCACCCAAGCATTTACAGCAACCATCATGGTTGCCTTCTAACACTCAACCTGAAACCACCTCATGGCCCTCACGGTTATTTCTCTATCTAAACTCATAGCCCCATTAAATCCCATAATTTGGTGAATAGTCAAGAGAAAAAGGGCTGAAAACTTACCGGAAAAACCATATCCCGATCGTTGGAAAACTCCCCGTTTTCTTCTCTTCTCACGAGCACAACCCAAACCTTCTCTTCCTCTCTTTCTCTTTTTTCTCCTTTTCATTCCTCTTTTCTCTGTAACAGAAAGGCAATATGTTCTCTCTTTCTCTCTCCGTAATTTTCTTTTGTTTTGATTAAGTTGTAACTGATTATTAAATTAAAGTAAGGTTTAAATGTCCCCCTTAATTCCATTGTTTGTTCCTCTCTGATTTGCTTCCAAAGATAGAGAGTTGAGTGAGCCTAAAAATTAGATTTTTGTATTAATTTAATTTAATTATGCTATAGTCCCAAAAAATTTCTTATAAACTTTAACTAATATGCGCTCAACTAATTCTCTCTAAAAGTTACCGTTAAAATTTTCACTCATGGCAATCGACGCTAATTCTTGCGTATAAAAGTCGTCGCTTAAAATAAACTAACTAGTTAGGCTTTATCAAGGTTCGGGGTGCTACATTCTCCCCCACTTATAAAAAAATTTTGTCCTCGAAATTTCACTTACTTATGATATTGGGGTCCTCCAAATATTTAACGAATTCCTATAAGCACTCACAAATCAATGCCTCAAATCAAATGATGTAACCAACTACGCTTTCACTGCGTACTCAGATATCTAACCACTTCTAAGGTACAACTAAGTATCTAAAGTTTTTTCCTAACTCCCTTGTTGAAACTTTGGCTTTCTTTCACTTGCTTCTAATAAAGTCTACAGAATCATATACCTAAACTCTGATACCAACTGTAACACCTCGAAAATTCGAAGCTTTAACACCCGGACTTTTCCGGAGCGTTATCACCCCGAACTCCCGGAGCGTTAAAGCAATCACTACTTAATGACTTAAAAAAAAGACCTCGATTTCAAATAATTAACTATGAAAACCTATGTCAGACCTTCTAATCATTACAATTCCTCAAATCAATTTAAATCTAACCAACAAGCTAGAGAAGTTTACCCGCGCAGGGGTCTGAATGATCAATACTAAAAATTAAATTCACTTCCTTACGCTCGGCTCTAATCCGTCCTGACAACCTCAACCTAATGTTGGCTGTCACCTGCGAAAAGAAAGTCAAAGGAGAGTGAGCTTTCGAGAGCCCAGTAAGGTCGATCGTAGATTTAAACAACAAAAACGATTCAGACGATTTTACATTTAAACCAAATAACAACTTTTAAAACGGGGAAACATAAAGATTCACATGATTTTTTTATATACAATTCAATGATAATTTTAAAATGTTTTCAAAGAAAACCACAACATTTCAATATAAACATAGGAATGAGTATCAACTCAATCCCTTAAATCAATAATCATTTCAAAACACTTCAGGTGCAATTAAACAGAAATAGGAAATATTGAACATGAGTAGTACGATGTAGCAAAGCCACCCCGACAGTGCTTGATACGCTTTACATATGCATATGTACACTGACTAGTCTATTTAGGTACTAGTTTAACCCATCCAACAGACCATCCTTATAACTCCCAGATTACTAACTCATGTCAACTTTGAAAAGCAATAAATATAATTGAAAATATTTTACGATGATTGAGTCAATAAACAGATAAGTATGAACTAGAATTTCAAACGATCGCTAAATGGGCTCAAGTTAGGGTTTCACGGGCATATCCAAATATTTTCATGGAACTTTAATAAAACCATAGTTCAATAATATTTGGCCAACAGTTGAGATTAAAACATTTGAGTTCAGAATAATGAGTAGTATTCGAAGAGAAAATCCTTACCTTGGTCCAAGTTAAGCAATGCTACCAAATCTCGCTCAATAATCTCTGAATAAACCTAGATTGGCAAATCCATTGGGTAGAACACAATCTATGTCTAATATACTATAAATCCTAATATCAACTACCCGTCAAATGCTCACTTCTAACTCTAAAATCGCGCAACTCGAAGCAGTCCCGGCACAAGGCAGACCTAAGTGAGAACCTTGTACGCTCGTTAATGCGTAACGATATCCCAAAATTCATAATAAATTATAATAAAACACTTTTATAGCTTAAAACATTAATAAAAGTCCGAATATGAATTTTCTGAATTTTTGAATATTTTTGAATTAAAATAATTTCTTTAAATGCAAGAAAAATCCATAAATAGCCATAATTACTTTTAGATGAAAATAAAGTCCCATAATTTTTGTAACAGCTTTAAAATATGTATAAAAATTATAGAAATTTAAATCAAAAATTAAAGGGCATTAAAACTATCTTTAAATTATTCGTTTTGCTAAAATCAATGCGATACAGAAACTATAGCAAATCAACTATAAAATTTATCAAACTGAATCTGGGACTTCTTAGTACTATAAAAACATTACTCTATATTTTTCAAAACAATATCCTCGAGAAATTGACCTTGCGATTGATGTCCGTGAGCACTGTTGCCGGTAGCCTGTGAATCGGCCTTGCAGCCTGCCTGAGCACGTGAGGGCCGTGAAGTTTGGGCTTTAGGTGCCGTGACTCGTGAGCCTGTGACCTGCCGGAGCTGGACCAGCAAGTGGACGCAGTGGTGTTGGCCGTTAAGGGCGTGCCGACGTGAGGTAAGGCCGGTGTGGGGTGAGGGAACTGAGGAGGGGGCAGTGTTCTCCTGTCCGCATATGTGCCTTTAAGGCTTTGAAAGTATTGATGCTTCAGAAACAGTAGAGTGAGAACATAAATATTTTTTTTGTGTTGACTTTATGCGTAAATAAGTCTTTTATTTGTGTAAGTGTAGCATTTTAAATGACTAAAATGATACCTTTTTTTAACTATGCTTCAAATTTTTCAATACATTAACATGTAAAATGACCACAAATACATATCCTTTAAATATTTTTCAAATTTTTAGGTGGACATTTTTACCATTGGATATAAAATATACCATATAAAAGGCAAAAATTCTGGAGAAGCAAGTGGGCACCGGCCCACCGATGCCCCCCACTCCCTTCGCCACTGCACAACTTCCATTACAGCAGCCTCATCTTTGCTTCTTGTCCACATATAACTGCACCCACAACGTACATTACAACTCTTCAAAGTATAACATTTACCACATCTCACATAGACCACAACACCTCACAAACACACGCTACCATTACAGCAGCCTATTCTCACGTACAGGACACCCATCAACACCCCGCAACACACATATTCAATCACATAAACACTCAGCCATATGCTGCCCTACGGCAGCCCTTTTCTTCTCCACATTTTTACGCACACCCCACGGCTGTCCTATACACACCATTCGTACCCAAAACGCACACAAATTTGTCACATACCCGGCAGTCGTGCAGTCCCCTTCCTCCATTATTACACGTCGCGGCAGCCCCATGGCTGCTCCCTTCATCATTGTCACCATTAAAACTCTAAAACTTTCTCTAACCGCAGCCACAATCCCCCCATAGAAACCATTCTTTGGCAGCCATGGCTGCCTTTGCAACAATAATTTCTTTCCAATGTACACAGCCATGGTTGCCCCACCTTGCTATTTACATACACACATAACACGAACACAATACCCATAGACTCACACTCACCCACTTATGCACCCAAGCATTTACGGCAACCATCATGGTTGACTTCTAACACTCAACCCGAAACCACCTCAAGGCCCTCACGGTTATTTCTCTATCTAAACCCATAACGCCATTAAATCCCATAATTTGGTGAATAGTCAAGAGAAAAAGGGCTGAAAACTTAGCGGAAAAACAAAATCCCGATCGTCGAAAAACTCCCCGTTTTCTTCTCTTCTCACGGGCACAACCCAACCCTTCTCTTCCTCTCTTTCTCTTTTTATTCTTTTAATTCCTCTCTTCTCTTTTTTCTTCTTTTGATTAAGTTGTAACTGATTATCAAATTAAAGTAAGGTTTAAATGTCCCCCTTAATTCCATTTGTTTGTTCCTCTCTGATTTGCTTCCAAAGATAAAGAGTTGACTAAGCCTAAAAATTAGATTTTTGTATTCATTTAATTTAAGTATGGTATATGTTGCCAATGAAATAAGGTTTGTTGCCACGTAGAGGTGCCACGAAGGAAGCAGTTGGAGTTAGCTTCCAAGTAGGCAACGTGGGAGACAACAAGGATGGATTAAGGGCTGCGAGCAAGGCTCCCCAGACAAGTCGCGAAGTCTGGCAGCGCCGCGCAGGCAGGGTGACGACGAACAGGGCTGACGTCAACAGTCCGAGTCAAGGGTGCAGCGTCGAGGGTCCGATGACAGGAGTCCAAATGTCTTTCTCGCACTAGAAATCCAGAGAGAATGAGTTTTAGAGAGAGAAAGTGAAAATATCAAATGAGAGAGCAGTCCCCAAATAAGCTCCAAAGTCCACTATTTATAGGAAAAAATGTGCATGTGTCATCAGCTGACACGTGTCGTCCCCTGGGAGTGACACATCGCCATTGGGGGACCCAAAGTATTGATTCTTCGTTGAACTGCCGGTCCCCGAGTTCATGTTGCCCTGCCCTTGCAGCATCCTTATGCCTGTCTGAGGAGACTGACCACACCGCGGTAGCATTGTCAGAGTAGCCCGTTGCCCCAGCCTTCAGTCCAAGCCCTTACTGAATCCCACGAGATGCGTCAAGAGACGCGCAGAGATCCTAACAGCGGCGAGGGTTACCCTTGTAGCCAACTGTCAGGCGAGCTAGGCGTGATGCCCTTCGAGGACCTGCTCCCGTCCTGGAGTGACCCGGGGGTCATTGCCCTGGCGGTGTCGATGATCAATGGTAACATGAGCCGACATGCTTGCAGCTCAATGCTCAGAGTCCGTGGCGAGGGGTCCTAGTGCCGGAGCACTATGAGCGGAGCCCCCTGTGAGCCCGTCGGGAGATTGTGACGGCGATGGCTTCGGGGTCGTGAGCCCATCTTGCTGCGAGGGCCGGAGCCCGTCGGTTGATTGCGCGGGTGACTGTCAGAGCCCCCGATTCACTGTACCAGCGAGGCCCTTAGGGTTGTGAGCCCATCCCGCCACGAGGGCCGGAGCCCGTCGGTTGATTGTGCGGGCGAGGGCCAGAGCCCCCGATTGAGTGTGCCGGCGAGGGCCTTAGGGATGTGAGCACATCCTGCCGCGAGGGCCAGAGCCCGTCGGTTAATTACGCGGGTGAGGGTCGGACATCCTGGTTAGCTGTGCCGGCGGGGGCCTTAGGTTTGTGATCCCATCCCACCGCGAGGGCTGGAGCCCGTCGGTTGATTGTGCGGGCGAGGGCCAGAGCCCCCGGTTGAGTGTGCCGGCGAGGGCCTTAGGGTTGTGAGCCCATCCCGCCGCGAGGGCCGGAGCCCGTCAGTTGATTGTGCGGGCGAGGGCCAAAGCCCCCGATTGAGTGTGCTGGCGAGGGCCTTAGGGTTGTGAGCCAGTCCCGCCGAGAGGGCCGGAGCCCGTTGGTTGATTGTGTGGGCGAGGGCCGGGGCCCCCGGTTAAGTGTGCCGGCAAGGGCCTTAGGGTGTGAGCCCATCCCGCCGCGAGGGCCAAAGCCCGTCGGTTGATTATGCGGGCGAGGGCCGGAGCCCCCAGTTGACTGTGCCGGCGAGGGCCTTAGGGCTGTGAGCCCATCGCGCCGCGAGGGCCGGAGCGGCGACGAGTGTCGCGGCATGGTACCTAGATGACGATGCGCGTCCGTGCGTAACAGTTGTTGCGATGATGATTTTTGGGCGACAATGGGCGTCGTGCTACTGATGATGGCGGGTGAGCGTTGCAGAATGTGTGGCCGACCCCCTTACAAGGAGGGTGGCCGGCCCCCTGACAAAGAGGGTGGCCGACCCCCTTACAAAGAGGGTGGCCGACCCCCTTCTCAGGGGGGTGGCTGACCCCCTTACAAAGAGGGTGGCCGACCCCTTTCTCAAGGGGGTGGTCGACATCTCGGGGGAGAAATGCACTTTCGACTGTCGTCTGGATGCTCGAGGCACGGAGCGCTTTGACCAACTAACGCTGTTGAGTAATTTTGACTGACAAGTGGGTGATGTGTCGTGCAATAGGGGTCCCTTAGCGGGCCCTGGGGTGCGGTCCGGATAGGTTGTGAACATAAGCCCCTTGCGTGCGGGGTGCACGGAGGGCAACCCGAGCGGGCGCCGCACGCATAAACGGTGTTAGATGCGCTCGGGGAGCAAAACATGAATTATGCGAAAAAGGACGATGTGGTGGAATGTGAACACGGTGCGACGGAGAGAGGAACAAAGAGCGCAAAAATGCGTAAGTGGTGGAAAAAAAAGAGCTGTGAATTGATTTTTTTTTTTTAAATGGGTGGTTGAGATTGGAAGATGGCCCACCCCTATAAATAGTGAAGGGATGGAGAGTTTTCGCAAAAAAACTATTTGCACCTTGAGCAAGTGAGAGAGAAGAGAAAAAGAGAGGGCGAAATGGTGAGAGAGGGAATGCAAGTGGCCGAGGGGTCGACCGGAGATGGGGGTCGGCGCGGCCAAGGGGTCCACTACAAGGAATAAGGTCTTTAGCGACAGATTTTTCCGTCGCTAAAGGCCTATATTCCGTCGCTAAAACTTTTAGCGACGGAATTACCGTCGCTAAAAGTCCCTCGTATAAAAGGCCGTTGCTAAAAGTTTTACGACGGAATTATAAAATCCGTCGTCTAATATAGAACTTTTGGCGACGGAGTTATTTCTGAATTAGCGACGGAATATCCGTCGCTAATTATGTTTTACGTACTTTAATTTATTTTCTTTTTTACGAAATTAGCGACGGGATAAAATGTTTAGCGACGGAATTAATCCGTCGCTAAAAGTTAAAGTCATTTTTTAATATTTTTTTTAATTTTTTAATGCCCAAACCTGTAATAAAAAATTCAAACCAATTGGGTCCCATCTTCCGTCAACAATCTCAATATATCAAATGCACGATTAACAATCTAAAATCATCGATTAACAAATCATCGATCAATAATCACAATTAACAACCTAAAATTATCAAACAAATAGTCAATGTTCACAACATTGTTCAAAATGTACATATCCGATGCGATTAATTTAAAATATTGTCTAATTACGCTTCAGAGTTCAACATTAGGGGAAAGGCTTTTCACAAGTGCTTTGATCAAACACGCTGACTTGAAAACGCATTTGCCCCATGTGTTGAAAGACTACAAAGTCTCCTAGATGGAGGTCATGTTGTTGCACGAATTCGTTCCAACCCTCTTCAAAGCAAAGAACCTCTTGGCCAACCTTCTTCTTCAATTTAACAAGCCATGACCCCTTGCGGCTGGTTAAAGTTGCTTCAAATCTCAATGTGGTAAGCAATCGCCAAAATGCTACCGGTATGGCCTAACATATTCATAATACAGTAAGACATGTAAGTTTTTAACCAAAGATAAAACTTTTAACACACACGAAAACATAGAGAAAGCGGGATGACATACAAGTTCTGTATGAAAACCAGGCATCATGACCTTGAAGAAGTGCCTGTTGACTGAAACGTCCCTGTTCACCGAAGCAGAAGCCATTTAACCTACTTTAACATGAAAAACCAATCGATGATTATTCAATCGACGAGCATCAATTTCATAGCTGAATTAAATCTATCAAATTATGTTAAAGTGATGCTAAAAAAACAGATCCACAGTGAGTTGTAGCTAAAATGACTACCACAAAAATCTCAACTACGTAATCATTATTTCACCACCAAAATAGCCACCTATGTCACGGAAAGTAAGAAGCAAAATGTTGTTGTGCGATAAAGTCCTGAGTAAGAGTATCAAGCTATGGCGCATGCTCCATATTACCGCTAATAAGACAGCTCCCGTAGTCTTATATAAGCTTGGTTTTGGGAATCCATCTCCTGTGCAGTTTTAGTGTCTATTCATATTGCTTCCAATCAGGTCTGTCATGTTTCGACCAAACCATACTGACATAGACTGTCACTTAAACTGGCAAGAAAAATTGACACTAAAAAGGCAATACCCAAGCGCGTAATCATTGTTGAAAGCAAGCGATGCTATTGACCTTCAATAACGAAAGCACTTTTACCGGCGTTTCCCCCTTCTATTTTAATAAACCTTAAGAGTTAGTTCTGACTCTAAAATTCCTCTTAGTAGTAATATGGAAATAGCAGTGTTTCTTTTTCCCTTGACAATGCTATTAGACCATAAAATTCTGAAACCATGGCCATTCTTCTCGAGCACGATTCTCCTTGTCTTGTTTACAAAGGCCATGTTCAAGAAGTTTAAGATTATGGGAAAGTTGTTTGTAAAGATGAGGTCTACAGAAAGACCTTGCTTGCTTGATTGTTGTTTGAATTACTACTCAAGCGCATCGCTTATTCAGTGTAAGAAGTTCAATTTGTGTGCGAAGGTATTAACGTGGCTGCGATGGGAGAATGGCTCATGATTTCTCGCTAATTTCCTAAAGTTCTATACCCGTTTAAATTCTATTGTGTTGGAACAGGTATATGACGTGACAAAGTTCTTGGATGATCATCCTGGTGGTGATGAGGTTTTGTTGTCAGCCACAGGTACATTATGTTGTAGGATTAATTAGACGCTGATGTTTCTGTTTCAAGTGTAATGATATGTTTATCTTCTTGCACATGGAAGTTTGCTTTAAGTTTTCAAGTCTTAACTTTGGACTCTTGACTGTTGAAGAAGCTGATGTCCTGGGAACGAATTGAAGCCAACTTATATGTGTATCTAGATTTCGGTCCAATGCTCAAATCATTGGATGCTTCAATCCGATATATCGTCCACTGGAGTTGAAGGAACATGATTCCTGAGCACAAGCACCCAGTAGTACTACCTCTCCGTCGTTGAGCAGAAAAGTTTGCATGGCGCAAGACAACGTCCTATGCTTATTTTCGCGTGATGTTGCTTATATTATTATCTGTTGTCAATTGTATTACTAGAGCTAGATATATATCCCAAAAAGACGGCTGCCTAACCGAAGAGATACATCTGATCGAGCCAGATAAAATGAAATTAAGGGCAAGGGACTATACATGAAGAAGACAACTTTTGTTTGAGCTACCAGCAACTCGTTTTCACAAAGTGTAACAGGAAGGCAATATGGATTTTTGTAACCAAAAGAAAAAAAAGTTTCAAGGTTTCAGACAGAATACTACCTGCATTACACGGATCCTAACAAAATGTAGATTATAAACAAGAAAACAAAGCAACAATTTCTCATACTGACACTGCTATCCATTTCAAGACTCTCCCTCAATGCTCTTTCCTAAGCATTTAATTTCCCTCAGTCCTTGTGTAATGGAAATGACTAAATTCAATTGTCACTATTGGTAACTTGAGCAACTGCTTTCGACTTTAGGGAAATAGATATGTGAGCAAGATTAGAAGTGGCCATACTTCGATTAGTGGCAATTACAGTTTCTCGTGCTCCACCCTAAGATCGGTAGTGACGAGGCCTGCTCCTCTTGGAGAAATTTCATCCGAAATGGCTCCAAGTTGGACCTGTTGAGTTTTTAGAAGGCTATATCTCTGGTGCAGTTCCTGTATATCCCCTTCAGTCGTTATGCAGCTCGCTCTTTCCGTCTAAATGCTTTCTCACCTACACGGCTTGTTGAATAGTTAGAACAATTCTTAGTTGATAGTATGTTGTTGGATGCTTGATGTGTTTAGGCTGTTTTGTCTAAGTCATCGGTTGTTTTGTTTGTTTGTCCTTGCGTTGGTCAGCAGTTGTATAGTTTTCTATCTGAGTCCCTTAGGTCTGGCCCTGAGGAGCGTCTTAGTTTGTTTTAATTATTTTACCTACCAAAAAAGAGAAAAAAAAAAGTATCAAGCAAGGAAGCATTTTTTCTCGAAAAATTTCCACCAGTATATTCATCGATCCAAATAAAACATAGAAGTTCCTATAATGCCAATATCATTGGAAGCGCACTCAAGTTCTTCTCCTTAAATGTCTTCTTCCCATTCAAAGGCCACTCTGAAGAGCTCTGCATGCTTTCAAAAGCTTACATACAAATACACTCTTGCAGTACGGAACTAGTATCAGTCAGTATACAATGAACCTAAATATCACTATAACTAGTATATTAGTGATGAGTACTCTAATTTAGGGCAATTGACAAATTAACAAAAAATTGAACCTAAATTGACATACAAATCTAAATAAACCAGGCATAATTTAGGGCATGTAACCTAAATTGAAGACAAAATAAAAAAAAATCAGATAATTTAGGGCAATTGACATACAAATCTCGAGGTGGGTACGACGGCGGCGGCGTTGGTGGTGCGGCGGCAGTGGTGGGTTTCGTTGCGCGGCGACAGTGGAGGGCTTTGTGGCACGACCGGAGTGCAAGGCTTGGTGGCGCGGCGTCGGGTGGGGGACGGGAGTGTCGCCAGAGCTGGGTCGCCGTAGAGAAGGGTCGCCGGAGGTGAGAAAGGCGGTGGGTGGGTGAGAGCAGGTATTCAGAGAGAGAACGGGGAGAGAGAAAGAAACCAGATGTGTTTTTAAATGGAGGATCTTTAGCGACGGAATAACACCGTCGCTAAAACTCCGTCGGTGAATGTATTATTATAAAGACTTTTTGCGACAGACTTTTTAGCGACGGTTTTATTCCGTCGTTTAAATAATTAAAAAAAAAACTCAAAATTACTAATTTTATAAAAATATTTAGCGACGGTAGCTCCGTCGCTAAAAGTCCGCCGTTAAAACTCCGTTGCAAAATACTTTTACCGACGGTGTCTTCCGTCGGTAATAGTATTTTGCAACGGATTGTTAACGACGGGATATTTCGTCGCTTAAAGACATGTTTAGCGACGGAATACCTTCCGTCGCTAAAACTCCGTCGCCAAATACATATTTTCTTGGGGTGGTCGGCGGTGCTGGAGAGAAGGAAAAAAGAGGGGAAGGCGGGAAGAAATAGGGGAAAGGGGAGGGGGCTCGGCCTGAAGAGGTGGGTCGGTGGGGGGAGGGAGCTCGGCCGGAAGAGGAAGGTCGGTGGGGGAGGGGGTTCGGCCGGAAGAGGAGGGTCTGCCACCCTAGGGGGTCGGCCAGCACGGGGGAGAGAAGGAGAGAAGGGAGGGAAGGAAGGGGGGTCGGCCACCCCAGGGAGGTCGGCCGGTCATTGAGCCACCGGGGGATCTGCTGCCGCGGGGGGAAGGGAGATAGAGGAAGCACGCCGAGAGGAGAGGGGCTATGCGGGCCCAAAGGGGTCGACGGGTGAAGGGGGGTCGGCGGGGGCAGGGGGGTTGGCGGGGCCAAGGGCCAGGGCCAAAGCCATACCTGCTGAGCCGACGCCCGCTCCGAAAAAGCTGAAGTAGAAGGTGGTGGCAAAACCGCGAGGTGGTGCGGTGAGCGCAGCGCGACCACCTCGGGTTGTGATTACGGAGCCAGTGCGGGGTTTCCATTGGAGTTTGATGATGCGTTGGTGAGAACACATGATCCGGATCCGGACAAGACAAACACGCTGCTGGGAGTGAAGGGAGTAGTACCAGCCGTACCTGACCGAGAGTTGTGGAGGGAGCTGGCCATCCGGGTGGCTGATGGTGCGTTCACAGTGCCATGGAGCGGTGCGTCGATGGGCGAGGAGCCGCGAGTGGCGTCACCATACGTGCGGTCACCGAGCTGGGAGGATGCGCCCGTGCCGTCGCCGAGGTATGTGGCGGGGTTGTTGGTGGAGCGGGAGGATATACCCTGGGCACCTTTAGTGTTCAAGGGACATGGTGCGATGCCGCTTGGGTGGGATTTCTGGGGTCGGCATATGTTGGAGACACCGCGGTGAGAGGCCTTATTGCAGACATTGGGGTTGCTGCTGGCGGTGAACATTACGGGGAGGGGGCTAGAGTTGTATAGGGATACGCCCGGGATGACCCTGCTGCTGTCGAGGTGGAGCGCTCAGACGCATACCTTCATGACGGAATTTGGAGAGATCGGACCCACGCTGTTGGATGTGATGATGCTGACGGGGCTGCCGATGCATAGAGAGTTGGATGTGCGTATGACGCGACTCACTGGTGAGGAGCATGTGTTGCAGACGCAATTGCTTGACATGTTATCGGAGACGAGGCATCATCGGAAGGGGACGTACGGTAGGGGGCTCCGATTGTTTTACGGTACGGCGCATGCGAGGTTGGGGCAGAGATCGGGCGCTGCTGCTCATTTTGTGATGGGGCCGTATCACAAGGACGAGCGATATGAGATGGTGGCCTTCCTGACGATGTTCCTGTCGAGGTGAGTATTGCACTTTCTGTTGCTCGTATGCGTGCCTGTGTAACTTTGTTTGATGCCTTATATAATGAGTTGTTGTTTGTTTGCAGATTCGTGTTTGAGGGGACGCCGGAGGATGGCATTTCTCCGAGGGTGATTCCCTTGGCGATTCGGATGGTGGAGGGGAAGCGCGTCGGGTTGGCTCCCTTATATTTGGGCACCATGTTCTCACGGCTGGATCAGTTCATGAACGATGTGAAACGGTCGCATGGACGGTACCAAGTAGTGACATTTGTAGATTGGATGTTCTTGCAGAGATACATGTACGAGTGCTTTTCATATTATCGGCCGGTAGACTATTCGCGCTAGCACCCAGTTCCGACAATGAGGACGGTGATTCATGGAGGCAGGTCACTGGAAGTGGCGATGTGGTGTAGCGGGTCATGGGCGTTTGCATGGGTGGGGATTAAGAGGCCGGATTGTCTGCTGTCACGGTTGCTAGATTCACGTGAGGCATGCTTGGCGTGGCCGTATAGAGATATGCATGCTTCGTATGGAGTACCCCCCTGGTTGCACGGATAGGAGATGACGAGGGACTTAACCAGGAAGGGGCCTTGGCGCCGGCAGATGTTGCGCTGTTGGTAGCCTATTTTCCAGGGTGGCTTCCAGTTATGACGAATGATGGTGGGAAGCCCACGGGGAACCTGTATTACGTGGCCAGTTATTGCCCAGACCGACTATCACGGGCGTTTGGCTATGACTTGGAGCCGCCGTGCGGGTACCGCGACCCGTGGAGTGTGACGACCGTTTTTGGGTACACGCGGTATGACAGGGTCCGTGAATGGCCGACACCGGTGACAGAGTGGAGACGGCCAGGGATAGCGGTTACGGGGGCAGTGACCGTGGAGTACCCCCAGTGGTGGGAGCGGCTACGGGTGAATCTGGTGGGGTGGGTTGCACAGCCATCAAGCACACGTTGCTTGGTGGACATGTTTGCATGTGACCGGGCGTTGAGCTTGATATCGGCGACAGCTGCGAGGCAGGCTGGCATGTTGGCATTGGTGTCGGGGAATGCGGCTGTGGGCTTTGAGAGAGATCCAGATGAGGATTCGGAGGAGGAGGGTGAGGGGTCTGAGGAGGATGCCCCGGAGGAGGGCCATGGAGAGGAGCCAGTGGTAGCGACACCGCGGGTGCCAGGTGCCGGCAAGGGGCCACTTTCGGCACTTCGGGTGGGTACATGGAGAGTGCTCGTCAGGCGAGTGCAGGCACTTCGGGCTCACGTTTGGCAGGGTTGAAGAGGCCGCGAGAGGCATCGGAGGAGCCAGCGGTGGAGGTAAGCCTTGTGATAGCTATATATATATTTTTTTATTAAGTCTCGCTTGTTCATACCGTAAGAAAGAAAGAAAAAATGCTTAGGTACTGACAAATATTTTTTACAGGAATATGAGGAGCAGACAGTGGAGGAAGTCGGTGACTGATGCAGAGGAGATGGAGGCAGTTGAGATGGATGAGCCGGCAAGCTGGGATAAGTCGGCGGCGGCCGGTACATCGAAGGCTGGCGTGAACGGCATGGTGAGTCCACTGTCGAGTGCTGAGGAGAGAGTGAAGGATGTGTACGGTGGGGCGGTTGACGAGTCACTAATGTTCGATGCTAGCGGCTACTGGTGGACAGGCACGACGACGGAGGCCGCGGTGGTTGAGAGGGAGGATCCGGTGGAGTTGGAGCCTGCGGTGGCAGCCTCGGTTCAGGAGGTGGAGATCCCGGTGCAGCCAGTGCAGTCTGTTGTGGGGGCATCGTTAGGGTCGGCTGTTGAGGCTAGTGCGACGTTGATGGCGATGCACTCGATGACCGTCGGTGCACAGGCAGCAGGAGGAGTGCGGGAGAGGCCTGTGATGGTGGTGAGTGACACTGCAGTTGGAGAGGCGAGCAGGGGATCGTCGAGCGGCCAAGCCGACTGGTATCATGGGAGAACCTCCAGCTACCTTCTGAGGGGGTGACTGTGGGGAACCCGGTTCTGCAGAGGTGGGTGTACTCAGGGTTTGTGGAGTGGCTGCTGCCTTTTGCGAGTGTTCCCGCGACGAGCTGGACGACATAGTTTATTGAGCGGTCGCTGACAGAGTTCACGCCGTTCACCTATCTAGGCTTGCAGCTAGATTGGCTGGCCGACTTTCTTAGGTCGAGGAGCGAGGGTGGTGGTGTGGGCGAGAGGATGGCCTTGGTGTGTATGGAGGAGGTGTTGCTCGAGAGGCGGCGCACAGGGTTGGAGGTGGAGCGGTCAGAGATCAACGGAGAGTTGGTCGTGATTGACAGAGAGGTGGCAGAGATAGAGAGGCAGATGACTGATTTACAGAGACGGCTGAGCGATCTCCAAAGGTGGCGGGAGGATGTGGAGGTGCGAGAAGATGAGCGTCTGAGGCGGCAGGCCGAGTTCGAGGCGGGATGGTCGGCACTGCAGGTTCAACGTCAGACATTACAGGCGTTGAGCTCTTATCCGGTAGCAGTTTTGTTATCTAGCTTTCTGTAGGGCTTACTATAGATTTGATGTATAGGCAGTGCCTGATAGTGGTCGACAACTTCTTATGCATATATATACCCTGTTGGTATGTGAAGTGTAGCTGTGTGCTGTCTTGTTAATATTTGTCGTGGATGCATGGTATGATCGTTGTCTGTTGCGATTGTTTGAATGGCTTGCGCCTGCTGGTTGTCTGTTGGTGTTCCCCCCTTCCCTTTTTTTTTGTTTTTTCGATTTTTTTTTGGTGAAGGCAAACACTTAATGACCAGAAAAGAATACAAAAGTGTAGGCTAAGCATAAATGTATGTAGTGAAAAGACTGTATATTGATAGTGCTTGGATCAAAGAAACGACATTACATAAAAGGAATTTGTAATAAGCAACAAAAGTTACAAGCCAGTACATGTGTGTATATACACAAAATGTTGCGTTAAGCGTTCTAAACTGCAGGTGGCGGGTCAGGGGGAACAAGCTGCAAACCGGTCATGCATAGTACTTCTTTAGGTAGTGACCATTGACAGGGGCGGTAAGCTGTCCATCATCTGGATTGAGCAGGAGGTAGGAGTCGTTGCTTCTGGTTGTATGTACTTCAAATGGCCCCTCCCAGTTGGGTGTGAACTTAGGAGCTGACAGGTTGGCCCGTACATGCTTGGCGGCTTGGAGGACAAGGTCGCCTTCTGTGAAAGAGCGAGGTTTGACGGTCTTCCCGTAGGCTTTGATAAGATTCTCATGATATTTCTTCATTCGGCGCATGGCGTTGGCTCTTTTTTCATCAAGGCCCTCAAGTGTCACCATTCTGGTTTCTTCCTCCCCGAGACCACTGCTGAGGGATAGTCATGCCGAGGCGACTGCAATCTCGGCAGGCACCATACATTCATCCCCGTAGACGAGGGAGAAGGGTGTGGCCTTCGTGGCTGTGTCTGGAAGTTCTGTAAGCCCAAAGGGCATGGCTTAGCTTTTCGGACCAGGAGTTGCTCGCGTCATGGACCATGCGTGACAAAACGCGCAACAGAGTTTTGTTGGAGGCTTCAGCTTGATCGTTGCCTTACGGATAATAAGGAGTTGACGTGGCGTGATTGATGTCATCTGCTTCCGTGAGAGTCCGAACATCCTGATTGATGAATGGCGTGCCGTTGTCAGAGATGATGCATCGGGGGATGCCAAAGCGACATATGATGTGATCGTGCAAAAAGTTGGCGATGGCGTCCCCCGTGGTTTTTCACAGAGGTATGGCTTCGACCCACTTTGTGAAACGTTCCGTCACGACCATGATCCAAATGTGACATTTCGATGGCGGATGGATAGGGCCGATAAGGTCAAGAGCCCAAGAGTGAAACGGCCAAGGGGCCACGATCATACGAAGGTCGGATGCTGGCATGTGTATTCTGTTGGCGTGTCTCTGGCAGGGTTGGCAGTGTCGGACATGAGAGATCGCGTCAGATTCCATAGTCGGCCAGTAGTACCCCAACCTTAGCAGCTCTGCATACAACTTCTAAAAGCCTTGATGCTCACCACAAGCACCATTGTGCACTTCATTGATCACCTCGACAGCTTGGGCACCCTGCAAGCATCACAAGGTGCGTCCCAAAAATCCATTGCGAAACAACTCGCCTTCCGGAATGAAATACTTGATCGACTTGCGCTTGATAGATCGTGTCGAGCTGAGGTCAGGTGGTAGTAGTCCATGGGATAGATATTGTAGGAAAGGCTGACGCCAGTCACCCTCGATGTTGATGACAAGAGCTTTCGTACTATCTGGCACATATAGGCATTCCGACCAATCCTTTTGTATATCCGAAGCATCTTTGGCCATGGATGGCCAAAAGAGGCCCATTTGTTGGAGACGACGGTATAGAGGTGGGCCGTCGAGGCCACAACACTTTTGATGTCCGAATTGTAGCTTGTGCTTTGCTTCTGCTGGGGCCAAACATTGAGCCAGAGTGCCTCCGGGACATCATCTGTACAAGATGTCTCCCAATATTAAGAAATCTGTGAGGCTGGAGACGGAAGCGAGTGACGGCGTCGTAAGTTGGTTGACGATCGGCTGCCTCCAATCATCGGCCGTAGTGTCCTTTGGGACTAAATTCAATGTTGTGCATCGTGTTGTCCTTCTGATAATGGTTAGTATGCGCTGTTCACCGTTAATATCTATTTTTGACGTGATTGTGGCTAAGATGTTCGCATGTCGGTTGTGGCACCTGTTGTGATGTTCATATTGGACATGGCCAAGCCGTCCCTCCAAGTGTTGTACCAGGGCACGATAAGGTGCCAAAGCTGGCTTTTTGACCGTGAATTCTCTGTCAGCCTGCTTCATGATCAAGTTCGAGTCCCCTTTTATACATAATGACTTAGCCCCCATGCTGATAGCTAGCATTAGGCCGATGACGAGGGCCTCGTACTCAGCTTCGTTGTTAGATACCGGGAATGCAAGCTTGAAGGATAGGGATGTGGTAACACCCTTTGGGTTCCAGAGGACAATGCCGGCACCTCCTTGTCGGAGGGGAGCTCCATTGGGACCTTTGCTAGTGGCTGAGCCGTCGAACTCGAGCGTCCACAATTCATCGATGTCAGAGATCAGGGTCGTCTCTTCCCCAGGCAATTGATGTGAGGTTGGTTCATAGTGTTGGCGCGGGAAGAAGGCCAAGAGGTCCGCGAGTGCTTGGCTTCGTAAAGCCGTAGGATTCTTGATGGATAGGCCGAATTCGGCCAATAGCAGTAACCAACGAGTAAATCGGCCAGACAGGGCAGGGCGCGTGAGCATGTATGGTAATGGATCAGCCTTGGTGACGAGTATAATCTGGTATGACAAGAAGTAGTGCCTGAATTTTTGCGAGGCGTAGACCAAGGCGAAGTAATGTTTTTTGAGTTCAGAATAATTGGCCTCGGGTCCCCTGATTGACCGACTGAGATAATAAACCGAGCGCTCCACTCCGTCCACTTCTTGAGCATATAACGCCCCTATGGATCTGGGCGTGGAGGTTAAGTAAAGCAAGAGTGGTAGACCTCGTTGCGGCATGACCATGGTCTGCGGTGACATGAGGACCACCTTGATTTGTTCATATGCTTGCTGTTGGGGCGCACCCCAATCCCACGGCACGCTCTTGCGCGTCAAATGCTGGAAGGGCGTGATAAGCTCGGCCAAGGCAGGGATGAACCTGCGGAGATAAGAAACCTTGCCGAGGAAGCTTTTTAACTGCTTGGTGCTTTTAGGCGGTGGCATCTCTTGGATAGAGGCGGCTTTGGAAGGGTTAACGTCGATACCCTGTCGACTGACCAAGAAGTCGAGGAACTTGCCAGAGGAGACTCCCAAGGCACATTTGAGCGGGTTCATTCGCATGTTGTACTGGCGACACCGGTTGAAGACTGCTCGAAGGTCCGTAAGATGCTCACTTTCCTTTTTAGACTTGATAATGAGGTCGTCGACATAGTCTTCCAATGTGCGGTGTATCATGTCGTGGAAGATAGCTGCCATAGCTCTCTGATAGGTAGCACCCGCATTCTTGAGACCGAAGGGCATGACTTTCCAACAAAAGTTACCCATTGGGGTCCGAAAAGCTGTCTTGGCACAGTCGTCTGGGTTCATTCGAATTTGGTTGTAGCCGGTAAAGCCGTCCATGAAAGACAAGGTCTCGTGTCCAGTGGCAGCCTCCGTAAGCATGTCAATATTGGGTAGTGGAAATTCATCTTTAGCACACTTTATTCAAATCGCAGAAGTCAATACAAATGCGAACCTGTCCGCTCTTCTTTTGTACAGGAACAACATTGGCCAACCAGATAGGATGAGTGATGGGTTCAATGAAGCCAGCCTGTAGAAGTCGTTCGATCTCTTGCTTGATTTTTAATTCGAGTTCAGGGCGGAAGGATCGCGAATGTTGTTGAACATGACTAAACCCATTAGCAATGTTGAGATGGTGTGTCACAAAGGCATTTCGTTGTAACTCCATGCCAATACGTCGCGATATTCACAGAGGAGGGTAACCAGTTCCTCTCTTCGGCCCGGGGCGGGTTTCGTGCCAATATAGGTCAGTCAAGGTTCCTCGCCCGAGTCAGCCAGGTTAATTTCTTCAAGATCTTTGGCCTACGGTCGAGGGTTGTCTTCATAGTAGGGTGGGGTAATGCCCGGGGGTAAGCTCGGGGTCTGGCTGGCAATGCTCAGTCATACAACACCACTATGTCTCCGTAGTTAGGTCGGCGTCGAGTGGGTCAGGCGACAGACCCCCCGGAGCCCCCGAACACCGTCATAGCTGGTAGATCACTCTTCCGTCTTTGATGACGCGTTGGAAGGTGGCTTTAAACTTGTGTTTCTTAGACTTGGGGGATGAAGGCGGGGAATTGGTCGTGACAACATATGGCACTGTCGAGGTTGATGCTTTATTTCCGTTGCTTTTCTTGGACTTGGACTTGGACTTGGGGGGCTTGTTCCCACACAGCTCGTCCCAATCTGGTAGCTTGGTGGAATGGATATGAGTAGCATTCTCACCATCTACAGCAAGCTCAGTGAAGAAGGAGGCCTCGGCGAAGTAAGACTCGGCACATTCAAAAGGGGCCTTGGTCGCGAGGATGGTTACTGCTACCTCATGTCCTGTAGGACCGGCCACCAGTTTCACACACTAGTGGTACATCGAGGGAACAACCTTGTTGATATGAATCCAAGGTTGCCCAAGCAGGAGGTAGAAGGAAGACTCGCTGTCTATCACGTGAAAAGTAGTGTCACGACGGACAGTTCTGACCATGAGGTCGACAGTGATGTGGCCAAGGGTGGACTGGTGGCCCTACTTGAAGCCAGTAATTTTGATGGGGTCACGAATGATCCTCCTTGGTGGTATATCGGCCTGCTGCAAAGTGATGAGAGGGATGATGTTGATCGAGGCGCCGCAGTCTACCAAGGTGCGACGGAAGCCGGTGCCGTTAACAGTGCACTCAAGGTATAGCGGCCGGTTATGGTGCTCAATTGGTGGGAGTCCTCGTCCGAAAAAATGAATGCGGTGGCAGGGATATGTCTGAGCTCGGCCTGGGCGGTGAAGCATTCGGGCCCGAGGCCTGTGGTGACCTCGATCAAACAGTCCGAGAGATAAGTCCGTGCCGTGGGTGAAAACCCCATTTCATCAAAGAAGCCTTTGATCTTCGTCATTTGGCCAGCCGAGGACACTGGCTGGGGGGCAGAAGGTACACAAGTTGTGACCATAAGTGAGATTTCCGCAGAAGCTTCGGAGACGAGAGACTCGATGTGGTCGGTAGTAACCATGAGCACCTGATGCTCGCGGTTGTTGTTGCCATGATTTGGGTACGGGTCCTTTCGCACATCGTGGTTCTTTCACAGCTGTAGGTCACCTGACGCGATCTTCCTTACAAAGATAGCTTGCAATGCATTGCAGTTCTTGAGAGGATGGCCAAGGGCCTGGTGGAAGGGGCAGTAGTTGGGCCTGGTTCTTTCTTCGTCCGTGATGGGGATCCGCACAAGTGGCGATTGGAAGTTGTTGTCATTAGCAACCCATTCTGTCAAGAGCTCTTTCACCGTATTCAAATCACATGGAAAGGTAGGCAGAGTCTCCTGTTGTCGCCGTTTGTCGGAGCGTTGGTCCCCATCCAGGAACTGGCGCTTAAAGCCAGTATAATTATTGATGTTGCTGTTGCTGGTGCTGTTGCTGTTACGCTGAGTGCTGGACGTGTCTGCTAAGGCCAGCAGCGCATTCTGCGGGCGAGGCCTCCATGGTTTGACGGGTCCAACTATCTCGTAAGTACGCCGTGTCGTTTCCTTGACGTGTCCCATGATTTCAACTGCAAGTTCTCGAGGTGCACCCGGTAGACGTCACTCATGTTCTTGATACATTTGGGCACCAATGTCTCATCTTTACTGAAATCTGTACATTCGAGACACTTAAGATGAAAGCGGTGCACATATTTGGTCAAGTCTTCGCCGGGGGCCTAACGAATGTCGGCGATGTCCACTATGGTGACGCGTTCAGCTTCATAGTGGAATTTGTCCAAGCATCTCATTCCATGAATGGACCGTCCCCACAGGGATCTGATGGTACCAAGTATACGCCAAGCCCGTGAGGAACTTGTGAAACTCCCTCAACTTCAAACCATCGCCCGGTCCATATTGCTCCAACGAACCGGCAAATCTGGTTAAGTGCTCACGGGCGTGGCCTTCACATCCGTTAAAGAGCACAAAAGTGGGTTGCTTGTACTTGAGTGGATATGGTATGATGGCTATCTCATTAGCATACGGCGCGTGGCCTGTCAATCGGTCTGATGAGTCGGGTGCAGAATGTTGTGACAGCCGGCGAAGAAGTGCGTCGAAGTCGGCCTTAGAAACATAGTGGGAGAGCGGCTCTTCCTGGCCGACTAAAGGTTGATGGCTGGCCAGTGCTCCGCGAGCCCCGGAGTCCCCTGACGGTGCGACTTGGTGGGCAGGAGCAGTGGAAGGGCGATACATGTCAGGTGTTGACGCGGGCATGTGTAGGGTGGCATGGGTGGGCGGACGCGACATATCCACCACTTGGCCGGTCGTTTGATATTGCTCTGTCGGGTAGGGGTTAGGCTCCATCTCAATGGATTCGTGAGTCTCGGAAGAGCTCCTGGCTGGTACATGTTGAGGCGCAACAGTAGGGGGGACTTGTTGCAATACTGGCCCAAGATCCGGTTGTAGTCTCACTACAAGAAAACAGGCTTTTAGCGACGGGTAAATCCGTCGCTAAAAGCCCAAAATCCGTCGCTAAAAGAATTAGCGACGGATTCACCGTTGCTAAAAATCCCTTGTATAAAAGCCCGTCACTAATAGTTTAGCGACAGAATTTTTAAATCCGTCGCTAAATATGTGATTTTTACCGACGGATTTATTTTTCATTTGTCCAATTAGCGACCGATTAAATATTTAGCGACGGAATATTCCGTCGCTAAATAACTGATTGAAAGGAATACTTTAGCGACGGAATAAATCCGTCGCCAAAAGTCAATTTTTTTTTGAATTTTTTTTTATTTTTCAATTACCTAAACCTGTACAGAAATACAATTTTCAATTCTCAACAACAACGTGCAATAAGCGAAATACAGAAAGAAATATATATAAATAATTATAAAAAATATTTATTATAAAAGAAACTCATACAGGTACAAGCCGGGAACCGGAGATAGCCGGTTAGGAGAGGGGAGAATAGTACAAGCCGGGCGCGGGGGGGGGGGGGGGAAGCAAGGCACGGGAAGGGGCTCATCAGGGGTTCCCGAGTCCCGGATCTGGATCCTGCTGAACCGGGGCCGGGGCGGCTGGTCCAGCAGTGCCCTGCTCCCTCATCATCCGGCACACCACTGTAGCAATGCGCTGGATCTCCTCGTCGTCCAACTGAGGCCGAGGAGCCGGTGTCTGTGGAGGGGCAGCAGGGGGTGAGGACGCTCCTATCACGGCACGAGGAGTCGTGCTAGGCAGGCCGCGTATGCGGCCTTTCGGCCGATTCACGACCTCCGGCGTATCCAGCCATCGCTTCAACCCCCCAGTACTCGCAGCCGTACTAGTGGACGCTGATGGCTGTCCGGACTGCTGCTCGGACCCCCTTAGCTGTTCATACGAGGCCTGCAAAAATAGTGGTTTAACGATATGTTAGGGCATTAATTAACGAAACAGACATTGAGGATAGAAAGAAAAAACATTAACTTAAATAAATTGACTCACATCGATCCGCCGGGCAATATCTGAAATATAGTCGCCCGCCTGGTGCGTCTCGTCCTTGTCCTTCTTCCGCACGTGCGTCTGAGTATAGGTCAGAGCTATGACCTCATCCTCCTCTAGATCCGGGTGCTCGACCGCGTTCATGTGTCGGACGATGTCGTGTGGCACCGACCCTCCCGTGTGCGTCGGATCTCTGTTCTGTCTGTTCTCAGCCCCGCTCTTACTCTTGGCGTCCCAACCTGGATCCGCAGCCCACCGATCTATCATCTCCCCCCATACACGGTGAGATATCCAATGTGGGGGATATTTCGTCATGTCCGTCATCGGGGCACCCGCGGGCAGCGCCTTCTTCGCCCGGTCCCGTGCATCGTGGAGCCATCGGCGGTAATTCTTGCCGATGTAGGCAAAGAAAGCCTGCTGCCCCAGTACCTGCTGCTCAGGCGTGTCAAACGTGAACCCCTCCTGTAATGCATTCAATAACACAAATTAACAACATAAAACAAACTGTAATTTAACATTTACTAACGCTGAAAAAAATACTTCACCGTACCAGCCACTCCTCCCATAGGGCCTCCCTCGCAGCGGCATCCCAGTCCTTCCAGTACAGGCGTGGCTCGAAGAATCGGCCCTTCACAAGAACGCCGATCTTCGTCCTCGCCATATTCTCCAGGATCCTGCCAAAGAAGTAATTAAATTAATTAATACAGTTCAAATATAAATTAACACCCAAAAATTTTAAACATAAGGCATGAGGTGATATTTTTAGTACTTACAGGCCCTCCTGCGTGAGCGTAACTCTCTGTTTACGCTGGGGGTCGATGCGTACCCCGCGTGTCGGACCACGGCCTCGTCGAGATCCTACAAAACACAGACATTAATACAGTTCAAATATAAGGCTAGCGAAAATGTACGAAACACCGTTATCAACTATACCTGAGGTAGAACCCACGGAAGATGGAGACGGCTGGGGCGACGGTGATGGCTGGGGCGACGGCGATGGCTGGGGCTGGGGCGACGGTGACGGCGATGGCTGGGGCTGGGCCCCCGATGGCTGTCCGCGATCACTCTGTGCCTCGTCATCAGTAGGCAATGACGAGGTGGGACTAATTGGGGAGGAAGCAGCTCGGCGTCCAGCCCGGCCATGAATAGCCCGTATCCTATCCATATCTGACTTCATATAGATTATATACAAAGACATTAACACGTGAAAAACAATAATTTAGGCATAAATCATCATCGGCACTATATATATATATATATATATGAACGGATGTGCAAAAACACATCAATAAACACCAAGTTCTAAAATGTTACTACATTTTTCCCGTGATGTTACAACATTACAAGTCAATCATTTTCAGTTTGCGAATCATCTTCATCACTATCCTCGTCGCCCTCTTCTTCGTGGGACTCGTCGTCCTCTTCATCTTCTAATTCATCCTCTTCATCAGTAGACTCGGTCACATCATCTCCAACACTTTCAACATCTTCCGCGTCATCATCTACGACTTCTTCTCCCACAAGAAGTGTTGTTGGAAGAGGAAGATCGTCCTCCTCGTTGTTGACCTCAACAGGGAACAAGACACGTGGTTGGTCGGCTTGAAAGGAGTCTAGCTCACTGTCATATGTCACGGGCAATTTCTTGGACTTGATAGTTGTATACCAATGAGATTTGGGATTGGCGACGTCCTCCGCGTAAAAGACTTGTACAGCTTGACTAGCAAACACAAAGGGCTCGTCTGATGCAAGTCTTGACTTGACATTGACATCTACAATCCCTTGAGAGCTAACACGGATTCCTCTGCTGCATGTGACATCGAACCACGTACACTTGAACATTACCAGGCGGTTTTGGGAACCCAGATATGTTAGCTCAACAATCTCATCTAGCTCTCCGTAAAAATCCATGCAATTCTCGGCATAACAGTCGCCGTTGACCAAGACTCCACTGTTTTGGGTTTGTTTTGTTCGGTCATCATCTTTTACGTTAAACCTAAACCCGTTGATGATATAGCCTCCGTAACAGGATGTTTGTTTGTTAGGGCCTTCGGCTAGTAATTTCAAGCAGGAGGCCACTGGTCTATCCATTGACTGAACCTATTGTAGATGACGGTAAAAATTAAGGATAAATCAGTATACTAATTGGCCACAGAACTGTATATAACACATAATATAATTTCGTTAAATAATCTTACACGGATTTTGAACCACTGTACAAATTGTGATTTCCGGTGAGATTCAAGTCCAGCGGGATCAGTGATTAAAGATTCCGCATCGAACTCACTGCAAACCAATATGCATTTAACTCGCTTAACACACACTTTCAATTATGTACAGCAATGTAAGTGAATTAAGACTTTAACTTACTCAACGAATGCCGAAACTTCATCGCAATTTAGAAGGGCATATATTGTTGCAGCACTGTACTCTTCATCTGTTAGCCATCGAGTATACGTTCGGCCGAACGGACTACCTGACTGCTTGAATATTGACAATTGCCCTTCCAAATTTGTGCTTGCTCCGGGATCATTTCGGCCTAGTTGATTTAACCTTGTACCAACATCCGAACCGAAATATTGACTACAAAAGTTTACAAGTTCTTCCATTACGTAAGCCTCCGCAATTGAGCCCTCAACCCGAGCCTTATTACGGACTTTTTTCTTTAAATGGAACATGAACCTAGAAGTTTAGGGAATCGAGTTAGGTGGAATATCAATGATAACAGATGTCGCATTAAGTGTAAACGAACAACTGTAACAATTTAAGGATTACCTCTCGAAGGGATACATCCACCGATATTGCACGGGTCCACCCATCTTAGCTTCATATGCCAAGTGAACAGGCAGATGCTCCATTGAATCAAAGAACGAAGGTGGGAAGATTTTCTCCAGCTTGCAAATCGTCACCACAATGTTCTTCTCAAGCACTTCCATGTTACTCACCCGGATCGTAGAAGAGCATATATCTCGAAAGAAATGAGATAATTCAGTCAAAGTCTCGCAAACAACCCGTGGCAACAGTCCCCGGAAGGCAATAGGAATGAATCTCTCCATGAATACGTGGCAGTCGTGACTCTTCATCCCTTGGAACTTGCATTCCGATACATTGCAACAACGAGATATGTTGGACGCAAACCCATCCGGAAGCTTCAAATTCTTAACCCACTGACAGACCTTCTCCACTTGTTTCTTGTCTAGACAGTAAGGTGCTTTCGGAAGTATGGTCCTCCCACTGACTGTCCGAGGATGCAATTCACGGCGTACACCCAACTGTTGTAGATCCCTTCTCGCTTTAAGGTGATCTTTCGATTTGCCCTTGAAATTCATCACTGTGTTGAACACATTATCAAAAACGTTCTTCTCAATATGCATCACATCCATGTTGTTTCGGATAACGAGCGTCCTCCAGTAGGCTAACTCCCAGAAGATACAAAATTTTCTCCAGTTGTGCTCTTTCCCGAACCCTGCAATCTTCTGATCTGGCACACCCTTACCGTGTGGTATGTCAGTATCAAGTGCCTCCAGGTGTGAGAGTACTTCTTCACCAGATGGGTAGTCCAGCGTGACAACCTCACGCTCGATTGTCCCGTCAAATTTATCCTTCTGCCTACGAAACTGATGGCCCGGTGGCAAAAGCTTACGGTGACATCCGAACCACGAGGCCTTTCCGCCGTGCTTTAACGTATGACCGGGGTTCACGCCCATACAAGCAGGGCATGCTAGCTTCCCATGTGTGCTCCAGCCACACGTCATTCCCAATGCGGGGAAATCATGTATAGTCCACATCAAAGCAGCCCTCATCTGAAAATTTTGTTTAAGGGATGCATCATATGTTTCGACTCCATGATTCCATAACTGTTTTAACTCATCAATCAACGGCCTTAAATACACATCTATGTCCTTACCGGGACTCTTCGGCCCCGGAATAAGCAACGACAAGAACATATACGGCTTCTTCATGCACATGCCTGGTGGAAGGTTGTAAGGGACAATAATAACAGGCCAACAGGAGTAAGGCGTGGTAGACTGACCGAAAGGGTTGAACCCATCGGTTGCCAGACCAAGTCTAACATTCCGAACTTCCTGAGCAAAAACTGGATGCCTGCGGTCAAACTCCTTCCACGCCTCTCCATCAGCTGGGTGTGTCAGCACATCGGCATCGTTGCTGCGAGTCTCACGGTGAGCCCTCATATGTTCAGCCGTACTGGAGGAGTAGTACATTCTCTGAAGCCGTGGTGTGACCGGGAAATATCGCAATATCTTCCATGCAATGTTTTTCTTCTTCCCTTTGTCCGGTTTGTACCTCGAATGATCACACACTGGACATAATGACAAATCCTTATTCTCTTTCCAGAATAATACACAATCGTTATTGCACGCATCTATCCGGTCATAGCTCAACCCAAGTTTCCTCATCATCTTCTTCGCGTCATAGTACGACGGCGGTAGCTTTTCACTTTCGGGCAGTATTTCTTTGATGAAGGTAACAAACTCGTTAAAACCTTTCTCACTCAGCCCGTGGTCTGATTTCAACTGTAATAACCTACTAACCGCAGACAGCCGTGTGTGTTTCGGAGCTCCATCCCACAGCGGCTCTTCCGCAGCTCTCAACAACTCATAAAACTGATGAGCCCCCTCGTTCGGCGGTTGTGGCCTGTCGTTACCCCAGTCAACATTAGCATGCCCAGCATCCATAATCATATCTCGGAAATCATATCGTGCCTCCTCCCTAACTTCAGTTTGACTAGCCAGGTTGGACGACAATACTATCGTTTCCCCGTGCTGCGTCCACCTTGTGTATCCACCCATAAAACCGTACCGACGAAGATGCCATTTTACTTCAATTCTTTTTCTCCAGTGCAACAACTCACATCTACCGCACGGGCACCTTATCTTATCAAGGTCAACATGTGCAGGATGCGCATAAGCGAAGTCGAGAAATTCGTCAACGCGACACTCAAAATCTTCAGCATTCTTCCTTTTCATCCAACTTCGATCGACTGACATGACGACTGAATTATCGTACTGTATACCACCTTCAATAATGACCAGTGATTAGGCATTGCCGATGTAAATATCAATGCATGAATGTTACAACATGTCTACATATTTCCCCTCCACTCTTGAACAGGTAGTGGTCCTATCCCATTCAGAAAAGCACATGTTTATAAAACAGTGAATAACTCATGCTTAGTCCGATGTCTGTGGAAAATTCGGCAGCACCTCCCCGCATTTCTCCAAGTACACCACATCGATTAGGTGTTCTAACATTCATCTAACCTTGCTCAGGAAGGTTTGACGGATGTTAGAACACCAGATCTGTATGCACCCGGAGAAACACACGAGAACGTGTACCAAATATCCACGACATAGAACATAAAGCATGAGTCAAAATACTGTTTTATAAACAATTAGCTTTTCCAAACTGTCCAAACTGGACATCCAAAGGCTCATTACAAGGCATTACTTTGTAATGAGTACCTTTGAACGGGAACTAAGGGTTTCTATGCATGCATGTGTTCAGAAATTGATAAGATATGCAAGAATCTTTCTGAAATATCAAAACTGCAGAATGATCGTTGCATATGTTATCAATTCCACATTAAATAGAACTCGTTGGCAACGAGTTGAACCATCTCGTTGCCAATGGACTTCTCAAAACAACAATTAATATAAAGAAGGCAGGGTTTGTAAACAACGAGTAATTGAACCATCTCTGGGCAACATGGAGTAATTATGGGATGTACAAGGGCTAATTAGGGCTAACTGGGTTATTAGGGTTAATTACGATTATTAATTATAGCTGATTAGAGTTGATTAGGACTAATTAGGGTTATTTAGTCCTAATTAGGGTTTAATTGTGCCGAGTAGTTATGATTAGTCCTAATTAGGGCTAATTGGGCTTAATTGGGTTATGTTAGGGCTAATTAATGTTAATGAGGGATAGTTTCGGATGATTATAGCTGACTAGGGTTGATTAGGACTAATTAGAGTTATGTAGTCCTAATTAGGGTTTAATTGTGCCGAGTAGTGCTGATTAGTCCTAATTAGGGCTAACTAGGCTTAATTGGGTTATGTTAGGGCTAATTAATGTTAATGAGGGCTAGTTTCGGATAATTATAGCTAATTAGGGTTGATTATGACTAATTAGGGTTTACTTGTGACGAGTAGTGATGATTAGTCCTAATTAGGGCTAATTAGGCTTAATTGGGTTATGTTAGAGCTAATTAATGTTAATGAGGGCTAGTTTCGAATAATTATAGCTAATTAGGGTTGATTAGGACTAATTAGGGTTATTTAGTCCTAATTAGGGTTTTGATGGTGCCGAGTAGTGTTGATTAGTCCTAACTAGCGCTAATTAGGCGTAATTGGGTTATGTTAGTGCAAATTATGACTAATTAGGCTAACTACAATCAATATGCGCATAATTGGGTTCATTTGGGCTAATTTGAGGTAATTACAGCTAATTTGAATTTCATCAGGTTCTTAGGGTTAATTAAAACTAATTAGGCTCGTTAGAGCTAATTAGGGTTAATTGATTTACTAAAATATTGTTAATCAGGACTAATTAGGGCTAATTATAGCCAGCGCTGGAGCCACGATTAGATTCCAGGGGGTGCATGCTAAAAATGTCGCATTAACCTAACTAACCTAAATTTAATGCACATTCAACAACCTCAATTCCGACACCTCATATAGGGTGTTGATATGGTGTCCGATACGTCTCTGACACCTCCGGACACGTGTCCGACACATACCGACACGTGTCCGACGCCTTTAGACACGTGTCCGACGCCCACCGACACGTACCTCCAGACACATCGGCATACGTTAATTTGTTTTCTAAATGTCGGACACCGTCGATCAGACGTGGTGTCCGTGTCTGCGCTAACTAACAGGTATCTCAATCCAATTGGGTCCCATCCTCCGTCAACAATCTCAATTCTCAATTCTCAAATGCTCAATGCAATAAAAATTAACAAAAATCACACATTCAATCCAATTGGGTCCCATCCTCCGTCAATAATCTCAATATCTCAAATGCTCAATGCACAATTAACAATCTAAAATCATCAATTAACAACCTAAAATCATCAATTAATAATCGCAATTACTTCAAATGCACAGCTAATAACCTAAAATCATCGATCAATAATCACAATTCTAAAACGCACAATTAACAACCTAAAATTATCAAACAAATGATCAATGTTCAAATGGGAAAAAAATGTTCAAAATTCACATATCCGATGCGCTTGAATTATTTCAATTTAGGGTTCGGTTGGATTAGGGCATTCAATTTGGGGTTCAATTAGGGTTCGGTTAGATTGGGGCAATCAATTTAGGGTTTAATTAGGGGTTCAATTAGTTTAATTTAGGATTCGATTCAATTAGGGCATTCAATTTAGGGTTCAATTACTTCAATTTAGGGTTCAATTAAGGGATTCTATTGATTCAATTTAGGGTTCGGTTGATTTGAGGCATTCAATTTAGGGTTCAATTAGTTCAATTTAGGGTTCGGTTGGATTAGGGCATTCAATTTAGGGTTCAATTAGGGTTCGGTTAGATTGGGGCAATCAATTTAGGGTTTAATTAGGGGTTCAATTAGTTTAATTTAGGGTTCGGTTCAATTAGGGCATTCAATTTAGGGTTCAATTACTTCAATTTAGGGTTCAATTAGGGGGCTCTATTGATTCAATTTAGGGTTCGGTTGATTTGAGGCATTCAATTTAGGGTTCAATTAGTTCAATTTAGGGTTCGGTTGGATTAGGGCATTCAATTTAGGGTTCAATTAGGGTTCGGTTAGATTGGGGCAATCAATTTAGGGTTTAATTAGGGGTTCAATTAGTTTAATTTAGGGTTCGATTCAATTGGGGTTTAGGGTTTAGGGTTTAGAAAATAGTGAACATGTCCACTCCTTTTGTGGAGTAACTCAGTACAGTTATGGACATGATGCTTTAGGCACCCGTCGTTCGATTTTTCTCTTTTGGTCTTGTTGGTTTGTTGCGTCCTCACTGCCAAGAAATAGCATTTTCTCTATACTTGCAGTATCCCTTCATTGACATTAACAGATCACTCTAATGGGGATTTCAGGCACCGACGTGGATGCACAGAAATTGAGACACGTGGCATCGAAGGGGACATGTGTCTAGAATTTGTGTTGGTGGGGACAGGTGTCTAGAATTTGGGTGAGTGGCCGACAACAGTTTTGTATTTTGATTGGTTGTGCTTTTAGGCTATATTTTGTTTTAGTTTAATATTTTTCTTATTTTAGGTGATTTTGATTTTGTATTTAGCTGGTTAGTGATTATTCATAAAAAAAATTAAATATAAGAAAAACATCTACTTATAGGATTTCATAGCTTAGTTTGTTTTATTTTGTCACTTTTGTTGTCGGCTTTTATTTTATTGTTATTCCTATCGGATGGAGATCGACGTCACCCGTGACCGTGAATCTTTACTTGCCTATCGAAGTATGTTGTAACCCCCCACCCCAAACACCCAAAACCAACCCCAAGCCACTGATGACAACCACCAAGAGAAAAACAGGAACTGCATTAGGCGGTATCTAGAGTTGCCCATATTAAATCGTAAATCACAATCACAGCAGCAACACGATGTTTCTGTGTTGTAAATACTCCACAAACTATTATTAGGGAATAGCAATGGCTTTTACTTGTACCTCCACCGCCTCCCCTGTTTCTCGCTATAAGCCCGAAGTCTATGAGCAAGAATTGCAGGGAAGAGTTACACCTAAAGGTGAATGCAGTAATGTATGGCCAAAATTCATGAGTTAATCTTATCAATCTACTTTCCAAACTTCGACTGAATTGATCACTTAAACTAAATTGATCACGTCGGCAGGTGAACAAATCACTAAACACGAACACTAAACCCTGAAGCAAACGCATTCATAGAATACTAAATCCAATAATGTGATGCCCTAACTCTGATACAACACATTCATAAAAAAGAAGTTCAACCACAAACTCCGGATCTATTAAGTTCTAGTTCGATTATTATTGTACGAAAAAGCAATCTCACTTCAAGCAAAAAGTAGGACGGGTGCCAACATTACCAGTCATTCACGTTCCATCCATCAATACCTCCTGGCGAACCGATCCAGAAACCTTCCAGAAGGACACTCCATTGCAACATGCCCTCTTCCCCCACAGTTGTGACAGATCATCATAGCATTGTCTATATATACTGGATAAAAAGACTTAAGGCAAGCATGAAGAGAATAAGTTCAAGGCTCACCTTGCAAGGTTTTTTAAGATGGGCGACGCGGCAATGGTGGCGGCGCGACAGTGGTGGCAGCGCGGCTGTGGTGGCGGCGGTCCTTCGGTTTTGAAGATGGGCGGCAGTGGCGATGGCAGGCTCTATTCCGTCCGGGGCTAGGTTGACGGGGATGGCGACAGAAGGAATACCGCCGGTGAGAGAGAGAGGGAGAGAGAGAGAGAGAGCAACGGGAGAAAGAAAAGAAAGGGGATCTGATCTTTTTAAGTCCTTTAACGATGGAACACACCCGTCGGTAAAACCCTACTTTCACCGACGGGTATTGTTACCGACATAATTATTCCGTCGTTAAATAGTTTTACCGACGGACTTTTACCGACGGTTATTTCCGTCTCTGAAACGACTTTTAGCGACAGAATTTGGTCCGTCGCTAAAAGTCCGTCGCTAATTCCCTCTTTTCTTGTAGTGTCTGGCATCACGGGACGTAGTGTGTCAGCTACGGGCGGGGAAGATGTCACGAGTCCTACCGCCAGGGGGTCGAGGTGGCGGTGGTCGTGACACTGGGGCCTGGGCGACGTCAGGGGACGCCCATGTCCAACAGGATGGACCGATGGAACAATTTGCTTTGAGGCCATCGCCTGTATAGATTTTTGCATTTCCATTATGGCGGTCATGAGAGAAGCTTGTGTGTCATGTATGCTGGCTATAGTGGGAGTGAACTGCTGGATGGCCGCACTGACTGCAACCTTCACGTCAGGTGCGGGATGGTCTTGGAGACGTACAACACTAGTCCCCTCTTGTTCACCCGAGTGGTCTCCTTCTCGTACGGTATGGATAAGGACCTGGCTAGTAGCCCTTGTAACTTTTCGTTGTACCGGCATGGCGCTTAGGTGAAGCAGACCGCAACACGATGCTCACCTCCCCAGCGGTCGCCAAATGTTGCTAATGAAATAAGGTTCGTTGCCACGTAGAGGTGCCACAAATGATGGAGTCTGAGTCAGCTTCCGAGTAGGCAACGTCGGAGACAACAAGGATGGAGTAAGGGCTGAGAGCAAGGCTCCCCAGATAGGTCGCGAGGGCTGGCAGCGCCGCGCAAGCAGGGTGACGACGAACAGGGCCGACGGTCAACAATCCGAGTCAAGGGTGCAGCGTCGAGAGTCCGATGACAGGAGTCCAAATGTCTTTCTCTCACTAGAAATCCAGAGAGAATGAGTTTTAGAGAAAGAAAGTTAAAATATCAAATCAGAGAACAGTCCCCAAATAAGCTCCAAAGTCCACTATTTATAGGCAAAAATGTGCATGTGTCATCAGCTGACACGTGTCGTCCCTTGGGAGTGACACGTCACCGTTGGGGGTCCCAAAGAATTAGTTCTCCGTTGAACTGCCGGTCCCCGAGTTCGTGTTGCCCTGCCCTTGCAGCATCCTTCTGCCTGTCTGAGGAGACTGACCACACTGCGGTAGCGTAGTCAGAGTAGCCCATTGCCCCAGCCTTCAGTCGAAGCCCTTACTGAATCCCATGAGATGCGTCAAGAGACGCGCAGAGATCCTGACAGCGGTGAGGGTTGCCCTTATAGCCAACTGTCAGGCGAGCTAGGCGCGATGCCCTCCGAGGACCTGCTCTCATCCCGGAGTGACCCGGGGGTCATTGCCTTGGCGGTGTCGATGATCAATGGTAACATGAGCGGACATGCTTACAGCTCAATGCTCAGAGTCCGTGGCGAGGGGTCCTGGTGCCGGAGCACTATAAGCGGAGCCCCCTATGAGCCCGTCGGGCGATTGTGCCGGTGATGCCTTCGGGGTCGTGAGCCCATCTTGCTGCGAGGGCCGGAGCCCGTCGGTTGATTGCACGGACGTGGGTCGGAGCCCCCGGTTGACTGTGCCGGCGAGGGCCTTAGGGTGGTGAGCCCATCCCGCCGCAAGGACCAGAGCCCGTCGGTGGATTATGCGGGCGAGGGCCGGAGCCCCCGGTTGAGTGTGCTGGCGAGGGCCTTAGGGTTGTGAGCCCATCCCGTTGCGAGGACTGAAGCACGTCGGTTGATTGTGCTGGCGAGGGCTGGAGCCCCCGGTTGGCTGTGCCGGTGAGGGCCTTAGGGTTGTGAGCCTATCCCGCCGTGAGGGCCAGAGCCCGTTGGTTGATTGTACGGGCGAGGGCCAGAGCCCCCGATTGAGTGTGCCGGTGAGGGCCTTAGGGTTGTGAGCCCATCCCGCCGCGAGGGCCAGAGCCCGTCAGTTGATTGCGCGGGCCAGGGTCGGAGCCCCCGGTTGGCTGTGCCGGCGAGGGCCTTAGGGTTGTGAGCCCATCCCGCCGTGAGGGCCGGAGCCCGTCTGTTGATTGTGTGGGCGAGGGCCAGAGCCCCCGGTTGAGAGTGTCGACGAGGGCCTTAGGGTTGTGAGTCCATCCCGCCGCGAGGGCCGTAGCCCGTCGGTTGATTGTGCGGGTGAGGACCGGAGCCCCCGGTTGAGTGTGCCGGCGAGGGCCTTAGGGTTGTGAGTTCATCCCGCCGCGAGGGCTGGAGCCCGTCAGTTGATTGTGCGGGCGAGGGTCGGAGCCCCTGGTTGAGTGTGTCGGTGAGGGCCTTAGGGTTGTTAGCCCATCCCGCCGCAAGGGCCAGAGCCTATCGGTTGATTGTGCGGGCGAGGGTCGGAGCCCCCGGTTGACAGTGCCGGCGAGGGCCCTAGGGTTGTGAGCCGATCCCGCCGCGAGGGCTGGAGCGACGACGAGTGTCGCGACATGGTACCTAGATGACGATGTGCGTCCATGCGTAACGGTTGTTGCGACGACGATGTGTTAGCGACAATGGGCGTCGTGCTATTGATGATGGCGGGTGAGCGTTGCAGAATGTGTTGAGCGAGAAGGCAGCAGCGTAAAGCAGGTTCCCCCCCAGGGACAAGGGTGGCCGACCCCCCCCCCCTCCAAGGAGGGTGGCCGACCCCCTTACAAAGAGGGTGGCCGACCTCCTTACAAAGAGGGTGGCCGATCCCCCTTAAAGAGGGTGGCCGACCCCCTTCTCAGGGGGGTGGCCGACTACTCGGGGGAGAAATGCACTTTCGACTGCCGTCCGGATGCTCGAGGCACAGAGCGCTTTGGCCGACTAACGCTGTTGAGCAATTTTGACTGACAAGCGGGTGATGTGTCGTGCAATAGGGGTCCCTTAGCGAGCCCTGGGGTGCGGTCTGGATAGGTTGTGAACACTATAGTCCCATAAATTTTCTTATAAACTTTAACTAATACGCGCTCAAGTAATTGTCGCTACAAGTTACCGATAAAATTTTCACTCATGGCAATCGGCGCTAATTCTTGCGTATAAAAGTCGTCGCTTAAAATAAACTAACAGACTATGCTTTATCAAGGTTCAGGGTGTTACAAATCCTGTGTTGCATCTTTGCAAAATATGTATCATATCGGTCATATTTTCCGGTCAACCCTCTTTTTTTTTGGGTAAAGTGATGCCATTTAAAATTCCTAAGATTTTCATTGCGGAAAAGAGAAGTCGGAGTAAAAGAGAAAAGTAAAAGAAAAAATGAACAGAAGAAATGTTGCTTATACAACTAGAAAGGAAAAGAAAAGAAAAACACTGCTTCAACAAAAACCTGTTATCCATGATGTTTATATTATTAGACAGGGGCAACTAACAACCAATCATAAGAAATACATATCAATGCCTTTTTTGTCACATAGAGAGCGTGATGTCTTTGGATGCAATAGTAGCATCATTCAAGAAACGAACGGTGTCCTTTATTCAACACTACTACCGCTTTTCCAACTATGAAGCTTATTATTGCCATGCTGAACGTTCTCTAAAAGCTTCGTGCCCTAATTCACCAGAGAAATGAAAATTAGAAAAGTTTTAGCGTAGATAAAAAGAAGATAAATATGGTGCGGTGGTTTCTAAATATTACCGCGCATAATTAATGTTGATCCTGCCAGCATCTGTTTTGGCAGTCATGTGAAAGCTTCTTGAGAAAGATCGAATTGGTTTGCTTGACATCCTGCACAGCGATCCCCCACCTTTACAGTAACGCTGTTGCCTGTGCATTGGTTTGTGGGTCATGTGCATCTAAAAGTGTACGTTGTTCCGCATGTAGCTCCATTCTTCCACATTGACTCACCAATGGCGGCAATCATCATGCCTTGATCTTGGTTGCCGTAGGACGCCGAGTCTATCAATCAATATGATTCATTATGACTTATGCTACTGACAAGTCGATCTAACCAAAAAAAAAGTAAAAACCAAGGAAGATATTTTTCATATATATACCCATATATATATATATATATATATATATATACACACCATCATAAGTAGAACAATCTCTATCTCTTTTTTTGTTTTTTTTTTTTGTTTACTACAATATCTGGTCTGGGTAGGATGGTTGGTGTAAGATTTATCCCTTCTACTTTTCTTTTGATTCCATTTGGTTAAATTCCGGGGACAACCTCTTCCTCTGACTAGTCATAGTTGGACGACTTCAATCCCTCCATATATTACTGTAGTTAGTATGTTCAATCCAAAAAACTACTCCTCCATCCCAAATAAATCGATCACTTTTTTTGCACGCAGGATAAGAATTTAATTCATATGTTGTATGGTTTTTATTCTACCTTTTTTAGAGATGCGGGGAAGAAAGTAGGCCAATAGAGAGAAACGAGTCAGTAGAGTGTTAAATGTGGAAAGAGAAATAGAATAAGAAAAAGTGTAAGAAAGTAGGTTAATTAGAAGAGAGAAATGGGTTAGTAGAGTGTTAAATGTAGAGAGAGACAAAACAAAAAGATACTCCGTAGTCAAAAGGGTAGTTATGTAAAAATACCTACAAAATTTTTCTTAGTTTAGAAAGTAGACAATTGATGTGGGACGACCCAAAAAGAAATATGATCGATTTTTTTGGAACGGAAGAAGTATTAGATAAACCAATCTCGACTCCACCCGTTGATCATCAAATGCTAATTTTTACATCAGGAAAACATTACGCAATTACTTTACAAGTCTTGTGTTGCAAATCGTTCTTAGTTGATGCTTTCGCCAACATGAATGCCTTTTTCACCCGCTTTATGATCACTATTTTACGGAAAAATAGTGATCATTCACCTTCTATAATTTAGATCACTCACCTTCTATAATTTAGTTACTCTATAAAATCTCATCCTTATCTCTTCTTGTTTTGCTCCAACTGATCAAGAAGTAAAAATCAAGAAATATAAACCAAGGTGATATTTTGCCAACAAAATCATCATTCGAAGGATACATCAATTTTGGCATACCTGTTATATATTCTGGGGATAATTCAAGATCACAGAGTATTGGTCAAGTTAAGGACATCATCCGCTTTTCATGCATTACCTTCAGGAGAGTTTTCGAGTAGCCAAGCAAGCGTATTCAATAGGATGATGTGATTCTGAAAATTTGTTTGGGTGATGTATACTTGTATCTTCTATAAATAGGTGTCGATCATGTAAATCTAGTCATCATGATGTTGTTTAGGGTTTTACATGCCTGCTTTATCAGCCTCCCTCTTCGAAATTCTCCCATTAATGTGATCTAGACTTATTTTCTTTTTTATGCATATCAAGTTATTCATCATGGTAAAATATATATTTGTCGCCTTAGTTGAATATTCGTTATGTTGTCTCGCTATATAAATCTAGTTTTAATCTCACAGAACTATTCAGGTTGAAAGGAAAATATGTTGAAAATTGTGGAGGCTATCTGAGGTCTCTTTATCACAAAGACGATGAGGGAGGGAGAATGGGAGATCATGGGGCTTAGGTGGTGTTATGAAGTATTAAAAAAATATATAACATTAGACTAATTTCAATAGACAGTCGAAATAACAAAAAATGTTATTTTAATTTATAAACCGACATAGATGATGAAATGATGCAACTAAATAAGGACTTTGATTCTTTTTACTCTTTTTGTTTTGGTGGCTCCTCTGCGAGCCAAGTCTCGAAGCAAAGTTGACGATGAGTCTGATGCGTTCTCACCGTTGTGGTTCATCTCATGTGGATTGAGATTTTTAGCCATGGAATCTGTTACACGAGATCTCTGTCCCATGGATGGTGCCACAAATGTTGTGGATGAAATTCGGGACAATTGTGATTGGCTTGCGAATAGACCAGTGCACAATACGTTGTGGATGAAATTCGGGACAATTGTGATTGGCTTGCGAATAGACCAGTGCACAGTACAAACAACACCGATGACTCGCCGTAAGGGTTTCCAGTGGAGGGTCTCCGATGCTAAAGTTAACGAGAGTGTTTGAAAATGTATATGAGTATTTCGGATTAGAGAACATACCTCATTCCTTCTTTTGAACTTCTCTGACCCCTCTAATGGGGGGTTACTAGATTTAATGGGTGGTTACTACCCATAATAGGGGAGTGAGAGAGTGGGGAAGTGCCACTTCCCACTATTCCAAGAAACGTGGGGCAGTTTCATAGTCTTCTGGTAGTGCCACGTGATCTTCTCTTTTTGGGTGCATATTTTACCCATATTGGGTTAAGATCAAAGTATCCTGTAACGTCCAGCTCTTGCCATGATTTGGACTTCCATTATATGCTCATTACTAAACATCATGCCAAAACTTGGGAATGGTATCTAAAGGTTGGGTAGATAAGAAGACGTATGCTCCATCTATAGTAGGTGTTAGAATTCTCGATAAGAATTCTCACATTATATTGTGCGAAAAAAATTGGCCATATGATACAGTTCTAGTATTGTGAAGGAGTTTAGAACAACGAGCGAGACTATGTGAAATTAAACCCTCATGATTTTTGTGGTTTCTATTGATAGAAAGGTAAACCTAAATAGTCTAATTTGATCATTTTTTTTGTGCAATATACATGGGTCCCATTATAGTTTCTTGGTTAAAATCCTTGTGAAGAGGGAACCAGACATACGCTCTAGTGTCATCCTTTGATTTCTAAGGTTTGTAAGATTAGAATTTGAGAGTTCTTGTTGAGTATTCATATGTTTATTTCGACTGTACTTATTGAATTTCATTATTATGCGATTCTCTTATTCGCAAAAGGGTCACTTGTGCTATGGTCGTGCAGAAATTGGATAAAAAGGGCTCTCTAGGACCGAAAGAAGCACAGATGAAATACTTACTAACATCTCACGGGGCTCTATGATTTTTGCATTATTTCTTGCTGCTGATTTTGACTGGATTTTTGGTTAAAATTTAACAACTAGTCTTCTTCTATTCATTTTGTTCATCATAAATGAATTTGTACAACTGATGCTTCTTTTCAGGATGTGGTTGACAAAGGGAAACAAGTAAGAATTGTAGACGGAGAGATATTGTGCAGGTTTCGGAGCAAGAATCTTAATGTGTATTTTCTTAGTTCAATGAAACATGAAATTTTGTTTATGAATTTGTACAATGTGATCTATTGTATTTATTGAACATGTAATTTGCTGTATATGGTGTTAGTTAGTGGTGTACGTGATTTAAATTTTATTTGGATTACTTAAAACTTGATAAAGGATGAATCCTAGTTTAAAGAATTAAATTGTAATTGGATTGGTTGGTTAGGGATAATTGTTTGAAACAAGTTTGAATCTATAAAAAATAACAAAAAAGCCTTTTTCAACTTTTGGAGACAGAATTTCGTCGCTAAAAGTCCTTCTACAGATCAATAAACTTTTTTAGATATAGATTTTTAGCGATGAAACTAATATTCCTAAAAACCTTTACAAAGGACTTTTAGCGATGGATTTTTTTTAATTTTTCGAAAAAGTTCAAGAATATGATGAAAAATAGAAAATACCTTTAGCGACGGAAAAATTCCGTCGTTAAAAGTAACTAATTTCATCGGTAAAAATTGATTTTTGCTGACGGACCACCAAAGTGTTTACCCATGGACTTTTGGCAACGGACAGTCCGTCACTAAAAGTCTTTACTGCTAGAATATTCGCTTTTAGCGAGGAAAAATTACGTCGCTAAAAGTGGATTTTCTGGTAGTGTGCTAGTACTGCAGCTTTCAAGTTCTGTCTAGCTTGCTTCGGATCCTACCTTCTTATTCTTGGTTTGTGCATGCCACATATCCATGCATGACATTCGACTCAAATTATACCCATAGTGGCATCTCGATGTGCCCTGCAAACCCCGTCTCCTCTACATCACCCTATTTACTGGCTTTCAAATTTGGTAAAAGTATTTTTGCCATATCCACGGGCATTGCTGCTCTTACATAATTTTGATCATAATAATCTATGACTCCAAAATGATACTTCACGGCTAAACATTTTAAACTGCAAAGAATTGGTTTTTATATAAATGTTTAAACCAAAATGTGCGACGTATTATTTCGGAGAATTCCAAGGTCAATTACATTTGCTTGTGCATAGAGGACGAAATTTTTATTTCATTGATGATAAAATTACAAGTACATGGTATTACTCCATGCAATCGCACCAGCATTCATGAAAAGCAAATTTTGCACGAAATGCTGCTTATTCGCCATTATTGTAAGTGAAATGCTTGTTTTTAGCTCCTTGAGATCAATCAACTGAGAACTTCAAGCCCTGGAAATCAGACAATAAGAAAAAATTATTGTTAGGTACTATGCAGACCAGGAAAGGAAAAATTGGAAAGTTGTGCGGTAATACCCAGCATAATCAATTTTGATTCTCCCGGCATCAGTATTAGCAATCCTGGAGAAGGCTTGTTGAGAAAGATCGAACTGGTTTGCTCCGCATCCAGCACAACGATCCACAACCCTCACAGTCACGCTGCTACCGGTGCAGGGCTGTGGTATGCCTTGGTTCGTGGGCCCCGTGCATCTAATGGTGTACCTTCTCCCGCACGCAGCTCCGTTATTCCACATAGACTCACCAACTGCTGCTATCATCACACCTTGATCTTTGTTGCCGTAGCATGCCGAGGCTGGCAAAGGATTGAAGTTTATGATCATTTAGGGTTTAATCTTAATACCTGACTCCCAACAGGTTGGCATGATGTTTTGTTTTTTCTTTTTCTTTTGATTTTGCATTTTTAGGCTTTTTCTGCCATTTCAAAGTTCTCTTCACTTCAATCCGAAGAGAGAGAGAGAGAGAGAGAGAGAGAGAGAGAGAGATTACTTACGAAGATACTCGGTATAGTAAGTGGCTGTCCCTGCAATGGCAGAAGCCATAGATATTAGGCTTGCGGCGACAAAAGCCGCAATGATAATTCGCTCAAGAGCCATTTCTTGCTGATCTTTTAAGATGAAACTGCACTCCTGAGTTCTCTTCCTTACAATTGTGCTTAAGTACAATTCTCTATGCCTAATGTTGGATGATGCCCCATTTATAGGAGAGCAGCAGACCTCTTCATCAGCATTCAGTCTTGGCACGTTTCCTTAGCCCAGAGACCACATACTAGGGATTAGATTCAAGCCTACTATTCATGACTCACATACTTTCAACGAAACTGTAGAGAGTAAGACCCCGTACGTTTACCATATTCGTTTTCTGTTTTAGCAATGATGATGAAAAAGATTCTTTTTTTGCGTACTTTTATCATTTTCTGTTTTCGTTTTGAATAAAATTACTCAAATAGTAACAAAAAACTGAAAGCTGTTTTTCACTCAAACTTAACCCAATATAAGAAAAAATAGCTAAATTTTTTTTTTGTGAAAATGATAAAAGTACAAGAACATGTTTTCAAATTGAATATGAAAATCGTGAAAATGAAAACAGAAAATGAAAACAGAAAACAAATATGGTAAGCGTACGGGGCCTAATGTTTTGCACTGCTTATAACAAATTTGATCCTGCACTGTAGCGGAAATATTTTGTTTCGTCATAGAGACGAAGACGAAGCCTTTTAGTTGCCTAAAAGGCTTAATTGCACTTTTTCTATGCAACCTATGTTGTTAGAGCAAAAGATCTGGTGTTTGGAGTTGCTATTTTCTAAAAGAAACTTATAACATTGACTAGGATCCTTAGTAGAAAGATGTCACTAAATACATTTTAGAGACAAAAAATGTCATTGTACATTCTTGCGACGGCTTTTAGTGGCAATCTTCTAATAGCCAAAGCTGTTACCACAGAAATATCGTAGAGGAAAGGATCTTTATCCTAATAAGATAGATGTCCTGGTTGTTACCGGAGCAAACATTAGTTGTACTCGAAATGCCATTGATTAACAATCGTTGCCATTATTGTTTCCTTTTTGCGTTTGGACCTCCAATTCACTTTCTTTATTTTATGTCAATCAATAAAAAAGAGTGCCTTTTCACAATTTTTCTATATAAGGTTTTTCTATTGTAACAAGAATGACAGGTGGAAGATAATGCGGTTAAGGAGTCAAAATAATTTTCTAAGTTACCTTTTCGTTTCGTAATTGCCTATTGAATAGGCAAGTACCTTTGGGGTCCAATAAATTCTAAAATGACTTCAATTGCCTTGCCGAGGCAAATTAGGCCAACTTGGACCACTGACGGCGGCGATCCTGCTCTATTGTTTTGAAAACGTGGGAAATCCTTTTTCTTTGACTTTATCCATTACTTCTCAACTTTTGTGCGTCCCGTCGGAAAATTATATCGATCGAGCTCCATATAACTAATATAGTTCCATAATTTCCAAAAAGTAAAAAACCCATATAGTTCCAGTTATATGTTCACCATCACATTGATATGGTTTGATCTCGTTATGGCAGTTCACCATCACATCAAGATAATTGTCAATGAGCTCCACAAAAAGATAGTTGTGCCGATATTAATTTGAAGAGTTTTGGTAGCAATTGAGCTCCATTATGGCCATTTTGAGACACAAAGTTGTTTCATGGTATTTAGCTTGATATATCTAAAACTATACTCCCAACCATTGGATGACATCTTAATTTCCGTTCAAACTTGGTGAACTCCGTGGATGATAGTTACCATGTTCAAGAATTAGGGTATTAACAGAACTTTTAACTTGATCCTCAAGAATAAGACCCAAACCCAGTCGTCACTCCTAATTGTATTAGTTTTCTTCCGAGGTATATACACACTATTCACACACGAACACAATCACTCTCCTTGTTTTTCGAGAGGTTTATCCTGTAGCTTTGCTCTAACTCAAACGTCGAAGAGTTCCCTTGCAGAACCCAATCTAGCAGTCTGTATTGTTAGTCATCGTACCAGGCTGTGGTTCCTAATCAATTTTCTAGCTGCAACAGATTGGCGTCATTCGTGGCACCACAACAGGAATCATGGCCAGCAACATATTGTCAAATGAATCTCAAATCCGACAAGCCAACCGAGATCGCCACCAGCTATCAAGCTAAACTTGTCGAACCGAGAACGATCGGTGCATGACGCCTAGTGGTTTGAATGATTGGACCACTGGTTAGACGAAAGATCTCATAAACATGCCATCCATCACTCGCAACTCGAGGTTCTCTAACCCCTATTATGTGGAAGAACGGCTTGCACCACCACAGTAAATCGCAAGTTGTTCAAACCTCGCTGGTCTAACCAAGGAGATCCATCAACTGAGGACGTGGTCGATAACCTCCAATGAATATGTTGTTGTAATCTCTACACCAATCAACTGTTCTTACCGAGATCCATATGATCGCCCTCTCCATCTATCCTCATGGTCGAGCTACACAACTCAAGGTATAATCATGCTTATCTGCCATATGAGGAAGAATACATACACAAGACTCTCAACGACCTTTCTTACTGAAAAGACCCATCCAGGGAAGATAGTTCTTATTCTTTACCACCCTGGTCTCGTTGTCCTCTAACACAAGCACCATAGAGGTCGTCGTCAACCCCTGCAGGGTAGTCCTGTGTCGAAAGCTACTTAAGAACCAAATTATCACCGAATTTTAAGATGCCTTAATGAATTGTATGACGACAGCAGTGATCCGCTGGAACTTGTTTATTAATTGGTTATAAAAGCTTTTACATGTTTCCGATGTTGTCATATGTCTCGCCTTCCCAACAACACTCAGAAAAGCTGCACATGGATGGTTCAATTCTCAACTTCTTAGATCTATCCATTTCTTCTCTCAATTGTTGAACTTTTTCTAGAAGCACTTTTGAGCAGCCGGTCTCGATAAAAGGATTCCGCTAACCTACTCGACATCGTGCAGGAAAAGAATGCACCTTTTATCTGGTTATCTTTGTATTGTCAATGTTGCAACCTCAAAATGGATAATTCGGACAAATCTGTAAAGTATACAACATTAATTCATGCGTAGCCTCCATTAATTTGGCGATGCGTTTTGCATTTTTGGTGAACAAAAGCCTTCCTTAAAATATGAAGGCCTTCCTAGGTAAAGTGAACAAGTATACCCAGACATAATTATATCTAGAAACCTAACCGGCGTGTGCCAACAATAGAAATCTGGAACGAGGCAAATGACCACATAAGGAGATTAGTCCAAAAATGGGGAAAATTTTGAAGCAGCAATGACACGATGGAATGTGCCCCAAGGAGCGGCTCATCGACATGAAGAATTTCACGCTGTTGTACCTATCCGTGGCAGATCTTACATGAAAGATTGAACAATTTTAAACAATAAACAATTTTAGAAAAGTAGAGAATAGCTTGAATATATTTAGGATCTTCACCATAAAGATATAACGGGGCAACTTTTAGTGACAGAAGAGAGTGTTATAAAGTATAAAGAATTAAAAAAAATTAGCTTCAAAAAACGACTTCAATTGCCAAGGCACATTAGGCCAACTTGGACCACTGACGGCGGCGATCCTGCTCTATTGTTTTGAAAACGTGGGAAATCCTTTTTCTTTGACTTTATCCATTACTTCTCAACTTTTGTGTGTCCCGTCGGAAAATTATATCGATCAAGCTCCATATAACTAATATAGTTCCATAATTTCCAAAATGTAAAAAACCCATATAGTTCCAGTTATATGTTCACCAGCACATTGATATGGTTTGATCTCGTTATGTTAAAGACATTAATAATTGACGTTGTTGCTGCTGAAAATATGCTCCGCGTATTTTGCGAAACCCGAGCCTGAACCGATGACCTGCAAGACAGAAAATGAGTGACTGCTGGGTGGGGTTCCTGGCGGAGAACTCTCCGATGCTTAAGTCAGAGCGCAGCTATAATATAATAACTCTGAAAAAGCATGAAAGACACAATGTGTATCTCTCTGTCCTCTCTCCATACCTGGGGGGTAGACCCCTTTATATAGCTGTAGAAGGAGAGTCCTAGTAGGACTGGGCCGTGGGCCAGATGTGTTAGGATCGCGTTAGGATCTTCGAGGACCACGTCATAATCTCTAATAAGATAATCACTGATCTCCCAGTTTGACTGAGATTGCCGGGTATTCCCCAATTATTGGGAGTTATATTTGAGTTATATCATAAGCCCCCCACTTCCTTAGCTGAAATGTTTGGCTGAGGAAGTTTATACCTGGTGTCTCGAGACACGCGTCAGATTTGTAAGTGATTCTCATCCACTTGTAGGGGTAACAATATTTCTCTCTTTCATGTGCTTCGACCTAAGCGGGAGCTTAAGCCTTAGAACTTTGCCCAAGTAGGGCGTTAGAACCCTAATTCTCGAGAGCTAAGTTTTAGAATGCCGCCTGAATAGGCTATTCGGAATCATCTTTAGGAAGACGAATCATGGGATCTCGAGATCCTTTAGAGGTTGTGCCCCATGGTAGCCTAACACAAAGCTGTGCATGCAAGTTGTTGCATGTGCTAAGTGTTTGAATGTCCCCTCGAGGGGTCACCTCTCCTTGGAGGGTGTTCATTTTGTGCAAGTGTGTGTTCTATGGCTCGAGCCGACCACATCATGGTTGCGTTTTACTTTGTCGCGAACTCTTATCATCAGCTAAGAGATGGCAAAGAAGCCTCGCACTCACGCTTGGCTGGGTTTTGAATTGACAAAGAATGGTGGGGGGATGAAGTCCCATAGTCCTTTGCCGTTTCACGGGTTAGAACTGTAGCTAAACCGTTCGGATAGAACTTGAGCTCTATCCTGTTGCCCTTGGGGGTGTTCGTCCCTCGAGGGACCACCCTTGAGGTGTGACGGAACTTAAAGTCCTCATCATACGTGCCCTCGGGGGTTTAACGGAACTTAAGAGTTCTCGTCGTACGCGCCCTCAGGGGCGGATGGAGCGCGGAGCTCATGCAATTACCCTCGAGGGTTTGACGGAATTTAAGAATTCTCGTCATACACGCCCTCGGGGGCGGATGGAGCCGGAGCTCATGCACTTACCCTCGAGGGTTTGACGGAATTTAAGAATTCTCATCGTACGCGCCCTCGGGGGTTTAACGAAACTTGGAGTTCTCGTCGTACGCGCCCTCGGGGGTTTAACGAAACTTTAGAGTCCTCGTTGTACACGCCCTTGGGGGTTTGACTAAACTTTAGAGTTCTCGTTGTACGCGCCCTTGAGGGTTTGACGGAACTTAGAATTCTCGTCGTATGCGCCCTCGGGGGTTTCTCGTCCTTGTTATTGCGGTGCTAAATAAGAAGCCGCGGGTCATGGAGCCCGTAATATGGCCGCTATGGCGAACCTCCCTGTCTGATAAGACACAAGGCATTAAGCCTGTATAAGAATATAAAGCCCCCCGGCCTTTGAAAAGGCGTGGATATATAAAGATGGCTTTTCAGCCTATATGTAGGGTCCGGTCGCAAGAAGACCTGTGGGAGCAATATAGAAGACCATAATCTGCTTGCTTGACTGGATGAGCATATAAAGCTTGCGGATGATCAGTAGGTATAGAGGATGCGAAGACCATCAGGCATATTAGTGATGCTTATTAACAGAGGCTGACAATGTGCTCTGCTTCACTGATCGGGGTCACTGTGTGACCGAATATCACAAGATAAATGCTGAGTCCGCAAGATGCTGCAATAGAAACCCTAGACGTGACTTCAAGCCGCAGGGTGAATTTGCTCCTCGCTTTATGAAGCGATTTATACGTCACTGTTGATGCTCGTGGGCGCAGTTTAAGCCCTTGCAACAAGAAAAAGTACGTGACTGAAAAACAGCTTTTGAAGCAATAAAGCACATGAACTTACAAGTCCAACTATGTTTTTAACACAGAATTAAGAACGAACTTACAAGTTCAACTATGTTTTTAACACAGAAATAAGAGCGGTGTTCAGACACCGCGGCCCCATTAGGGCTTTGTCGGTTAGCCGACAGGGTACGCTGCACCACGTGTCACAGGTGAGCTTAAAAAATGATTGCAGTCGGATGCCCGGACTTGTAATATACTCGCATCAATTGACGCGACTGAACAATGCTAGACCAAAAAGAAGCGCACAAGAAACAGCCTTTAAGGAGGCTTGTTAGTGCCTCAAAGCGTAGTCGCCTCATTTTCATTGACGCGACGGTGCATATAAAATGTGCATAGATATTTAAAAAATGCAATGCACATGTTATATAAATGAGACCCTAATAGGAGTCTCGAATTTTAATTGCCCTTTTTCCTTTACAAGCCTAATGCTTTAGAAAGCATGTGGCCTAAGTCCAATAAATAAGACTCCGTGGGTCTAAGTATTAATATGCATTTGCAGGGGGTCAAAGCATTAAATACTTTAAAAGGAAGGAGTGATGTCACCTGGTCTTGCTCCATTCTTCTCTGAAGATCGAAGAGCCTTGGCTTGTGGGCAGATCCGGCCGCAATCAGGGAGGCGGCAGAACGGTGCCGGCACTCGGCGCAACTCCGGCGAATGGGATGGCGCCGTTGTGGCTTGGACCTTTGAACGAACAGGTGGCTGTCGGATTTTGCGACGGCGCGGCAGTGAGGCATCACCGTGGCGAGGCGACGGTGACGGTAAGTCACTGTGAGTCGATGGCAGCACCGTCTTGTGCGGCGGTGGCGCTTGTATGGTTGCAGATCTGGAGCATGGGTGGCCGGCGGTTTGGATATGAACTGGATGGGTAGGTGGCCGGCGCGCCAATGTAGGGTGACGGTGAAGGACGGCGGCGGTGCCTTTGCCGTGGTAGTGGTGGCGCAGATCGAGAGTTGGTGTGGTTTCTTCCTTCCATGTTGAACCTTCTCAAAAGCATGAGAATTGCTGCAGCGGTGATGGAGGGCTGTCGCGGTGGTGTTGCTCCTCCGCGGTGGCTATCGGCCGATGTTCCTCCACGGTAGCTGCACGGCGCGATGTCGACAGTGTTTTTCCAGTCGTCGCAATAGCGTAGATCTGGAGCAAGGCCGTGGCGATGGTTCGGCATCGGTGTTTTCCCAGAGAGCCTGACGTGGCGGTGACGGTGATGGGCTGCCTGACACCTACGGCGGCGGCGGTGATGGTTCTCGTCGTCGCAGTGGCGACGGCGCCGTTACTGTTTCTGCATCTTTTTTTTTTGTTGAGTTGTATTGTGCAGCTGCTCCGGCAGCTTAGCGGCGGTGGTCAGCGGTTTATGGTGCCCGCGATCCCGTTGGTGATGAGGGACTGTTTCTCCGTCGGCCATCTCGAGTTTTCTACGAAATCGGTGGCGATGGCGCGATGTCAAGGTGCTTGGTAGTGGTGCCATTGTCGTAGGTTGCCGTGGAGTTGATCCAAAGAACGGTGGCGAGGTGGCGCCGTCAAAAGAGGGGAGGCCCACTGTGGTGGGTGCCCTAATTATGCGTGACACCGCCGGTAAGGTTTCGACCCATGGTGCGACGGTGCTGTGGAATGGCTTCTCCATGTTCTCTTTTCTTTGTTTGGCAGAAACTTGAATCTGAAACCTGTGACGATAATTCAATCTGGAAATTTGTGGCGGCGGCGGTGGTTGTGTCAGTGGTTCCAACACGTTGTCGCCGGCAATTTGGGATAAACTGTTAAATTTTCTTGAGATCAAACGGCTAGGCTGGCGGGTCCCACGGATGGCGCCAATCTGTTGCCTCGACGATGGCGGCATGATCATGGTGAGTGAGAGGTCGATGAAAGAGTCAATGTTGTGCCGCGTTACTTGTCGTCACGGTGGAGTGGATCTGGCAGATCTGGCAAGCGACGGTGATGTAGATTTAAAAACCGGTAGCGAATAAACAGCAAAGTGAGGACAGCGCTTGTGGCGATGGCGCCGGTGCTTTCCCGCAGGGCCTGCCATCGTTTTGGACGGTGAGTTGGTCGTCGTTGATTACGACTGACCATCGTGGATGGTGCGGCGTCTGGTGAAGCCACGGTGGTGCGGCGTCGGCGCCTTGCTCCGGAGGATGACGACGCAATCAACTTCTTCTTCTTCCTTTTTTTTTATTTAACTTCTTGGGATATTGATGATGTTTGGATTTGGATACGGTGGCCACCGATTGGGTGGACGACATCGGTGATTTCCCCGAAGGTACAGTGTCTCAGATCAGGAGCCGAGTGGTGTAAATCCAAACTGAACGGCGAGGGGGCACCGTTTATTATCTCCTCATGCCGATGATGGAGGCGTCAGGGCCGCAGTGGCGCGTAGTTCGGTGATGCCTACTACGTCGTCACGGTCTTCGATGGTGAGGAAGCTGGCGAAGGGGCGCCGTCGTAATTGATTTTTGGTGGAGCCGATTCTTTGGACGGCGGTGACCGGGCGGCGTTGCCTTTGTCGTGGTGGCTCCGCGAAGGTTGTGGTGATGGTTGTGGAGCTGCCTGATTGCCGTCGATGGCTGAGGGGGTGATGCCGCAGCGGTGGCCAATGGAGTTGGCGCCGCAGCGACGATCGACGAAGCAGATCTCAAAGGGAATGCTGGTGCATCGATGAACGGATCTCAAAGAAAGGGTAGCAATCCCTCGGTATACGTGTCGATGGCTTCTCACCGGCAGTGGGTGGCCTGGCTATGAGCGGGGTTGGCCGGCACCTTGCCGGAGGAGACGTCGCGGTGGCGGCGTTGAGGTCCTAACCCATGGCCGGCGCTGCTGCCGTTGTCCTCTTCATTTTTCTGCTTCTTCTTCTCTTTTTTTGTTGTTGTTGTTGACGTTGCAGTAGCAGTAGCTTCACGGCGGCGGCAATGGAGGTTGCAGGCTTCGAACAGCCCCGTATTTTTTCTCTTTGTTTTGCGTTGATGACGACATAACGTTTGATGACAGTAGGGCCGTCGGTGGCTTGGCTACCGGCGACAGCTTTGTTCTAACCCAAAGTCATCTTTTGTTCTTTTTTTGATTGAGACGACAATTGAATCATGGCGGCGATTCTGTAACAGTTTTGATGAATAGTTGCTAACAATTCGCGGTACATGAGGTCGAATGGTTAGGCTGGCGGGTCCCATGGATGACGCCAATCTGTTGCTGCTAAAAATATGTTACGCGTACTTTGCGGAACCCGAGCCTGAACCGATGACCTGCAAGACAGAAAACGAGTGACCGCCGGGTGGGGTTCCCGGCGGAGAACTCTCCGATGCTTAAGTCAGAGCGCAGCTACAATATAATAACTCTGAAAAATCATGAAAGACACAATGTGTATGTCTCTGTCCTCTCTCCATACCTGGGGGTAGACCCCTTTATATAGCTGTAGAAGGAGAGTCCTAGTAGGACTGGGCCGTGGGCCAGATGTGTTAGGATCGCGTTAGGATCTTCGAGGATCACGTCACAATCTCTAATAAGATAATCACTGATCTCCCAGTTTGACTGAGATTGTTGGGTATTCCCCAATTATTGGGAGTTATATTTGAGTTATATCAGACGCCAAACAAGATAATTGTCAATGAGATCCACAAAAAAGATAGTTGTGCCGATATTAATTTGATGAGTTTTGGTAGCAATTGAGCTCCATTATGGCCATTTTGAGACACAAAGTTGTTTCATAGTATTTAGCTTGATATATCTAAAAATATACTCCCAACCATTGGATGACATCTTAATTTCCGTTCACACTTGGTGAACTCCGTGGATGATAGTTACCATGTTCAAGAATTAGGGTATTAACAGAACTTTTAACTTGATCCTCAAGAATAAGACCCAAACCCAGCCGTCACTCCTAATTGTATTAGTTTTCTTCCGAGGTATATACACACTATTCACACACGAACACAATCACTCTCCTTGTTTTTCGAGAGGTTTATCCTGTAGCTTTGCTCCAACTCGAACGTCGGAGAGTTCCCCTGCAGAACCCAACCCAGCAGTCTGTATTGTTAGTCATCGTACCAGGCTGTGGTTCCTGATCAATTTTCTAGCTGCAACAGATTGGCGCCATTCGTGGCACCACAATAGGAATCATGGCCAGCAACATATTATCAAATGAATCTCAAATCCGATAAGCCAACCGAGATCGCCACCAGCTATCAAGCTAAACTTGTCGAACCGAGAACGATCGATGCATGACGCCTAGTGGTTAGATTGATTGGACCACTGGTTAAACGGAAGATCTCATAAACATGCCATCCATCACTCGCAACTCAAGGTTCGCTAACCCCTATTATGTGGAAGAACGGCTTGCATCACCACAGTAAATCACAAGTTGTTCAAACCCCGCTGGTCTAACCAAGGAGATCCATCAACTGAGGACGTGGTCGATAACCTCCAATGAATATGTTGTTGTAATCTCTGCACCAATCAATTGTTCTCACCGAGATCCATATGATCGCCCTCTCCATCTATCCTCATGGTCGAGCTACACGACTCAAGGTATAATCATGCTTATCTGCCATATGAGGAAGAATACAGACACAAGACTCTCAACGGCCTTTCTTACTGAAAAGACCCATCCAGGGAAGATAGTTCTTATTCTTTACCACCCTGGTCTCACTGTCCTCAAACACAAGCACCATAGAGGTCATCGTCAACCCCTGTAGGGTAGTCCTATGTTGAAAGCTACTTAAGAAGCCAAATTATCACCGAATTTTTAGATGCCTTAATGGACTGTACGACGGCAGCAGCGATCCGCGGGAACTTGTTTATTAATTGGTTATAAAAGCTTTAAGATGTTTTCGATGTTGTCATATGTCTTGCCTTCCCAACAACACTCAAAAAAGCTGCACATGGATGGTTCAATTCTCAACTTCTTAGATCTATCCATTTCTTCTCTCAATTGTTGGACTTTTTCTAGAAGCACTTTTGAGCAGCCGGTCTCGATAAAAGGATTCCGCCAACCTACTCAACATCGTGCAGGAAAAGAATGCGCCTTTATCTGGTTATCTTTGTATTGTCAATGTTGCAACCTCAAAATGGATAATTCGGACAAATCTGTAAAGTATACAACATTAATTCATGCGTAGCCTCCATTAATTCAATGATGCGTTTTGCATTTTTGGTGAACAAAATCCTTCCTTAAAATATGAAGGCCTTCCTAGGTAAAGTGAACAAGTATACCCAGACATAATTATACCGAGAAACCTAACCGTCGTGTGCCAACAATAGAAATTTGGAACGAGGCAAACGACCACATAAGGAGATTAGTCCAAAAATGTGGAAAATTTTGAATCAGCAATGACACGATGGAAGGTGCCCCAAGGAGCAACTCATCGACATGAAGAATTTCACGCTGCTGTACCTATCCGTGGCAAATCTTACATGAAAGATTGAATAATTTTAAACAATAAACAATTTTAGAAAAGTAGAGGATATCTTGAATATATTTAGGATCTTCACCGTAAAGATATAACGGGGCAACTTTTAGTGACAGAAGAGAGTGTTATAAAGTATAAAGAATTAAAAAAAATAGCTTCAAAAAACTATCAGCAACATTCTGTAAGGTGTTGTTGAATAGTACTATTAGTGGCAATACAATTGTCACTAGCAATCATACTATAAATGCAACTAACAATGTCTAACAATTTTTATACCGTTAAGATCTTTTACTTATTCCTAAGCCCCTCAAAAACGCCAAAAGAATTAATGAACGGCCTTCTAAAAAATTTAAACGGGGGTGCTTTAGCAACAACAAAGTATAATACAGTTTTGAGATGAAGATTAGCTTAAAAAATAAACTATCAACATATTAATGACTAGCTTTGACTAGGCAATTGCACCCTGAATCCCAAGCTTTGCCAAAAACGCGCGACCAAAACGCAAGGTTTATGAATAGGCAGGGAAAGGTCTGAGGACTGCCAGGTGTTGTAATCCAAGGATTTTACCAAACAATATTAGCAAAGGAAAAAAATTTGGCTGCTATCCCGATATATAGCGATAATCAATCGTTTCAAAATGTTTCTAGTGGCTTTTATTTAGTGACGCTAAAAAAATGTTTCTAATAATGGTCGCTAAAAGTATTAGAAAAAAACCGCTACAAACATTTAGCGACTATTAATTGTTACTACATACGGGGTTGGAGGAAGATTCCTACAACCCGGGTATGAGACAAAGTTTGTTCATTAAGAAATCAGTAAATGGTAAATTTAATTTATGTCTTTTCATCCCCTTTTGACCAAATCCATCTTCTTCCACTTCTACCACCCCTTCTCACCTCCATTATTTGCTTCCTCCACCATTTCTACCACCATTTACAGCTTCCTCCACCACCTTTACCACCATATTCAGCTTATTCCATTTTTTATCGACACACTGACACACACAGCCGTCACCCACCACCAACCTCTACTAACCGCTGCCATCAACATCCTCAACACACAAACCAACCACCCCTCTCCAGCACTCCCGTGTTACTAACCCCCACACTCCATCAGCCACCACCATCACCGTCATCAACCTCCACAAACAAACCCACCATCATACCCCATACACAAACCCATCACCCTCTCCCTCATTGCCCACCACCAACCTCCATCAACCGCCATTACCTCCATAAATCCACCACACACACACACACACACCCACCCCCACACCCACACACATGCGCATGCACCCGCATCATCCAGCCCATCCCACGTACTCGAGAGTGCACACACCCTTCCCTTACCCCCCACCTGTCACCCACCCCAGACGCATACACACACACCCGTCACCAACCACTATGAGTGGACAAACACACACACACATACCTGCAAGATCTGGTTTTCTTTTTATGTAGGGCCTGGTAGGGTAGAAGCGAGCTACATTGAAGAAATATGAAAGCACCGGTGGCATGGCAAGATGAGCGGTGGCACCGGGAGTGGAGCAGCCAAGTGCCGGCGGTAGGGGCGGAGGTTAGGAGGAGAAGAAAGAAAACCAAAGAAAAAATGACAACTATAACGTTCTTATCGATCACAATTAATTTAAAAGAGTTGATGGATGAAAAATATAAAAAAGAACCTAAAAGGATGGAAATACCCCCATTAACAAAGAGAAGTATTTACACTCGTTAGTAAAATCCTTCGATTCCAGGACATGGCAAATCTCAGTGTTGGTTGCTGCCTATTCGTAACCTTGTAATTTAAGCTGGGAGTTACGACAAACCTTGGGGTTCCAGGTGGGGTCGATGTAATCAAATGAACTAGGAGAGAAAGTTGAAGCACACGGAAGCCTGTTTTGTGTATATGCAAAAAATAGATATATAATATTGGACAAATTTTCCCTTCAACCCTCTTTGTTATTGACGTAGTGATGCCATTAAAGATGACTAAGATTGTATCTTAGTGATCTTTAATGGTATTACTCCGTTTTTGCTTTTTGATATGTACGGTGGAGTTTTGCTCAAGCAGATTCCTGTAATATAACTTTTAATGTAAATATTATTAGTATTTCAACATAAAAGAAATGGATTGCATCGCTGAAAAAGGAAAGTCGGAGGAAGTTATTCCAACAATGGCATACTCTTTTTCAAGAAAAAGGAAATAAAAAAGGAACAGAAAAATTCTGCTTATACCATTAGAAAATAAAAGAAAAATACTGCTTCAACGAACGCACGTTATCTATTATGCAACACAAGATAGAGCAACTAAAGACCAAATTTGTTTAACACGAACACATATGAATGCCTTATTTTGTCATATAGAGTGCATGATGAATCAATCGTAGCATCGATTGTTCAGGAAAACACCCGATTCACATGATGTCTTTTATGCAACACTTCTACCACTCTTCCAACTATGAAGCTTATTCTTGTCATGTTGATCGCCCCTAAGAGCTTCAAGCCCTAAATCACCAGAGAAATGAAAATTAAAAAATTAAGTTTAGCAAAAGTAAGTTAAAGATGACAAATATGGTGCCATGGTTTTCAAATATTACTGTGCATAATCAATGTTGATTCTCCCGGCATCTGGATTGGCAATCACGGTGAAGGCTTCTTGAGAAAGATCGAATTGGTTTGCTTGACATCCTGCACAACGATCCACCACCCTTACAGTAACACTGCTGCCCGTGCATGGTTGTGGTACGCCTTGGTTTGTGGGTCCTGTGCACCTAATGGTGTACGTTGTTCCACATGCAGCTCCATTATTCCACATTGACTCGCCAACGGCAGCAATCATCACGCCTTGGTCTTGGTTCCCGTAGCATGCCGAGGCTACCAAACAATATGATTCATTTTGAGTTATGCCGAGCTACTAACAGGTTAGTCTAGCAAACAGAGGAGTAAAAACCAAAAAAAGATATCTGATAGTATTCACAGAGATAGAGGAGGGATCAATTCTTTTATAGTGTTTTTTTTTTACCATCATAAGCAGAACAATCTCTGGTCAGGGTTAGTACTCTAACAAACAGAGGAGTAAAAACCAAAAAAAGATTTCCGATAGTATTCACAGAACAATCTCTTTCTGCATTTTTCTTTTTGTTTTGGTTACTTTATCGGGACAATCTCTGATCAGGGTGGGACGGCTGGTGTAAGATTTATCCCCTCTACTTTTCTTTTGTTTCCATTTGGTTAAATTCCGGGGGACAACCTCTTCCTTTGACTAGTCGTGGTCGGAAGACTTCTAGCCTCTATATATTCGTTAATATGTTGAGCCCTAAAAAATATTAGAAAAACCAGACTCGGTTGCTGATCATCAAAATGCTAATTTTCATAATGGGAAAACATTAAGCAATTAACTTATAAGTCTTGTATTGCTAGTTGGTTCCGAGTTGATGCTTTTGCAACCTGAATGCCTTTCTCACCCGTTTTATGATCCTAGTGTTATGAAGTACATCAGGAAGATTAAGTTAAGTTAACATTAGACTTTCAATGCAAGGTCGAAAAAACAACCACAAAAATTTATGCTGCCTGTTTCAATTTTTAACCGACATAGATGTTCAAATAATGCAACCAAACAAGAACTTCCATTCTTTTTAAGCTTGTTGTTCTGGTTCTTCATACGAACTTTTATTTGAAATTGAGGGAAAAAAAAACTCCCCAGCTATATTTCTCAAATTGCTTCCGTTTCTTGTAATCTTTCCATTCAGCCAATTATAAATGATTCCGCTATGAGAGCTACATGCAACAATGGGAGAACAACCTTTACGTTGTATCTACAGTGCGTCTTCCTACTGGCTTGCATCTTGTTTGTTGTCACGAGTACAAATTTTAAGCCGGAAGTGCAAGCGAGTATAACTAGCTCACCACGCGGTAAACAACTTCACGGGCCCAAAAATTGATAGCTACAACTGCACTGACTGTTATGACCAGGTGGTGAGCATTACTCTTGTGTCATGTTTGTATGTGCTTGAGATAGAGAGAGAGGGAGAGATCATATATACTCACGGAGATAGACGGTGTAGAACGTGGCAGTTCCTGCAATTGCAGAAGCTACAGATATAAGGCTCGCCGCAACTAGAAACACCGCAATGATGCTTCGAGCAATCGCCATTGCTCTCAAATGACGAGGAGAGTTGCTTTTCTCTTTAACTTCCTATATTTTTGCAAGTGCACGATGCCCCAGCTATGTATCGAACAGAGTTGAGTGTTGCAGTATTTATAGAAGCAGACCAACTCTTTGGCAGGCATGTTAGTCTTTACACGCCTTCTCGGTCGTTATCTGCCCCATATGGATAACTAATTCCATCTTCTAGATACGTGTATTATACATTTGAGGACCATTAATTGTTACAACATGAGAGATTGTAGTTATTTTCCTACAATCCGGGTAGCAGCCGAATATTTTTCAAAAAAGAAATTTCTAATCATACCCATGCTGCCGGTTCAATCTTGTGTTGTAAAAAAAACATTTGAAAGATTCTTTTTCTTGTATTCGCAGATTCGATAAATTAATGTTTTTGGTTAAATTTAAAATGATCCGCCGCACAATGGATAATAGCATACAGTTTTGTAACTGAAGAGCAAAAGAAAATTTGTCTAATATTTGCTCAAGTGTAACCAACCTAATAACAAATATTTTTTGTCATTAAATAGAGAGAGTTATTGCCTCTTATTATAGTCCAGAATATACTAGTGTAAAGTTAATTTAAAATAAGTCAGTTTGAAGATTCTTATCTTGACGCAGACTAGGCAAATTTATCACATTTTTCCCTTACCTTTTGCTTTATCTCTTGGATAGTTCAGAGAATCCAAAACGAATACAAAGAAAGAAAAAATAACGAAATTTTGTATCCAAGTGTCTTGTTTTGGTTGTACGATCCCTTCACACCAATTGTAATTCTAAGTTCTAACTATGTGTTTGGTAATTTATCTCGCCAAACTTCCTCCGATCTTGACTTTCAGGAAAAATAGGTGCCGTGCAAAGTATTGCTGCGGAATTGCCGTGGAAGTGAAGGCATAAATTTCAAAGCGCTACTTTTCTTCGAACATTCCATGTGTTTCAAAAATGATAAGAACTAGACATGTGCATTCAAACTCTGAGCTCAGTCAAATGGAAAAACCTTAAACAGACGGATTAACTGAGTTTTGACTATGTTTGGTATTTCCTGTCAATTCTCAAACGTTGGAACCCGATATTAACACGTCTTCTCGGTCTAGAGACTTTTTCATTTGGTGGATATTTAATTTCGTCTTCTAGATACGACTTGTACGTACAATACGTTTCACCAGCATCAGTGGCAAACTCGGGAATTCAAACTGTTGTTTATAACGTCTTCTTCGGGTTATCTTAAAAACGAAAATGGACGAAGTTTCCTCTTCTCTTTCCTAAAGAAGATTACATGTATGTCGTAAAGTTGTATCAATAAGAAAAAAAAATTCCCGCTACCTAGGATGTAGAAACATAAGTACAAACAAAACATTTTTGGCTGCTATCCCGGTTGAAGAAATCTTTCTTCTACCCCCTATATAGCGACAATCAATCGGCACTAAATATTTCTAGTGGCTTTTATTTAATGACGCTAAAAAGTCCTGCTAATAATTGTTGCTGAAAGTATTAGAAGAAAAGTCGCTAGAAACATTTAGCTACTATTAATTGTCACTTTACATGGGGTTGAAAGAGATTCCTACAACTCGGGTAGGAGCCAAAGTTTGTTCGACGACCATTAATGATCGCTATACGAAAAGTTGTAACTATCTTCTTGTAGCTATCTTCCTCGTATAGCAACTCGGAAGTTGTAGAATTATACTACAAATCTTTAGGTTCGCCCAAGTGAGATCTCTAAGCTATTGTTGCGGGGCCCTTAAATCAGCTTGAAAATTCTTATTTTCATGCCGACTAGGCTAATTTACAACTTTTTTTTTTTGGTAACATGTCCTTTTTTTACCAATGAAATTCATAACATTTTACATCTATATAGTGTGTTACTACACTTTCAAAAAACAAAATTATTTCACAACAATTTAAAATTGTAATACCGTTGGTGGCAGCTCCCAGTTGTAGCATAACTGCTTGTTAATTTGGTTTGGCACAGTTCTTTTCCGGCTCAACACTTTATAGACCACCCATTTCTGTATTTTTTTTTCGGTAAATAAAAATATATATCAACCGATGAAACAAAAGTACAACATCTGCAAGGGGCATACCCCAGGAAAACAACAACGAAACGCAAGTCTTGCTAAGCAAGAGCGAAGAGAAAACCTAAGCTAGGCAGAAACATGCCACACTGGCAACAAAAGAAAAGGTTAATACATAACACTGGAACTAGATCAGCAAAGACATACAAAGACCCAATAGAACCAGAGGAGAAGGCCACATGGAATCTGGAGGACCTGGTGAAAAGACCAACACACTAAAGCTGCGATATAACAAGCTAGAAGCTGCAACGGTCTGTCTGAACACGGACCGATCACCCGAAAATAATCTGATCAAAAAATGACGAAATCAGACGAATATGGAATCGGGGAGCTGCCATTCAACCTGGAACCATCGGTTAGTCGGGGTATTGGCCACTTTTCTACACGAGAATAACCTCCACCGGATGATCTGCACAAGACCTGCAGAACAAGAAACTACATCAGTATACTTATTCTGGAAAGAACGAGAATTCCGCTCTCGCCAGATATAGTACACCAACGCCGCAAACGCTATCCGACAGACCGATGCCGGGAATCCAGGGCCCTGCCACTCAGAAGAAGCTCGATCAACCATACCCTGCCAACTCAACATAGGCCAGTTAAAATTGCATTTCTTTTGAATAATAGACCATAATCTGAACGTGAAAGGGCAGTTAAAAAATAGATGATCATGGGACTCAAAAGGAATGCGACAGAAAACACAGCTCATACTAGGAATGACATGAAAAGCAAAAAGCCTATCCTGCGTACTTAACCTCTCCCTAATGGCCAGCCATAAGACGAAATTATGACGTGGAACACGCCACTTACACGACAGTAAGCAAGCCCATCTAACAAGCGGCCGCTTATGACGAAGGGCATCCCACGTACTCGCAATGGAGAAATCCCCAGAACCACTAACCGTCCATACAATCCTATCAGGCATATCCGGGGCAGGACGAAAAGAGCTAGGGGTACTCTCACCCATTTCTGTATTTTTGCAATGATTTCAAAGCAACTTTGCAGGTTTCCTTTGAAAATTCTCAGATTTCTCTCCTCCCAAATACCGTAAACTGTTATGGCCAAGGCTAATTTACTCAACCTTGCTCTGAAGCTTTTTTGGCTGAATGTGTGGCAGGCATGA
>JAVXUO010001566.1:0-88601 GCA_033065855.1 Escallonia rubra | reverse complement strand
GCGCCGTATGAAGAAATACCACGAACAACTCACCAAGGCATATGGAAAGACTGTGAAGCAACGAACATTCGTCGAGGGCGACCTTGTTCTTCAAGCCGCCAAACATGTACGTGCCAACATGTCAGCCCCAAGTTCACACCGAATTGGGAAGGACCAATTCAAGTGCATGAAGCCAGAGACAACGGCTCCTACCTCCTGCTCAACATGGAAGACGGAAAAATCACGGCACCTATCAACGGTCCCTATTTGAAGAAGTTTTATGCATGACCAACAGCGGAGTGTTCCCCAACCTTACCCGCCCAAAGCATATAACATTTACACACCATGCTTTTGTATATGAACACATGTTCAGCACGTGTAACTTTTGTTGTTTCTTACAAGTTCTTGCTTTCTTCATGTAATGGCATTTTTGCCCAAAAACTATCAATGCAAAGATCATTCACTCGCCTCAACTACTGTATGTAACGCACTCTTTCATTTACACATCGTTCACTAAGTCGCTTGCTATGGGCGGGGAAGGGGGAACCACAACGGGAGGACACCACATGCAAGACATACGAGCGCATCAAAAGCTAAGCAGCACCTCACAACAAACACAGGTACAAAATAACCATACAACTGCTATATCAGTATCAACAAAATGCATACAGGTCACAGGTTTGTAGGTCGCTACAGACCAATGACTACTAGCAAAATGAAAAGTACATCACATCTAGCGTAAAGAAGTACGCAGTGAACCAACAGTATCATAAGTATACGACTCCAGAGTCCGTGGCTGCACCTGTAAGTTGGACCATCTCTGCTCCAACTCGGCCCGCTGTCTCTCTATCTCTGCCTGCCGAGCCCCCGCCTCGCTAAGCCGGGCCCGCATCTCAAAAACCTCTCGCGTCACATCTGTCAACGCCGCATCAAGCATAAGCCTACGGCCCTGACACGCCACCTCCTGCGCTCCTACCACAGTCAGTCCAGCCATGGCCTGAACACTCAGCCCTCTACCTCGGACATAGTCGGACAACCCCTCCAACTGGAAACCAAAAGCTACGAACGGCCCGAGCTCTGACATAAACTCTGACCTCATCTCTGAACTCCAAGTCGAGGTCGGCACCATACTAAGTGTCGCCAGCCAGTCCACAAGTACGGCAAACATCGCCTTGAGCAATGCCGTGCCCCGCATGGTAATAGAGCCCTCAAATGTCTGGGGTTGTCTCGCCCTAATCATCTCCAACCGCTGGACCACCGCATCAGACAACCTGAGGCCCTCCCAGGACATACCGTCTACCTGCCCGACTGAAGACCCGCCACTAGCAGCATCAACCCTGTCGCCCTACCACCCACTGATCTCATGCCAACGGTGGCAGCATGTATCGCCAACAGAGCATCACCCGCATCCATGGCTGACCCCGACAATGTATCCGCTATCGGCTCCACAACAGATGAATCAGGTACACCGCGTCGTGGCAACGAATCTCTAACCACCGCATGTGTGGTCGGCAACCCGGCATGTGCCCCCGCATGTGCCCACCAATCATCACCCTCAAACGTGTGACCCATCGAGCCACCGAATACCCCCTCGACCAAGACAGGTGACGGGCTCGAATGACCAACTAGCACGATCGGCTCCACAACATATCCTGTTGTCTGCTCCGGGTGACTGACTGGCTCCACAATATAGGCCGTTGCCTGCTCTACCGCCGCGGCCTCCTGGAAGGCCTCACTATCCATCGGCTCCCCCTCATACGCCGGCTCGGCCTTCATCCCCTCGACCCCATCGCCCGCATCTACCTCAGTCTCCTCAGCTGCCTCAAGATCCATCCCCTCAGTATCATCAGTAACGGCCTCGGCATACTCTGTGGTATCGTCTGACTCCACGTCAATGGCACCACCATCATCATCGAACTTCCTGTAAAAAAAAAAGCGCGGACCGAGCATTAGAGAACACTTAACATGATAATTGGCAACTGTACAACGAAAGCAAAGCATTACACTAACCTCGGAGTCACACTCCTCCAGTACCTCTCACGACCTCTTCGGCCTACGTCCACCACCCGTCGAAGGACCTGCGCCTGTCCGCTGTGCACCCACCATCATACCTACTCTCAATGAAGAAATGGGACCCTTGCCAGCACCCGGCACCCTCGGACCACCTGCTGCTGCCGGCGCCCGTGGCGCGCGTGCTGGCACCGGTTCATCTGATACGCCTGTAAGTAGTACCGACATGCCTTTCTGCCTCGCGACCTGCGCTGTAACCAGTCCCAGTCCTCTGTCCCTCGCAAAGACATTGACCTACTGCCTGTCGGATGGCTCCTGCGACAACCACTCCGACCATGTCGCCAGTACCCGATCCCACCATCGCGCATACTTAACCGTCGCTACTCCCGTCGATAGCGTCCTGGGCCTCCTCCACTCCTCTGTCGGTACCGGCCACTTCCGCGCCCACTTTAAGATCGTATACCCAAAAGCCTTCCTCACCTCCCACGCCCTCGTATAGCCACATGGGGGCTCTAAATCATAACCAAAGCTCGAGGACAATCGATCGGGGCTGTATCTCGCCACGTAATATCTGTTCTCAGCCGGCTTCCCGCCATCATCAGTCAATACGGGTAGCCACCCTGGAAAGTACGCCACTAGTAAGGCCACCGCCGTGTCCGTCAGCTCATCTCGACCGTGTAGTCGCACCATAGTGTCCTGCAGATCCATCCATGGAGGAGTACCGTACGAATAATGCATGCCGGTATACGCACGGGGAACGCACTCATCTCGATCGTAAAAAATGTCTGCCAAATCACGCCCGGGCCTCTTCACGCCCGCCCAGGCATATACTCGGCCACCTGCGTACCAAGTCGAAACCTCACGTGACTTGCCCGGCCGAGTCACCGTAATCATCCGCGGCGACGAATGTACTAAGGGAAGATCACGAGGCCGATAATCCATGTAGACCTCGAATAGATACCGCTGCAAGAACATCCAGTCTACGTACGTCGTCACCTGATAGCGTCCATACGACCTCTATACATCATTGGCAAACTGATCTAGACGAGAGTACTGCGTGCCTAAGTAAATGGGGGCCAGCCCGACGCACCCCCCACCAGCCATACGTACAGCCAACTTGAATACCCTCGGGGACACGCCATCCTCCGGCGTCCCGTCAAATACAAACCTACAAGCATAAGAGCATACAATGCCTATCATAACCTTCTCGCCCTATTCTGAACGTAAACTCTGTTGCATGGCAATATGACTACACTATCTTTCCGACACATTTTTTTCTAAGTAAAAAATTCAGCATTCTACGCATACAAGAACAATGGAAGTACAACATGCAACAATACTAAAAGGAAGACATTATAAGCACGTACCTCGACAAGAACATGACAAGAACCCCCCTAGCTCGTATCTCTTGTCCTTATAGCAAGGACCCGCGTGAAAATTGCTCACCGAAGCAGACTTCTGCCCAGGTAATGCGGTTGCCGTACCATAGAAGTATTTGAGCCACCCGCTGTACGTACCCTTGCGATTGCTCCTTATCAATGAGGCAAACCCCTGCAGTTCCTTTACCGTCAACCGTTCCGCCGCCGTCAACTCCAGCTCACAAGCATTCTCCGTACCGTGCATGGGCAACCCCGTCAACATTATCACGTCGAGAAGCGTTGGCCCAATCTCCCCAAACGCCGTGATGAACGTATGCGTCTACGAGCTCCATCTCGAAAGCAACAACGCCAAGCCCTTAAAGTCCCTCACCGGATCAATCACCTTAAACGTCGCCTCTATCGCAGACACCAATCCCAATGCCTCCAATCTCTCCCCCCAACCCGACTGCTCCAACATATACACACACCAAAAATTCCACCCCACCGGCATGGTATTATGGCCCTTGAACATCACCGGCGACCACGACACATCTAGTCGTTCCACCAACAAACCCCGCATGTACCTCGGCGACATCACCGGAGCAACCCCCCTACTCGGAACGCGAACATACGGCGAAGGAACCATCGGACTCTCTGACATCGACGACGCACCGAAAGGACCCAAAAACACATCCTCACCCCCCCGCTGGCCAAGCTCCTGCCAAAGCGCCTTGGGTGGGCATCCGGGCACCGCCCCCTTCGCCGTCAACAAAATATTGATGTGGCTTGGCGTTGCATCAAAGCTCCTCGCCCTACCAATGAAGATCAACGGCACCCCCGCTTCTTCAACCGGCGCGACGTCGTCATCATCAAACATGTCACCCGGCACTAACGTTGATCGCCCGCTAGCTCCGCCGCACCGTCGCACACTTTGCTTCTTTCGTGACTTTTTCGGCAATCCACCAGCATTGCCCTTGGCGCCGTGGGCAACATCTCCGCGCACGCCGTGCCTCCGGTCGGCCTCGGCCTCGGCGTCGGTGGCCTCCGCCTCGGCCTCGGCCCGCGCCTCTCTCTCTTTCCTCCTTTATTCCCTCTCCCTCTTCCATCTTCCTTCCTTCCCCCCCCCCTCTTTCTCCTTCCCCTTCCCCCCTCCTTCCTTCCTCTCCTTTCCCCCTCCTCCTTCCTCCCTCTCCCTTCCCCTTCCTCTCCCCCCTCCACCGCCCGCGCCGGGCCTCGGCCACTTGGTCGGCCGGACTTGTTGCCCTCCCCCATCTCCCATTCCCTGCACCCCATAGGCACGCCCCCCTCTCTTTCCCCCACACTCTACCTCGGCCCGGCGGTGTGCCTCGGCCGCCGTCGCGGTTGGCCCATGGCCACCCCTTCCCCCACTTGCCCTTCCTCTCTTACCTTGTTGCATCCTCTTGGCTTCTTGTGATGTTCTCACTCTCATGGGTCTTCAAACTCCAACTTCTCTTCTTCTTCCTCTCCTTTATCTCTTTAGTTTGGTCAAGTCTGTCTTTCTCTCTCTCTCCAAAGTCTTGAAAGTTAAGACTTCCCACCTAATTTTCCCCCCAAATCCATCACATCAATTCAAATTCCAAGTTTCCCATCAAAATCCCCAACAACTCTTTTAGCGTTCCACTTCTTAACGCCGACTTTTTCCAACGCGTTGTTATTTAGCAAAACAACATTATTATTTCACATTCATAACCTAACGTCGCTATCAAAATTCTTCGCGCAACCCATATTCGCTTGTCGCGCTATTTCTTTCTTTCACGCTAACGTCAACGGACACGTGTGTTACTTTTTGTTTTCGCTATTTCTTTCTTTCTCGAGTTCACCGTTACGCTGAGATCGTTACCATTTTATTTTCGCAAAAAAAAAAAAAAAATCGAAACTTTGCATATTCCAAGGGATTTTACGCTCCCCCGCGTTTCACGTTACTATAGCGCCCGTTCCTCCAAATTCGAGCCCGACACTTTTTTTTCATCGATTAATGCTTATGCGTGCGGCGCCCGCTCGGGTTGCCCCTCCGCGCACACCGCACGCAGAGGGCTTATGTTCCCAACCCATCTTGGTCAGACCCAATGGCCCGCTAGGGGTCCCATTACGCGTGAACACGTCAACATTGTCAACGGTCAATTTTCCAGCGCATCAAACCGGTCAGTGCCCGCGCACCCAAGACACGTGTTTTTCTCGCTTCACGTGCTTCGTGCGCGACTTAGACATTTTTATTTCGCATTGACGTCACTCACGCTAGCGCAATCGTCACACCAAGATCACCCAAACACCTTACCAAAAATGTCGACCGACCGCGCAACCGGAGCAACAGGGTCAACAGACAAAGGCCTTGGCCAACCCCATGGGGTCGGCCTCGGCCTCACCCAAGACCATGGGGTCGGCCTCGGCCTCACCCAAGGCCATGGGGTCGGCCTCGGCCTCCCATGAGGGTTTGGCCTTGGCCTTTCCCCCCCGGTTCTTCACTCTTCGCGCAAAGTCCTTTTTGCACCTTTTTCGCTTCGTACATTTCGTACATAACTCTGGCACCTTGTTCATCATGTGGGTACGATTCTTGGTAGCATGCTCATCGCAACACAACTTTCGGATTTGTCATTTGTTATCAAAACACCTACCGACAGTGCGCCCGAAGTTCGCAAAAGGAGAAATTGCCTTAGGCTCCGAAAATGGAAGTTGGCCATTTGGCCTTGGCCAACCCCAGGGGGTCGGCCTCGGCCTTCCCCAGGCCTAGGGGGTCGGCCTCGGCCTCCAGGAGGGGTTGGCCTCGGCCATTTTCCCCCGGTGGTTCACCCCTCCGCGCAAACCCTTTTTCCGCACTATTTTCGCTTCGTACGCTTTGCGCGTCACTTTGACACCTCGTTCGTCATATGGATACGATTCACATCGACACGCTCGTCGTAGCGCAACTTTCGGATTTGCCTTTGCTTATCAAAACACCTACCGTCGGCGCGCCCGAAGTTCACCAAAGGGGAGAGTGGCCTTGGCCTCCCTTCATGGGAGTTGGCCATTGGCCTTGGCCACCCCCTAGGGTCGGCCTCGGCCTCCCAAGGGGTCGGCCTCGGCCTCCCCAGGGGTGGTGGCCTTGGCCTTCCCCCCCAATGTTGACCTATGGCTTCCACCCCCGCGCGCACTTGTTTTCTCAAGTTCTTGCACCTCCGCAATGTATACAGACGTTCGGACATCAACCTCACGACGTCCGTCGTGCATCACCTTACTGACGTTCGTACATCAACCCGAGACGTCTGTCGTGCATCACCTTACCGACGTTCGTACATCAACCTCGCGACGCCCGTCGTGCATCACCTTACAGACCATCCTTATGACTCCCAAATTACTAACTCATGTCAACATTGAGAAGCAATAAATAGAATTGAAAACATTTTATGATAACTGAATCGATAAAACAGATGAGAATAAACAAAGAATTCCAATCGATCGCTAGAAGGTTCAAGCTAGGGTTTCATAGGCCATTCGAAAGTATTTTTCATATCAATCATAAAAACAGACCTCAATGAACTTTGTAAATATTCCATAAGAAAACATTTGAAAGCAAAGTAACGAAATGGGGTTCAGATAGAATTCCTTACCTCGGTCTAAGCAAAGCGATGCTACCAAACTCGATCAATATTTTCCAAATGAACCTAGATTGGCCATCATATGTTAGAACACAATCTATACTACAATACTATAAACCTAATATCGACTACCCACCACGTGCTCACATCTATCCTCAAAATTGCGTGACTCGAAGCAGGTTCCACACACTACCAACCTAGCTAATTGAAACCTTGTAAGCTACTTAATGCGTAACGATATCCTAAAATTCATAATGAATTTTAATACAACACTTTTATGGCGTAAAACATTAATAAAAGTCAAAATATGAATTTTCTGAAATTTCAAATATTTTCGAATTAAAAATAATTTCTTTAAATACACTAAAAATCCAATAATAGTCATAATTACTTCTAGCGGCAAAATAAGTCCCATAATTTTTATAAGAACTTTAAAATATATATAAAAATTATAGAAAATTGAATTCAGAATTTAAAAGACATAAAAAGTGTTTTTAGATTTTTCGTTTTGCTAAAACCAATGCGATATGGAAATCATAGCAAATCAACTCCAAAAATTATAAAATTAAAATTGAGTCTTATTTATACGATAAAAAAATTATTCTATTTTTCCTAAAACATTTTTAGGGTTTAAAGGCTCCAAAATAATTTTACAAATCTGAAATTACAGAAAATACTAAAAATACATACGATTTCATAATTTATAAAATTTTACCAGAAATTTTAATATGGCCTGAGGTATTAACTCTAAAATTTTATGTGCTAACGATAAGTGTGCGCTAGCGTATACATGTGCCGATATTAACGTCAATCCATTACCCCGTTTGGAACCTCTCTTCTTCTTCTTCCTTTCTTATTATTGTAATTATTATTATTATTTTTATGTGCCCAGCTCCTTCGTACTGTTAATCTCATGCATAGAACCTCCTCTTAACTCACTCACACACACTACACACGTACACACACACATACACACACACACAGAATTTATATACACTGGCATGCTCTTACGGGTATACTCTTCTTCCTTTTCTTTCTCTTTTTTTTGGGAATCGCGCTGACCTCGTTCCCGAGATCCCGTTCCCCGTTCCCCGAGAGACCCACAATCGACTTTCTCTCTCTCTCTCTCTCTCTCTCTCTCTCTCTCTCTCTCTCTCTCTCTCTCTCTCTCTCTCACACACACACACGGTCTCACCGGCGACCGGTCACCGGTGGACAGTGAACCGACCGGCGACAGATCCCACCCACCGGCCACCTTGACGGCTTGACCTTCAGTCCTTCACAGCTTCACTCCCCTTCGCTCCTTCAGACAGGAGCTTCGAGCGGTCGAGCCTTCGACGACGACGAGGGAGTCACGACGGAGTGACGCCGTGAGCGGTGAGCCCATGACCGGACGACGACCTCCCGCTGTCCCGCAGTCCCGCGACGCGCCGACGTCCTTGAAGAACCAAATCTGAGGTCAGACACTCAGTCACTCGACTCACTCAGACTGAGATCTTGTTGGTCTTGCCGTCTTGACTGAAAAGATGATAAGAAAAGATCAAGGTAGATGTGGGATCTTGAACTTTTACAAGTTTAGTTTGGTTAAACGATCAAGTGTTTTTATATGAACGGGAAATTTTTCAGGATACTCATAGTGATTGAAATTTTATGCAGGTGATGGCGATGGTTTGTTTTGCTTGTGTTTGAGGGATTATATGATCCACAGTCTTGCATGCTGAATTGCTGATTATATTGGGCATTTGGGCAGTTTGGGCTTCTTTCAAATTTGTGGTATGACTGACGTGCGTGGTGAAAGTACTGTCTATATAAGTAATATAACCCAAAATAATTTTATGTTATTAGAAATTTGGTAACGGACATATAATTTTATTTTGATTAAAAATTAAAAATTTTAATTTTAATTTAATATTATTTTAATTAAAAATTTGGTAACGGACATATAATTTTTGTACCCCTGAAAAATATTTCTGGCTCCGCCCCTGCACATGCACCCTTTTCTTTTCTTTTGTTCACCACACTCACATGAACCCACTTCCTCATTGTCTCTTCACAGCAATTCAGCTGTTCTACACCAGCCATTCACACACGTTACAAACACACTACTCACAAATACACTCCACAAATTAACTCACTGATGCACACACCATTTCCGCTCGCACCGAGGTTCAGTCACCCCACTAACCTTCACTTCACACCCACATTCCACTCTTAACACACCTTCTACACACACCAATATATATAAACTTTGCCAATCAATCTGTAACTCTCATACCCACTGCCTCACGGCAGTGGGTCTTCCATAAATCTCCTTTCTTCCCCAACATATTCATGCCCTCATCAACCATTTACGCACATATATGAATACCCACAAGACCACACAACACACTCTCACATACCCATTGCACCCAGCTGCCCCCCTTCACCCACATGCACCACGGCAGCTCCATGGCTGCTCCCTCACGGATACGCTAAACTCCTAACTCGAGACTAGACTCTTGATATATGGGCAACAAGGCAGTAAATATTCTCCTGCAATTGAAAATTCATCATGCAGCTCTTGACTCATAACAGGAAGGATCTTACCTCCTTCAAACGAGTATGAAGGTAAGACATTGAAATGGTTAATCAACTTGACTAAACTGTGATGGCAAATTAATATAAAATGATTCGAGCAACGTGATAGCACTCTCTCTCTCTCTCTCTCTCTAAAACCCACATATACACAGCCATAACCCACAAGATCTCACGGTTTCTCTCAAGCCCCCCAAACCCTTAAATCTGTAAGTAGTTGAATCACAAAGAAGGGTTAAAAAAATAAACTTACCGAAAAATTTGGTCGACGAAAAATCTCGCCGGATTCCTTCTTCTTCACGTACTCTCTCTGCCTCTCTATTTCTCAGCCGCTTAACAGAAGGAGGAAGAGAAAATTTTCCGCGGCTGGTCTCTCCAGAGTGTGTGTGTGTAGATATATATATATATAACCCTAGTTTGGCAAATTACTGAAAGCGCCCCCCATTTTTTTGGTCATTTTTCGACGTTAACCCAAAACTTTTCATAATTACAAAAAGACCAAATTATTATTTATGATAAATAATGCAATTGAAAACTTTAACGGGTAATACATAATCCCGCTACGCTAATCGTCACTAGAATTTGCTATATGAAAGTCATCGCTAAAAATTGCTAGTTAAAATATAGATGCTAAGAAAATATTCGTCGCTAAAAATTTAAATTAATCCAAAAAAAGTATCGGGGTGTTACATACCTTGCTCGCTCAAGTGCCCCCGCCGTTTATGCCATAACTCAGAGTTATCATTGCTAGGACATGCATGAGTTGATACTGAAGCTCCACCTATAACTAGGTTCCTTACCAGTTTATACAATTTTAACTTTTATGACCTTTCATTATCACTATGGCATCTTTGCTAACTTTTATGACTCCACCTTTTATAGATATACTGTAATCTATAGAATCGAATGGGCCCGAGGAAATCAAATTCTTCTTTAAGCCAGGTATGTACCTTACATCACCCAGGGTTCTCACAATCCCATCAATCTTTTAATTCTGATGGTACCTATCCTCATGACTTTACAAACAGCGTCATTACCCATTAGACAGTACTATTGTTACGTGGAGTTAGACAATCAAATCATTCCTCATGTGGGCAGCTATGAAATGAACAAGCAAAGTCAATAAACCATCTCATAGAAAAACTGTTGTCTCTAACTGAGAAAACTAAGTAGAGATCACCATTGCTGCTTTTGTCATCTTCTTTAGCAACATTAGCATTGTTTACATATGTCTTTCTATTCTTCTTTCTGGACACTTCCTTGCAATATGACCAATCTCTTTATAATACTAGCATCCAATACTAGGTTCGTCCATCTTTCCACGAGATTTGGAGACGTCCTTTCAATGTCCTGAATTTTTACTTCTAGACCGACATCTGCCTCTTCCATGACCATTCTTATTTTCAGACCTTACCACCTAACATTCGCCTTGACTGCTTGAACTCGTACCATTAATTCTGCTTTAGTCCAAAAGAGCCGATATAACATCATCAAATGTCTCCTTCCTAATAAGCAACGTAGTCTTCAAGGTCTCATATGATTTTGGAAGCGAAGATAACAACAAAATTTCATGATCTTCTTCCTCGATTTTAACATCTTTACCCAATAATTGGGACACCAATCGGTTAAATCCTCATATATGGTTACCTAGATTCGAACCATTATACATCCGTAACCGGTAAATATCTTTCTTCAGATATAACCAATTTGATAAAGATTTTGACATATATATCTTCTCCAATTTCTGCCATAGAGCTGTTGGAGAAGTCTCTGTCAAAATCTAGTGCTTGATCTTAGAGGCTAGATTCAACCGTATCATAGATATAGCCTTGACTGTAATTCCTCCCAATCATCCAGATCCATCGATTCAGGCTTATTCCCCAGCAAAGGCTTGAGCAATTGTGTGATGGATCAGGATCCAGAAAGTCAAAATACATGGTATTATTGTCATCAGGATCCTGATCCATATAGCCCTTGAGCAATCCTCGCTGTACAAGGATATCCTTTATCGTCAGGGGCGGATCTAGAAAGTCTAACCGGGGGGGACCAAAATGTCATAAAAATTTTAACGGCTAACATCAAGAATTTGCGTCACGATTGAATATGTTAAATACAAAATAGATTGCTCAATTTGACTAATAATCACATAATTTAACTATTTATAGTGATTTATTTAACTTGTAGAGTAAGTCAACAACAAAATACTAATCTTGCATGAAAGAAACCTTACTCTTATTGTATATATGCATTATTAGTGCGATTATCAATTGTATGATTACAATAATCACGTATAAGTTAACATACTATAAGAACTTAAATTAAAAAAAGAAAAAAATAACTAACCTTGATATATTAATGTTTACTTTAAAATCTGGAGATTTAGAATTTGAAAGAATGAAGATGGACAAGGGAATGAAACAGATAAAAAATTACGACGGCTGGTGGCACAAAAAGTAAAAAAAATTACAAAATGAAATCTAATACATTGAATAATAAAAATGGTGCCATTTTAATCAATATTTTAAACATAACTACCTATTATTTAAAACAACTAAAAAAACAAATTCTCAAATATATATATATTTTTTTTGGAGGGGGGGGGGGGGGGGTGGTGCCATGGCCCCCCGTGGTTATGCTTGGGCTCCGTCCCTGTTCATCGTGCTTTGCCATATAACAAATTTTATCTTCCCATCGAATTGTTTACATGCATACTTCATGATTGTGTTATTCAACTATTTATCCTCTGAAATCGATATCAATTTGCCCAAAAAATAAACTTGGAACACTCTGAAACGATACCGCTTGTTACGAAATCGCACTAGATAAATATGTATAGAACACGATAACCAAATAAGATAACACAAGAAATCGAAGAGAACTCAAATTCACTTTGCACAAGTTAGATTAATTACAACTCGCCCTCATGTTTATCTTTCAATTGTTTGCCTTCTTAAAGAATGACTCTTCTCTCTTGACCTTAAACACAATATAAGATTACTTATATATACTTAGAGATAAGCAGCGATCTTCTCTAGATAACCAATATGGGACAAGATTTCTTATATACTTAGGCCCAAGTTAATACCTGGTTTCCTCGAGTGAATTGTCGCCAGAAAGATTAATTTTAGGTCTTTCTTCTTCTTTATAGCCCTTTAATGATAGTTTCAACTCGGCACTTTCTATGATTCTATCATGGTTAGTGAGAGGTTGAGTTGGTTGCGATTCCAGTTAACTTTACTTGCATGCTTCCCAGTGAATCTATTAGCTATACTTGAGCTTCCCTTGTTCATCCAAATGATCCATTCCACCTACCGTCCTGGCATTTTTCACATGCAAACCATGACTGGTCTTAGCCTCCACTAAAACAATGATTTGGAAAATTGCTGCGTTGGCACTATTTAGATTTGCGACCAAAGAACCTCAATTACAGGTTGCCAAGATTTTTTACTTGTCCTTTAACATGTTTAACAAAGCCATCCTTAGCTAGGATGCAATTCTCCACGAGATCCATAGTTGTAATGAACCAATTAAATTAACTTGTTTTTCTTACAAAATTGCTCTTGATAAATATGTATAATCAAACGCCAGAACATAAGAAATCAGAGAGAACTCAAATTCAATTTTCACAAGTCAGATTTACAACGCTCCCTCAGGTGTATGTCTCAATTGTCAGTCGCCACAATATACAAGACAACAAATCGTATTTAGGTTTATGTCCAACTCAAGGAAAATATAATCCTCTGCTCCGTTCGCTCCGCTAATCCGCTCTGAACAGCTCAACCTACACCTTTTGGCTGTGTTTGGCGCGCGGGATAAGACCCCGGATAGGATAAAAATAATCCTATCCGACGTTTGGACGTGCACTTAGTCCCCGGATAAGGTACCCTTGGACTTGTTTTATCCAGATCATGTCGGACTAATCCTATACCTGGGGGGGGGGGGTATAAAATTAGTCCAGATCATGTTGGACTAAAATGAATGTGACCCACCCCACTTTTCTTCCTCTTTCCCTTCAACGCCATATATACATATACATTGTATATATACATATACATTGCGGGTGTATATATATATATATATATATATATATATATATATATATATGTATATAGATATATATGTGTGTATGTATATGTATATACATTATATATATATATATACATATATATATATACATTATATATATATACACACCTATATACATATATATACACACCTATATATATATACATTATATATATATATATACATTATATATATATATATATATACATTATATATATATATATATTTACATTATATATATATATACATTATATATATATATATACATTATATATATATATATATACATTATATATATATATATATATACATTATATATATATACATATATACACCTATATACATATACATATATACACCTATATACATATACATATATACACCTATATACATATATATATATATATATATACATTATATATATACATATATATACATATACATATATACACCTATATACATATATATATATATATATATACACTTATATATACACCTATATACCTATATATACACCTATATACCTATATATATACATATATAGACCTATATACCTATATATATACATATATATACCTATATACATATATACACCTATATATATATATATATGTATGTATAAATATATATAGGTATAAATATATATATACACCTATATATGTATGTACACCTATATATATATATATATATATATCTATATATATATATATATATATATATATATATATATATGTATATTAATATAAATCTATATAGGTATATATATACATATATATATATACACACATATACATATATATATACACATATATACATATATATATATACACATATATATATATATATACATAAATATATATATATATATATACACACATATATATATATATACATATATATATATATATATATATACATATATATATATATATATATATATATATATATATATATATGGATGGGAGCTGATCCCTTGACAGCGCTGGCAAAATAGGACATCTTGCTAGCGCGATCTGGCTGTCCATCCCTTCGGGATGGACGGCCCAGATCATTTTTTTTGCGGCGCTGTTAGTCGTCCGCTACACAGTGTAGCGGACGGAACTTTTTACCATCTTGCCCTCGCGAACCCGTCCGCTACACTGTGTAGCGGACGACATAGCAGGGGCCCACATCCTCCGCCCAAACGTCGTCCGCTATCCTGGCTAGCGGACGACTCTCATTCTGCCACAGTTCTGACTTGTGTGTACTTTTATGCCTGAACTGTCGGCAATGAGGTCCGCTACACAGTATAGCGGACAGTATTTCAACCACAATTTTCTTCTCCTTCGGACATACTTCCATTTTCAGCTGCCTTCAAGCTTCGAGTAAATTTTCTTCTCCTTCGGACATACTTCCATTTTCAGCTGCCTTCAAGCTTCGAGTAACACTTGCTTCAAGCTTCGAGTAACACTTGCTTCAAGCTTCGCTCAAGCAAGGTAAGTTTGCTTCAAGAAATTTGTCACTGTATTCATCAATTTGTGATTTTATACTCTAGATTTTTTGTGATATTCTAGACATGATGTTCATCAAAAAGGTATAATTTGTTAACTTTATATTTAATTCATTATAGTTTAATGCGATTTTTGGGCATGATGAAATTCGTCTATTTATCTTACTAATTTAAATTTGTTATGTTCATTTGGAGACACTTTTGAGATTATGCATACGGTATGTTTGTCATCCTAAATTGGTCTATTCGCCAAGGTAATTTTTAGGTAATATTTTCAGTTAGAAATGCCATTTGATTGTTAAGCGTAGTCTATTTCTACACAGCTCTTGTTTCACAATGTCTGATTTCGTGTCAAGCTCCAACGGCCCCGTAGATGCTAGTGATCCGTATCTAGGACGAACATTTGCTACGTTGGAAGAAGCTGAAGAATGTTTTCGAACGTATTCATTGAGGGTTGGTTTTGGCATTAGAATAAAGACTTCAAGAACGAGCACCATAACGAGAAAGATATGCTCTCGCTTATACGAGTGCCATAGGAGCAGAAACCCAGTGCAAAATGAGACACGCGTAGGCAATGATGACAGTGATGACGAAATAGGATATCCGCGTAGAAGACGGGACTGCTTTGAGCGCACAAATTGCCAGGTCAAGATGTTCGTAAGCTACAAACCCAAACAAGACCATTGGCTTATTACCAGCCTGGAACTGGCACACAATCACCCGTTAGTAACCCCTTCTAAGGTGAGTGAGATGCATCAACACAAGAAGATGGGTAAGGTCGCAAGGAGCCTGATTCAGACAATGAGCAATGCGCGACTAGGACCTACCGACATGATTAATGTTCTTGCTGAATAGGCCGGGGGAATTCAAAATTTAAACTTTAACACGACAGACGTTCGTAACGCGGTCCGAACCGCTTAAGCCACAATGAGCCTATTGAAGCGGATGCAGATGGAGGACCCGCAGTTGACCTTCGATTATAAACTTGACGACGAGCATCGAGTGAGCACAATTTTTTGGGTCGACGGTCGTTCGAGGCTTGCTTATAAGCATTTTGGGGATGTCGTGACGTTCGACACCACATACCGTACCAACAAGTACTCGATGCCGTTCGCCCCTTTCACGGGGGTCAATCATCATTATCACTCCATCCTGTTCGGGTTCGCCTTGTTAAGGGACGAGACCGAGAGTTCTTTTGAATGGTTGTTTAGGACGTGGCTGGAAGCAATGAACTTCAAAGCACCCAAAGTGATCATCACCGATCAAGATTTGGCAATGAAGAATGCTATTGCGACCGTCTTCCCAGACACTCGGCACAACTTGTGCACCTGGCACATAAGCAACAAATACCCGGAACGGCTGCATCACGTGTACGCAAAGTATACAGACTTTAAACAGGATTTTGACAAGTGCGTCCTCAAGTCGTTAACGATTGAGGAATTCGAGGAGAGGTGGGAAAAGCTTGTTCGGGATTACTCATTGCAAGACAACGAGTGGCTCCATCACTTGTACGAGCGCAAAGAGCAATGGATTGGCGTTTACACGAGGAGGTATTTTTCAGCGGGCATGAAAACGACGGGCAGGAGTGAATCCATGAATGCCACGTTCGATAGTTATGTGGGTACAGCTACCAATTTGAAGACTTTCGTTGCATCCGCACAAAAAGCGGTAGCTTCGTTGTTCGTAAAAGAAAGGGCTGCCGACTTTGCAACAACGTACAAACAAAGGAGAAGGTTGCTCGAGACCCCGCTGGAGCTGAACGGTGCCAAAGTCTATACGAAGGAGATCTTCTTGCTATACCAAGTAGAGCTGTGAAAATCCGGACGATACAGTATAAACAAGGTGGCAGAAATGTCTACGCGTGAGTACAAGGTTTATTCGCTCGTGAATGACCTCGTCCCTGAGAAGCTGCGCAGAATGTATACGGTGAGCCACGACACATTGACGGACTCGGTGACATGTGTTTGCAAGAAGTTTGAGTTCCATGGCATCCTGTGTAGACACGTTCTGCGGTTTTTCACCCAGAAGAATATCAGGACAATCCCCGATAAATACGTCTTGCCACGGTGGACGAAAGGTGCAAACAGGTTGCACGGTACCATTTCCTTTCCGGAGCACGCGTATACTGACTTTGAAGAATCAGAGACGTTGCGGTATAATCATCTGGTGACGATGTTCACCCGTTTGTCCGTAAAGGGTGCTGCTACAATGGTCGGTTATAAACATCTCCTCGAGGTAGCTCAGCAACAAGAGCCCATCGTGGACCAGTTGGAAGCAGCTTCAGTCACCAACGCGGTTGACACCGAGCCAACGACGGGATCAGAAGACGACGAGCCGGGGGAGGAAGACGACAATGATATCCGGCCGTTGGATCCAATTATATCGCAAACGAAAGGCCGCAAGAGATCTACGCGGATGAAAAGCTCAATTGAGACGGCAACTCAACCTAAAAAGCTGCGAAGGTGTGCATTGTGCAACAAAATGACTGACCACGACAAGCGGAACCATTACAAGGCACTGGGGATAAGTCCAGGGGGTTTCCAACACGGGGAAGAATATGACGCCGAAGATGAGGACGGACAAGCTGCAGTGGACCTTTAATTTTTTGTATAAGTTTGACATTTGTAATAATTTTTATGGCAGGATAGACATTTGTATAAGTTTGACATTTGTAATAATTTATATGGCAAGATAGACATTTGTATAAGTTTGACATTTGTAATAATTTTTATGGAATACTGGAATGTTTTTACCATCTGATGGATGGATATGCAGGGACCTAAATTTTTGGGGTTTTTTTAATTTTACTTTTTTGGGGTTTTTTTAATTTTACGTCCGCTATACAATATAGCGGACGGCAGAGCAGAAACTTTTGGTTTTCATTTATGTCCGCGCTACTATATAGCGGACGGAACAGCTTTGGTCTTCATTTTACGTCCGCCATACAATATAGCGGACGGCAGAGCAGAAATCATTTATGTCCGCGCTACTATATAGCGGACAGAACAGCAGAAAGCTACACTTACAAAAATTTGGTCTTCATTTTACGTCCGCCATACAATGTAGCGGATGGCAGAGCAGAAACTTTTGGTCTTCATTTTACGTCCGCTATATAATATAGCGGACGGCATAGCAGAAAAACTTTTGGTCTTCTTTTACGTCCGCTATACAATGTAGCGGATAAGTCTATATGATATATATTAATCATATCGGGCAATCGGCTGTTATCAGTCCTATCTGGAGGGCACTCTCTCTGTCTCGAACATCTAGCCCAGGCCACTACTCCATCTCCGGCGACCCACAACTCCGGCGATAAACCGTCCCCCCCTCAACGCCGACCTCGATGGCTTCTGGATCGGAGACCACCTACGATTTTATTGGCAACTTGCACCTGGCAGGCAAACACTTTTTCAAAGTCATGATGCCGGGGTTTGAGAATGAACTTGTATGCCATCCCTCTATCTCTGTACTTTCGTGTGTTAAAGGTTTGATCTTTTGGTTAAAAACTAACCTATTTTTTGTGTATTGTGTTTGTTAGGACATACCGGAAGCCTTGACCAATCAATTTACAACAATTCATGACAGTGCAAGATTATATAGCCGCAAGGGGGCATGGCAGGTTGAAATCAAGCTGAAGCCCGGCCGACCCCAAAAAAAGCAATTCGCAGAGGGTTGGAACGTCTTCGTGCGCCAGCATGGCCTCGAACTCGGGGACTTTGTAGTGTTTGAACACCTTGGGTGGTGGGATTTTCAAGTTGTAATCTTTGATCGGAGCACTTGTGAAAAAATTTCTTTCCCCCAATGTGAACCCTAATTTATTATTAATAAAATAATTTGTGTTCTTGTTGATTGTGTTTCGAAAATTTTCCTCGCTTAATTGTGTCGTTCATTTTACGTCCGCTAGACAATGTAGCGGACGGCGCAGCAGAAACTCCACCCATCAACACTTTGGTCTTCATTTTACGTCCGCTAGACAATATAGCAGACGGTGCAGCAGAAACTCCACCCATCAACACTTAGAAAAATTCTCTACCTACATGCGTCCGCTACATTCTATCGTGGACGGAGAAGGAGAAAAATTTGGTCTTCATTTTACGTCCGCTAGATAATGTAGCGGACGGCGCAGCAGAAACTCCACCCATCAACACTTAGAAAAATTCTCTACCTACAGCCGTCCGCTACATTGTATCGCGGACGGAGTAGGAGAAAAATTTGGTCTTCATTTTACGTCCGCTAGACAATGTAGCGGATGGCGCAGCAGAAACTCCACCCATCAACACTTAGAAAAATTTGGTCTTCATTTTACGTCCGCTAGACAATATAGCGGATGGTGCAGCAGAAACTCCACCCATCAACACTTAGAAAAATTCTCTACCTACAGCCGTCCGCTACATTGTATCGCGGACGGAGTAGGAGAAAAATTTGGTCTTCATTTTACGTCCGCTAGACAATGTAGCGGATGGCGCAGCAGAAACTCCACCCATCAACACTTAGAAAAATTCTCTACCTACATTCGTCCGCTACATTGTATCGCGGACGGAGTAGGAGAAAATTTTGGTCTTCATTTTACGTCCGCTAGACAATGTAGCGGACGGCGCAGCAGAAATACTAAACTTCACTACTTAGAAAATTTTTGCACCATTTCGTTTTCCACATTTCAATCATTCCCAATGAGGCCAAAAAACCAACAACTGAAATCAATGAATCAGACATCGACAACAGAAATCAACACAAATCAAATCACACCAATGAATCACGGTTTATGTAAAAAATACTGTTATGATACAATTTCAACTGGGGTCCGCATGTTGGGGCGGATTCTCGTCATTAGCCGGATTTTCTATAAACCTAACTGCTCTAGGCCGGCCTTTCATAATTTGCCAAGCTATTCTATATCTATAGGCGTCAACTTCTGCTTGGCTCCAGACGGCCGCCTTGAGGCTCTCAGAGCGACAAATGAAATCCATGTACATGCAAAGGAAGACGCCGCAGTCCGAAGTGTTACGTTGCTTGGGCCTCCTCTTCTTCAATCGCCTATCGAGATTTGGCCGCGCCGGTACGGGGACGTTGCGGACACGATTGACCATTGCACAAAAAATATTCTGCGAGAAACAGAAAATGGCGTAAGACACGAGTTAAAATTTATGGCAAGATAGAATCAGAGCATTATACAGCGATCGTAATATTACCAATGAGTCCAATTGGGCTTTGTACATCCGCAGCACAGGCATGTCATGAGTATCGTCGTGGAGACTGTCGATCAACGATACGACTTTACTTGTTGGGCTGTAGCAAACCAAGTACCAGTGGCTGTGCCCTAGAAATGGGATTAGAAACACATCGGCAACACTTGCGCTCACCGGACTATCCCTATTAATATACGCTCCTAAGTTAACGGACGGTCTCCAGTGGGCCAACTTTTTCTTCCCCCTATGTTCGACCCACTCCTGCCATTCAGACACTAGCATCTGATGAAAAAAGGCATCGAACAAAAAAATGGCCGGATAGGTCGGCTGCTGCCGACACCTTTCCTTCAGAATTTCCACGTAGGTGGAGACGACACCGTTGTCTAACCAACTCCCCGGAGCCAGGGAGGCCAGTTCTCCCCACGAGCAACTGTAATCCATGCCCTCCGGATGATCCACACTATACGACGCTTTGTCATGCCGGTAGCCGCTAAAATAACGCTCTCTGATTATCTGGCATTTATGCGGCTTTAGGGGCTTCAACGGATGCCCTTTGCGATATTGCCCTCGGGGGTCGACGGGGGGATATTGCACTCCTTCGGGGGGGGCGACCGGGGGATATTGCACTCCTTCGGGGTGGTCGACCGGGGGATATTGCACTCCTTCGGGGGGGGGTCAACGGGGGGGTATTGCCCGCCTTCGGCAATAGATGGTCCTGCCCACGGGACAATGGGCAGACTGATGTTTTCGAACATCCAGTCTTGCGTGACTTGACTCTGAGAGAGGGGTTGGGGTTCCGAATCCAATCGTAAAGAGAAGGAGGGCGCACTGTAATAATCCCACTGCGCTTGAGCCTGGCCCATGGTGCTTGGCGGTCCCCAATCACCACCCATGTAAGATCCCAAATAACTAGTAATTAAATTATGGTTATATTTAGAGTATCTTTGTAAATTTAATTATTTTTGGGGTATTTTAGAATAAGTAATGAATACTTAGGGGTCTTTTAATTATTTATCAAACTTAGAGACTTTTAAGGGCTAGCCAAGTCAGTTTACGATATATTCAGTTTTGGTTACAGAGAAATAGAAGAAGGAGGAAACTAGGGTTTTGGAGGATTGCAATCTTCTGTGCAAAATTGGTAAGATTCTTGAACCCACTTTTGATTATAAGGATGAATTAGATGATATTAGAATTGTGATTGTTAAGATTTTAACGTAAGTGGGTTAATTATAATATCTAGGTTTTGAGGTTTTCGGAAGCGATCGCAATTTGGTAAAGACTATTATATAAATTTGAGGTAAGGGTTACATGTATTACATCTGCCTCTATGAAATTGATACCCTTCGTCCTTCGTATATAATCGTGCTTATACGTTGATTTTTACGCTGACACCTATAATTGATTTCCGCTTGATTGAATTATTTCTTATTTGTTCGGTCAATTCGTTGAAGTTGCGATCGTGAATTGCAGTGTGTTGATACGACTGTCTTTTTATTGTCCTTGTACTGCCACATCGTTGAATCGTGTGACCCCTGTGTATCATTACCGTCCACGGTACTGAAACAATTAATTGTTGTACCCGTTCTTGTCATTGCGCTGCATGTTTTCGGTCTGCAATTCATAACCTGAACCAAATTCAGGTGTAGCATGTTGTCTGTCCACGCGTTAGACAATTATCATTCAAAGCAACATCATATCAGCCCATTTTGGGCGTGTAGTAATAGGTATTGAAGTGCCACATGGCATCACCCCAATGGTGGGCATATCAATGTGAACCTTTCTGCCCATATTTCGTTTTCTTGGAATTTCTGGAACCGTACGAACTCGGATTTAAGCGATTCTACTTCCGTTAAACTCGTCTCTTCGTCCTCTTCAATTTGAGTCTAATATCGAGTAATTTCTGAAATCGTTAAGTCGTCTTTATTGAAATACAAGTTTTGGTACTTTTGCTGCTAGTATATCCGTGAGATACTTTGATGTTCGTTTGACCTCTCTGAATTGAACTAATATTTTAGAACCTTCACGTGCTTAGGTTAACGTGATGCCATGACATGATATGGCAATTGCTACCGGTATGCAACTTTGACTTAGAACCTCCGCGTGCTTAGGTTAACGTGCTTTACAGTGACGTGTTACGTGATTGTATTGTTTTGATTATTAGTTCAATTATTTGATTATGACCTTTTGACTTTGATTCGACCTTTGATGGGTTAATATCCCGTAATGAGATTTGTCGTGCTAAGATTTGCTATCATCTTTGCACCTTGTTTTCGTATGTTTCGTTTTGACTCAGCTACATATTATTGGATACCTGCGTTGTACTCTGTGGGTGTGTGCGTGTGATCTTTACTGGGCTTTGTGCTCACCCCCCCCTTTCTCCTCCCATTTCAGGTATTTAAGCTGAGACATCGGTAGATGAGTTATCTATAAGCATGAGTCAGAATTGATCTTTAATTGTAGACTCTTTTTTAGTGACTTGAAAACGAGAACTTGTAATAGTTTGATTAAGTAGCTTTTGGTAACCCCAATGTTTGGGAAGTGACTATTGTTATTAGATTTCCGCTGCATTTATTAGACTTTGAGGATAAATACAAATGCTTTTGATTTGGGATACATTTAGAGCTCTGATTATTCATTTTGAGGTCATATTTTGGTAAGATGCTTTGGACATTATATTTCTCGTAAGTAGGAATATTTTGAAATAGTCTGTGTAGGTCCGCCTTCGGGTCGGGGGCGTGACAGATTTGGTATCAGAGCCTAGGTTTAAGATTCTGTAGACTTTTTAGACTTAAGCTTTCAATGATTTGAGATAAATTTTATGATGTTTGAGATATAGTTTTGAGTAGTCTAGTTTTAGTATTACTTCTGTTTGAAGCGTTTACACAATAAGTTGTGATCTTATAAGTTTTTCGCTATCTCAGGAGCTATGCCGCCGCGTGCAGCTAGAGGGGGTACTAGAGGTGGTCGTAGGGTTAATGATGTCACTGGGGTCAACGTGGAAGCAGAAGCCCTTCCTGCTCCCTTGACTGCAGATACCATCAAGGCATTCAACCGTTTGAACTGTCCCACATTTGTTAAGGCGGATAAGCCAGAGGATGCGGAGGCCTGGCTGAGCAAGTTAGAGAAGAGGTTTAAGCTTCTGAACATCACCGATCGTCAAAAAGTGGACCTCGCGGTGTACCAGTTGGAGAACGAGGCTGACCAGTGGTGGAAGATGGTCGAGAGAACTCTAACTGCAGAGGAGGAGCAGGCATTAACTTGGGATCGTTTCCAGGAGATATTTCTTGACAAATATTTCCCTAGAAATGTGAAGGATGATATGGTAGAGGAGTTTTTGAAACTGGAACAAGGGGAGGATGAAGCAGTCAAGGATTATGAGGCCAGATTTGCCAGGTTGTCGAGGTTTGCAACACATGTTATAGATACTGAGGAGAGACGTGCAACAAGGTTGAAGAATGGACTAAAATATGGTATCCGAAAGTTCTTGACAGCTGTGACTCTAGACACGTATGGTCAGGTCCTGGATAAGGCTCAGAGAGTAGAGAAAGATGTTGAGGCCGGACGCAAGTATTACAGGGATCAAAGGCAGAAAAGAGGAAGAGAAGAAAGTAGCTCAAGGGACAAGGATGTGGTTCAGCAACCTAAGAGGAGGAACAACAATTTGGCTATCAAGGAACCTGCTCAGAATACTCAAAAGCCAACAGTAGCTTGCAAAACTTGTGGGAAGAACCATAGTGGTGTTTGTTATTGGGAGAGTGGTGCATGCTTTAACTGCCAGCAGCAAGGACACAGGATCCGGGATTGCCCTCAGCCGCTCAAGCCCCAGTTTATTCAGGGTAGGGGACAGCAGAACCGGTTGCCGGGATCTAATCAGGTGGCAACTACTCGGGCTCGAGCTTATGCCTTGACAGAGAAGGATGCCACTGCATCTAACGATGTAGTGACAGGTACATTTTTCATATGTTCATCTAGAGCCTATTGTTTAATTGACCCTGGTTCCACGTTTTCGTATGTCTCTACATCTTTTGCTCATCAGCTTGGTATTGAGTTACAATCCTTAGGTAGTGGGATTTCTGTTAGTACTCCAGTTGGAGTTTCTTTTGATGCCTCCTCAGTTTATAGATCTTGTAATGTGAGAGTTGGTGATAGGGATCTACCTGCAGACCTTATACCGTTAGAGATGCATGATTTTGATGTGATTTTGGGCATGGACTGGTTGGCTGCCTATCATGCCAGAGTTGATTGCTACTTGAAACAAGTAGTGTTTTGCATTCCCAGTCTGCCTGAATTAGTATGTCAGTGTTCTAGACCTGTTGCACCTCCTTGCACTATATCAGCATTAACAGCTAGAAGGCTTCTTAGGAAGGGTTGCATGGGATTCTTAGCCCATGTTTATGATACACGTTCGTCTAGTGGGGATTTAAATAGTATTTCGGTTGTGAAGGATTTTGCAGATGTTTTCCCAGAAGATCTCCCAGGGATTCCTCCAGATAGAGAGATAGAATTCTCTGTCGATCTTATTCCAGGGGCAGCTCCTATTTCTAAGGCCCCGTATCGTATGGCTCCAGCGGAGCTAAAAGAGCTTAAGGTTCAGCTTCAAGATTTGTTAGATATGGGTTTTATTCGTCCAAGTGTTTCTCCTTGGGGTGCACCTGTGTTATTTGTTAAGAAGAAGGATGGGTCTATGAGAATGTGTATTGATTACAGGGAGTTAAATCGCATCACTGTGAGGAATAAGTATCCTTTACCAAGGATAGATGACTTGTTTGATCAGTTGCAGGGAGCCCAATTCTTTTCGAAGATTGATTTGAGATCTGGTTACCACCAATTAAAGGTCAAGAAAGATGATATCCCCAAAACGGCTTTTAGAACGAGGTATGGACATTATGAGTTTCTTGTTATGCCATTTGGTTTAACTAATGCCCCTGCCGCGTTTATGGATATGATGAACAGAGTGTTCAAACGATTCCTTGATCAGTTCGTGATCGTTTTTATTGATGATATCCTTATTTATTCAAGAAGTCGGGAAGAACATGAGCAACATTTGAGACAAGTTCTGCAGATACTAAGAGATCAGAAGCTTTATGCAAAATTCAAGAAGTGTGAATTTTGGCTAGAGCAAGTTTCTTTTCTAGGTCACGTAGTGACAAAGGATGGAATTTCTGTAGATCCATCGAAAATAGAGGCAGTGGTGAATTGGAGTAAACCGACTTCTGTGACGGAGGTTCGTAGCTTTCTGGGACTAGCTGGGTATTATCGTCGTTTTGTTGAGGGATTCTCAAGCATTGCTAGCCCTTTGACTCAGTTGACTCAGAAAGGAGTTAAATTTGTTTGGTCAGAGGCTTGTGAGAAAAGTTTTCAGGAATTGAAGAACCGGTTGGTTTCAGCACCAGTTCTCGCACTACCTTCTGGTTCAGGTGGATTCGTTGTTTATAGTGATGCCTCTTTGAAAGGGTTAGGTTGTGTTCTTATGCAACATGGAAAGGTTATTGCATATGCTTCACGCCAGTTGAAAATTTATGAAAGGAACTACCCTACTCATGACTTAGAGCTTGCCGCAGTTGTGTTTGCACTTAAGATTTGGAGGCATTACCTTTATGGTGAGACATGTGAGATCTATACTGATCACAAGAGCCTTAAATATCTGTTCACTCAGAAGGAGTTGAATATGAGGCAGCGTCGTTGGCTCGAGTTACTGAACGATTATGATTTCAAGATCCATTATCATCCGGGTAAGGCTAATGTAGTGGCTGACGCATTAAGTAGAAAGAGTTCGGGTAACTTAGCAGCTTTGATTACTCATCAGCCGCAGTTGTTAGCAGAGTTAGAGAGTTTGGAGTTAGAGATCCGAATTGGTGGTTCAGATGGACAGTTGGCATATTTGCAGGTTGAACCTTCTATTATTGGGAGAATCAAGTCTTCTCAGATGAGTGACCCATACTTGGTTGGTATTGTAGAGGATGTGAAGGTTGGCAAACGACCTGAATTTCATCTTGAGGATGATGGTACTTTAAGGATGGGATCAAGGTTATGTGTCCCAGCAGTTTCAGAATTGAGGGCAGAATTGTTGAAGTCAGCTCATGATTCAGGTTTTGTTGTACATCCTGGTAGTACTAAGATGTATAGAGATCTTCGTGAGAACTTTTGGTGGAGTGGTATGAAGAGGGAGATTGCAGACTTCGTATCGAGGTGTATGGTTTGCCAGCGGGTTAAGGCCGAGCATCAGCGACCTGCAGGTAAGTTACAGTCACTAGAGGTTCCCCAGTGGAAGTGGGAACATGTGACCATGGACTTTATAGTTGGCTTACCGAGGACCTCGTGTAAGCATGATGCAGTCTGGGTTATTGTTGACCGTTTGACCAAATCCGCACATTTCTTTGCTATTTGTGCCAACTATACTACTGAGAGGTTGGCTAAGCTATATATTCAGGAGATAATTAGGCTACACGGGGTGCCAATATCTATTGTATCTGACAGAGACCCACATTTCACATCTCGTTTCTGGACTAGTCTGCACAAGGCTTTAGGCACTCGTCTGGATTTTAGTACGGCTTTTCATCCACAGACAGATGGTCAGTCTGAGCGTACTATTCAGACCCTGGAGGATATGTTACGTGCTTGTTCGTTAGATCTTCAAGGAAATTGGGATGCGCATTTGCCTTTGATTGAATTTGCCTATAACAATAGTTATCAGGCAAGTATTGGGATGGCTCCGTTCGAGGCTTTATACGGGCGTAGATGTCGATCACCTACATGTTGGTATGAGGTTGGTGAGCGAAGCTTATTGGGACCCGAGGTTGTTCAAGATACTTCGGACAAGATAAAATTAATTAGAGATCGTATGCGTGTAGCGCAGAGTCGCCAGAGAAGCTACGCCAACAATCGTCGTCGGGATTTAGAGTTCGAGATTGGTGATCATGTCTTTTTGCGAGTTTCACCATGGAAGGGCTTGATGAGGTTTGGAAGAAAGGGAAAGTTGAGTCCTAGATATGTTGGACCTTATGAGGTTTTGGATAGAGTTGGCCCTGTTGCTTATCGTGTTGCCTTGCCCCCGGATATGTCTCGTGTGCATAATGTTTTTCATGTGTCTGTTTTGAGGAAGTACGTGCACGACCCATCCCATGTTGTGGAGTACGAGCCTTCACTTATTCGTGAGGACCTATCAGTGGAGGAACAACCCGTCGAGATTTTGGGCAAGCGAGATCAGATTTTGCGTACCAAGACTATACCTTTGGTAAAAGTGCTTTGGAGGAACCATGCTGTGGAGGAGGCCACGTGGGAACTCGAGGAGTCGATAAGAAAGAAATATCCATTCCTATTCGATAACTTGAGGTACTTAAATTTCGAGGACGAAATTTTTTTTATAAGTAGGGGAGGATGTAAGATCCCAAATAACTAGTAATTAAATTATGGTTATATTTAGAGTATCTTTGTAAATTTAATTATTTTTGGGGTATTTTAGAATAAGTAATGAATACTTAGGGGTCTTTTAATTATTTATCAAACTTAGAGACTTTTAAGGGCTAGCCAAGTCAGTTTACGATATATTCAGTTTTGGTTACAGAGAAATAGAAGAAGGAGGAAACTAGGGTTTTGGAGGATTGCAATCTTCTGTGCAAAATTGGTAAGATTCTTGAACCCACTTTTGATTATAAGGATGAATTAGATGATATTAGAATTGTGATTGTTAAGATTTTAACGTAAGTGGGTTAATTATAATATCTAGGTTTTGAGGTTTTCGGAAGCGATCGCAATTTGGTAAAGACTATTATATAAATTTGAGGTAAGGGTTACATGTATTACATCTGCCTCTATGAAATTGATACCCTTCGTCCTTCGTATATAATCGTGCTTATACGTTGATTTTTACGCTGACACCTATAATTGATTTCCGCTTGATTGAATTATTTCTTATTTGTTCGGTCAATTCGTTGAAGTTGCGATCGTGAATTGCAGTGTGTTGATACGACTGTCTTTTTATTGTCCTTGTACTGCCACATCGTTGAATCGTGTGACCCCTGTGTATCATTACCGTCCACGGTACTGAAACAATTAATTGTTGTACCCGTTCTTGTCATTGCGCTGCATGTTTTCGGTCTGCAATTCATAACCTGAACCAAATTCAGGTGTAGCATGTTGTCTGTCCACGCGTTAGACAATTATCATTCAAAGCAACATCATATCAGCCCATTTTGGGCGTGTAGTAATAGGTATTGAAGTGCCACATGGCATCACCCCAATGGTGGGCATATCAATGTGAACCTTTCTGCCCATATTTCGTTTTCTTGGAATTTCTGGAACCGTACGAACTCGGATTTAAGCGATTCTACTTCCGTTAAACTCGTCTCTTCGTCCTCTTCAATTTGAGTCTAATATCGAGTAATTTCTGAAATCGTTAAGTCGTCTTTATTGAAATACAAGTTTTGGTACTTTTGCTGCTAGTATATCCGTGAGATACTTTGATGTTCGTTTGACCTCTCTGAATTGAACTAATATTTTAGAACCTTCACGTGCTTAGGTTAACGTGATGCCATGACATGATATGGCAATTGCTACCGGTATGCAACTTTGACTTAGAACCTCCGCGTGCTTAGGTTAACGTGCTTTACAGTGACGTGTTACGTGATTGTATTGTTTTGATTATTAGTTCAATTATTTGATTATGACCTTTTGACTTTGATTCGACCTTTGATGGGTTAATATCCCGTAATGAGATTTGTCGTGCTAAGATTTGCTATCATCTTTGCACCTTGTTTTCGTATGTTTCGTTTTGACTCAGCTACATATTATTGGATACCTGCGTTGTACTCTGTGGGTGTGTGCGTGTGATCTTTACTGGGCTTTGTGCTCACCCCCCCTTTCTCCTCCCATTTCAGGTATTTAAGCTGAGACATCGGTAGATGAGTTATCTATAAGCATGAGTCAGAATTGATCTTTAATTGTAGACTCTTTTTTTTAGTGACTTGAAAACGAGAACTTGTAATAGTTTGATTAAGTAGCTTTTGGTAACCCCAATGTTTGGGAAGTGACTATTGTTATTAGATTTCCGCTGCATTTATTAGACTTTGAGGATAAATACAAATGCTTTTGATTTGGGATACATTTAGAGCTCTGATTATTCATTTTGAGGTCATATTTTGGTAAGATGCTTTGGACATTATATTTCTCGTAAGTAGGAATATTTTGAAATAGTCTGTGTAGGTCCGCCTTCGGGTCGGGGGCGTGACAACCCATCTCCGGTACAGAGGGAAAACCATATCCCTGGCTCACTCCCGAAGTCTGTCCCGAGGGATCGGTGCATCCCTCGGGAACAAACGGCCGCTGCCACCCCGGATAACCCATTCCCGGGTTTGGCTGTCCCGATGCTTGTCGCAAAAAATTCCCGCAGCCAAGCGCCAACGCTTCAGCCTGTTGGCGAAGCTCCTCGCCCATGGCATCCACCAAATCCTTCCGCTCGCTCAACTTCTGGAAGAAGGCGAACGAGGCATTAACCTACATCCAGAGAGATAATATGTAAGTAACTTCGTACACACTTAGAATGGTCAAGTTCAATTAGAAGCACTGGTTGGGCAACTTACCAGATTGTATGCCATGTGCTCATCGATCTGACCCCTAGGGTGGTACTTCTCCCCGCGTTCAAACCTTACTGGAGCTACTCTCCTCCGGGTGATGCGAAAGTACCACTCATTGTACTGTTCGATGCTGATGACGGGGTCAGGCTCCGACACAATGGCCGCCAGCGTGTCCTGCCAGGAATTCCAGACCTCAATTTCACGCGCGCACAAGTCGTGCGCATTCGCCCTGCCAAACAGTCCGACACCCGGTGGGTTCCTGTTAAGCCTCATATCTGGCGCGCCGGCTGGCAACCCCTGCAGGCAGTCAAAATGGCGCATAGCGCGATCTGGCAGCTGCCACTCTGCGACCTCGAAGTGGATCAGGGGTGTGCGTTGCAACCCGGAGAGCGTGAAGACGAACGACTCTCCCACCCGTCGCGCCAAATGTTTGTACGGTGCCCATCGCATCTGGCCAGGAGAGCACGAGTCGAGCTCCCCCCGATAGTATGAAATGTTGTGATGGGGATCGTCTCTCCTCTCGTAGTGGGTTTCCTTCCGGCTGTACTCCCAGGCGCACAACCGAGGCCACACATTATCTGTTCCGTCCCTACGCCTGGGTGCGCCGGTAGCAAGGTGTTCATAAGACCACACCTGAGAGCAAAGACATTAAACAGAGTATCGTCAACATTTATGGTCCATTCAACAAAAAAACAACAAAGAGCACGTAATGAAGAATTGTATGATATACCTGCAATAGCGAGAGACATGTACATATCGCTTTGGAGTCGGGCCTCGTTGCCTTGTGCAACGCTCGGTACAGGTATGCAAGAGTTGCTGCACCCCAGGCATAATCCCCAACCTCAGCCAGGTTACGCAAAAACGGTAAATATTTGACGCTGACCGTGTTCTTCGACGTCGTTGGGAATAATATTGCCCCCATCACCCACCAGAGGAAGGCTTGTGTGTACAGCACAAGGTCATGGCCCGTATAGTTGATACCAACCACTTCAACTTGATACCACCACTGCTAAATCCATCCTGGGGTATCGAAGTAAAGAAGTCCCTAGCGGTCCTCTTATTCGTTGCTTCGGACGGATGAGCTATTACCGGCCGCCCCGTCACCGGTAACCCTAAGATGAACCCTACATCTTCTAGGGTAATTGTCATCTCTCCGAGAGGGAAGTGAAACGTATTCATTTCACTTCTCCACCTTTCAACAAGGGCACCTATTAAGTGCCGGTCAAGTTGTTGAAAGATCTGCCCATGCGTGAAAATCCCAAACCCAATCCCACGCAGTAATCTTTTCTGGGTTCTGTTCAATTTCCAGGCGTTGAAATTATCGCTTACTTCTACCGTGTTGACAAGTGCTCTTTCCTACGAATTAATAAATATTATTTAAGCAAAATAAACGATATACAACGTTCGCAACTGAAATACGTAAGCAAAATAAACGATATAAACGATAAAATAAGTATCTTACTCCATCATCCCATATGAGCGTACTGATATGGTTTGCTTGGTCGTATAATACGGACGGATCTTCTGGTCCAGGGTTGAAATCCATTTTTTACAACTGAAATAATGGAAAGAGGGCAAGGTTGGAAGCGTAAACATTCCCAAACATACAACGCTAGCATATTCAGCGCTAGCATGTGATCAGATAATACGCAATACACATATATAATATATATGTAATACATTGCCAAACGCTAGCATAGTGCCGATCTACTTGCCAACGCCGCAAGATGAACTCTAGATTATGAACAAAGAAAGGATTGGTTTGTGAACTTACGTGATTGATGAGACGATTAAAGGATTTCTTGCAAAGAAATTGCGCCGATCTACTTGCCAACGCCGCTGGTTTGACTGTGAGAAGAAGGAATAGTTTGATTGTGAGAAGAAGGAATGAATAGAAGTTTAGGGTTACGAAGTGGTCCGCTACACTGTGTTGCGGACAACAACCGTCGTCCGCTAGACAGTGTAGCGGACGACATTCTTGGGCACGATAAAGTAGTCCGCTACACTGTCTAGCGGACGGCATAGCAGGGGCAAGATAACGACAAAGTAACAGTCGTGCATCGACTGATGTGCGGACTGTCAGGGGGAAGTGGCTGATTTGACGGAATCAGTCGTCCGCTAGACAGTATAGCGGATGACTTTTTGTCGGAAGATGTGGGCCCCTGCTATGTCGTCCGCTACACAGTGTAGCGGACGGGTTCGCGAGGGCAAGATGGTAAAAAGGTCCGTCCGCTACACTATGTAGCGGACGACTGACAGCGCCGCAAAAAAAAATGATCTGGGCCGTCCATCCCGAAGGGATGGACGGCCAGATCGCGCTGGCAAGATATCCTATTTTGCCTACGCTGTCAAGGGATCAGCTCCCTATATATATATATATATATATATATATATAACTTTGTAAATTGCATATCTGACTTATAATCCGGACTTGGTCCAAACGCTGGATAGGATTTCTTGCTTATCCGGTCTTATCCGACGATATAGCTTGTCCGGCCTTATCCGCCCTTATCCGGTCCTTATCCTTATCCTTATTCTTGTCGCCAAACGCAGCCTTATTGTTTAACTATAAATACAAGACATATATCAACGCTTTTAAATTACCAAGTAGAGTTAGGAGGCATATTCTAGTTGCATTGGAAGACTATTTGACTAAGTATTCTAAGTCATGCTTTAGTGGTGGTTACAACCCACATTTTTTTTTCCTCTCCATATTTGTCATGTTTTGATCCTATAACCTCTCCACTATGCTTCTGCTCGTTTAGAGGCAAAATGGGGAGTTTCAGATTTAACTCTAAAAGAAGAAAACAAAAATATACACGCTTCTTACTCTATAAATTTGTCCTTAATTTGTTGTCATCTCTCTTCTTTTGTCTATAATTGCACAGATCTACACTCATACATGCATTCTCAGATAATGTCGGTGTTCTAAGGTCCGAAAGGGAGATTTATTTCATCAAAATTCCTTCGGTGGTTGTTATTTTATATCTTTTGGATGAAACCACGGTGAACCCAGAAAGTCTAATCAGAGGGTGCCAAAAAATCATAAAAAAGGATTTGATGGTTAACATAAAAGAATTAAGAAGGTTCAAGTTCATATAAAATATGAATAATAAAAAAACAAATTATAATTAGCATCACTGTTGGATACGTTTAATACAAATAAATTACTTAATTTGACTACTAATAATATATTTACATAATGCATAGGGATTTTTTTTTAACTTTGTAAGGTCAGTCAATAATAAATTACTAATTTTACATGATGAGCTAATCTAAAACCGTACACGTCGCTACGCGGACGATCTGGATCAATTTTTTTCACTACCCTTCGAGCAACCCCTACAAAGAGGGGTGATTAGTTAAAGATCCCTAACATGCCCTTTCTTCCTATCCATCACTTGTGCCAAAAAAAAAAGAAAAAGAAAATATACTCTTTCAAACTGTTAAAGCAACAACCTCCAAAATTGGAATTGGCCCATCTATTCCTCCGTTGAATAATCGCTGTCCTCCACTCCCTCGGTACCATCATAGCCCCAGGCCCAACCTACCACGACCTTCACCACCGTTCCCCACCGACAACAATTGCCACCACAAAGCACACGACCAACCAACAATGTACCCACTGCCGATCTCCATCTCCACCACCGTACCTAACCAACCACCTCCGACCCATAACCAACGGCTACAACCACAAACAACCACGTAACCCCAACTAACCACCACCATCTTTTTAACCCAAACCCACTGCATCAAACATAACCATTACGATATTTTAATTCAACCAACTCAATCTAGCCGTGTGAAACCCAATTCCAGCAACCTCCATGAACCTGCTAGCTGTGTGTGTAAAACCCATTTAGGTTCATCTCAGCACCACCATCCTCCTACCGTAGCCATCTATGCCAAAGAAATTCAAGATGTACAAAGATATCTAATTTCACATTAATATATTAATAACAGATGTAGAATGAGGAGATTTTATGTTTGGGTGGTGGTTTGCAATAGAGACATAAATCTGGTGATGTGGTGATACAGCTTTGGCGCGGTGGTCGCATCCGGGTCTTTTGTGGGTGGTAGCGTCGCGTATGATTAGCCAAGTGGTGCGTGCAGTGCCGGTGTTAGCTTGTCCGTGGGAGGGGCGGCCGTCAGCGGCATTGTCTGAATGCGCCGTCTGTCTGGCAGCATCATACGACTGCAGCGCGCGAGACAGAGAGAGAGAGGAGAATTGCACGTAGATTTGGATTTGAGGGCAAATTTGGAACAATTGCTAACTGCTTCTGCTTAAGGTTCCTAGGAGAGGGATTTAAGAGGAAAACAATCATAGCGGTCCATGTTGTGAAGTGGACGGGTGGAGATATTCTACTTAAGTCCGTTTGTTATTGACCGTCATAATTAGTGTTTAAAAAGTTCTATTTTCATCTCCCTGTTGTAAAATCCTGAAGACGGATCCTACGACCATTTGTTAAACTGAGTTGCATCTAAAAAGAATCGACATCTGACGAGTCTCTTGTAAACCTAAAAAAGTTTATTGGTAAAAAATTTAGAAGTTCGCGATGAAAGATAAAATAAAAATGCAAGTATGGAAAATGAGAGCTTAATTGGCTAGGGTCTTTGGAGAAGGACAAATAAAATTGAAGTTGTCTTCTAAAAAGTTTCTTGCCTTAAGAAAATACTTGATTAGTACTGCTTTATGAATAAAATTATATAATCTGATAGAGGCGATGGGTTAGCACCTATCAAAATGGAAGCTTATTTAGCAAAATACATGGTATTATGAGTCAAAAGTCACCGCATTATTCACCTCAATCCAGTTATGACGACATGCATATGAAAAGCTAGTTCTTTGAGTCACCGTCTAATTTTTAAAGTTAATTACAATGGTTACTGGGAAACCGCGAAACCGTAAAATAAACTCTAGATCAACAATTAAGACAATCTCTTCTCCATAACCCTAAATTTGGTTCCGAAACTAATTTGTTATGACAAGGTGCTGGGGAACCATATAAACAAGTCTTCGCTTCTTCTTATTTTATTTTAATAGTTTTGGTTTGAAACAAGAACAAACCTAATTCTAAGTAATTACTTGGTTTGAGCTCAACATCTGGGGCCGAGTGGCCTGCGTCCCAATTAGGCTAATTAGAATCAAAACCTATTCCTTATGATGCTAGGGGTAGCGACCCAATCTAAGATAGATCAAATTTATTAGACCCTAACCTGACTTATGCCCAACTTAATCGGCCAGACTGGGATTGAACTCGTTTCACTAGACTGGAAGGGAGTGAACTGGGCTAGACCATATGATAGAGTCTACAAAAATAGAATGACTAGACTAGACAAGATTTAGCTGGACTGGTCCAAAAAGTTATAAGAAAATAAAGTCTGCAAAGAAGTAGTATGTATAGAGCCCCTCATTGAGGGAGCTCGGTCGCAAGTAAACATCCTTTTTTCAGAGAGAAGTAACAAAAAGACCACTTAACACTTGATTGACACATACGCTAAAAAAGGGGGCATCAAACATTTATAAGGCTTCCTACATATCCTTATAAAAGGAAAAAGCCCAACATAGTTCCAAGAAGAAAGAACTAGAAGCTAGAAATAAAAGGATTAGAGGTACTCAACTACTGCCAATTAGCACCTGGAGATATTACTCGAAGCCAGAGCTGACAATGGGTGGGAGAGATTGGCTGTCAAGCAACATCGAGAAAAACTTGAGAATAAACTTTAGCCAAAGCTATAGTCAACAACAAATAGAAGCGGCTGGTTGTCCAGATGCACTAAAAATAATAAACCTAAGAATTAGAGCCAAAAATACTTGAAAGTGATGGTCAATTAGAAAAATAAAAAATTCATATCAAAGAGTCAGAACTAAATAAAATGTAAGGTATAAAATTAGGAATCAGTAGGTCATCATATAGAGTCATAGGGCGGTCAACATATCATGTCCTAAAGGAATAAGCTCAAAGGTGCATGAAAACATTATCTCTTTGTTTGTCATTCGTTTACCTCATAGAAAAATCTAACATAGTATTTAACTCCTTTAAACAAACATAATCTAAAGGAGGACTTTGTACATGGAGCGTAATATAAGCTAAGGTGGGGCAAAATAAACAAATGGTTATAAAGGCTCAAAATTTTATGCTCATGGAGACCGAGCCGATGATGACTAAGCTGTCTACGTAACCTCATTAGGGGAATCAATTTGACGTAGTTCAAATCATCGAACATACTGAAGATCTATCCCTTGAATTCAATTAGTGCCAATCTGTTCCCCAAATCTCAACAATCATTCTTCAATGCTTTCAATTTTTGTTTTTGTTTTTTTTTTAATTCTTTTCTTCCAATGTTTCTAGCTCTTACTTTCTTTTTTCCCCCCTTAACAAGATCAATTCTTATTTTTCAAGATTGAACAAATAATCACCTTCTCAAGAATTTGGTTCCTTTCATGTTGAGTCCAAATTTAACATGGGCACATACAAAGAGACTTACCCAACCCTAATGCAGCGAAACACTTACAGAAAAAATCCACCAAAGGGATTTTAAGAGTCACCATCTTATTTAAGTAAACACATGAAAATAGGAAAAACTCGATATATGACTCTAAAAATGTCCAAAGGATTATTAGTCTATCAAAAACAAAGACACGGGTTTAGAATTGAGTTATATGATGGGAAGGTGTTTGGCACCCACCATAACCTTTTGTCTCTATCTCATTCTTATTGGGTTTTTGCCGTATTGACACATAAACACTAAGTTCATTACATACTATTTGTTTGAACTCGACATTAGGGGTTGAATGACCTACATATCTGGTCGAACAAATCAGAATCAAAACCATCACAGTTGACCTGACACTACGCGAACCAACCTAGATCTGGGTCTTTGATTCTTTTGATGACTTGACTATTTCTCGTTGAGTGGACTTAGAATTATAAATTGACTACTCTTCTAGTGGTCTAGAATTATCAATAAAATGAAAGACTTTGATCTTAATTTTTATATTTTTAACTGAGGTTCGGTCGAGAGGAGGAGGAAACAATCTAGAGTCTTTTAATTTAGAAAAAAAAATACTAAAATAAATGATAGAGAATTATATCTTGGCCGGATTGTCCAACGGTTTTGCTCGATACTCGATTTAACGTTGAAAATAAAGAACATCAATCTCCCTGATTATAAAATCGCTAGTTCGAACTTGAATACAATCTCAAACAAATTTGACTTCTTCTAAAAAGTTATAGCTTTCCAAAAGAAACACGGTTTAGGCTTTTGAATTGCCTAAATAGGATATTTGCATGAGCCAGTTATTGCTAGTCAAAGACCTACAAAAGAAATCTTTTTGATTTTAGAAAAACGTTCTTTTGGAACTGAACAAGACCTCAAATGAATTTGACTTCTTTTACAAAGTTTTAGCTCTCAAAATGTTAGCTCTCAAAATGATGCACGATTTAGGCTTTTGAATTGCCTAAACCAAATACCTCATAAGCATATTAGAGTTAGGCAATGAATAACATAAAAATAAAATATGCCTTCTACGGAAACCTAATTTTGACCCTGAAGACAATCTTTAACTGTAACATCCCAGAAATCCAGAGCTTCATCGCCCCGAACTCCCAGAACGCCACATTATATCAAACCTGCGAAATTTTGTATATTAACACATACTTCAAAGCATGTAATCTGATATCAACTAAAATCCTTCAAATACAACCTCAAAACTATTTAAACTTAAACTATTAAAACCTAGGTTCTTTACAACCTTGAACATCTGTAGTATGAGTTGACAGTATCGACCCACGTAGGGGTCTTACTATATAGTAGTGGTAGGCTCACCGGAATCTCACATAATTCTAAACCCATTCAAGAGCATACTACACCTGATCATTACCTCTAAAAGGGAGTCAAACGAAGTGTGAGCTTTTGAGAGCTCAGTAAGGTCGTATAGAGGACAATCGAAGTAATTATAAAATGATTCAAAAGAATCTATCTCACAATGATATTCCAAAAATATTTCAAACGATCTAAATAGTTCGATAATTTCCAAATTGATCAAAGTTCATCCGAAATAAATACCAAAATAAATATTATCAATCACGATAGGTTCCAAAACGATCAAGAAATGATCATTTTCAAAGCCATCATTCCAAAATATAATGATAGTTTTCCACAGGATTTCAAAAGGGTAAATTACACTAAACACCCCTGAGGTTTTACGTAATTACACTCCACTACCGCTATCTTTAAAAATTACACTCAGCTCAAAAAGTAACTTTTTCTCTTACGGTGTTAATGGTGCAATGCGAAAAGACATGAATGCCCCTCAGACTGTTTTCTTGGAATTTTGGAGGAAAACTTTACTCTCTCTCTCTCTCTTCCCCCACCCTGCCACCGCCAGCCCGACCACCACCCCACCGATCGCCCCTGCCACATGAACCCGATAAAGAAGGTCACCGATCCGCACAGCATCAACGCCAGTGAAATCCCCAGCAACAGCGAATCTTGCCAGCGTCGTCAGCTGTAGCATTGGCGCCACCGCTGCCTCCCTCAACGGAGACAGATCGGAGAAATCGATCTGCCCGGCCGGCGGCGCCCGCATTTTTACAGATCTGAAATCTCGCCGCCTCCTTCCTCGCCCCACATTGCCGTACATCTTTCACTCGCTCACACACTGCCGGTTGTCTTTTTCTATGAACCTGACCAACCTGTTGCACCCAAGACCGCTTGTCTGCAGCTCTCTTCAAAGAATATTGTCTGGGTAAGTCTTGTGAGGATTTTTTAGCCCGTAGAAGAGACTCTCGACGAGTTTCCTTCTTTTTCGGCGGACGTTTGGCTTGACTTCTCGCCGCAACTCGCTTTGCCCTCGGTGTGGTCGAAGCAGGACCCATCATGTTTTTTCTTGCTCCGGTCAGGGAACGGGTGGAAACACTGAAGGTGGATGGCATTTCTTTGGCGAAAAAAATGGGAGCTAAGGTTCTGGAAGAGGGATTGAAAGGTGGAGAAGGAATGTCAAAGCCCTAATTTTTAAATTAGGGGTTTTCAAAACAAAATTAGGGTTTGAAATCTTCATTTAAAAATATACAGTATAAGAGCAGTGTTGTCATTTTAGAAATACGTAATGACGACATCAAATAAAACGTACACTTTTTGGACGGAACCCTAACGGATGGACACGAGTGTTACATTTTGAAACTTATTGTCCTTGACTGTAATTTCACCTAACCTCAGGGACACTAAATTAAACTAATCGAACCCTAAATTGAATGTCCTAATATAATCGAACCCTAAATTGAACCCTGAAATGAGCTAATTGAACCCTAAATTGGCTAAATTAAACCTCCTTATTCACTTAGAGTTTGTAGAGTTGACATAAATTTTGGAAAACCACACAAGTGAGTAAAAGACAAAGTGGGGGTATTTTGGGTATGAAATTTGCATAAAGTAATGTGTCAGGGAATCTTTTCACGGAGTTGGGCCTACCGTTAAATGTGTGTAATACGGGTACAAACCTCAGGGGGTCGGAGTGTAATTTTTAAAGATAGCGATAGTGGAGTGTAATTACGTAAAATATCAGGGGTGTTTAGTGAAATTTACCCAATTCAAAAAAAGTTCAAAGGCATTTTGGGGAGGGATTTCAAATAAGCACAACCGTTTGAGACAATCCTTTCCAATCAATTTTGTAACAATCGCTGTAAGATACAAAGTAAATAAATTCAAATATGTTGATCCTGGGCAGAATGCGATGCCATTTAGGCAAAGCCAATTGATGCCAACGAAATAGGGTTCATTGCAACGTGGCGGTGCCACAAAGGATGCAATCTGAATAAGCTTCCAAGTAAGCAAAACGGGGGACAACAAGGAGGGGGTAAGGGCAGAGAACAAGGGCCCCCAGACAGGCCGCGAGGGCTGGCAGCGCCGCGCAGGCAAGGCGATGACGAACAGGGCCGACAGTCGACAGTCCAAGTCAAGGGTGCAGCGTCAGGGGTCCGATGTAAAGAGTCCAATTTTGTTTCTCTCACTAGAATTCTAGAGAGAATGGGTTTTTAGAGAGAGAAAGTGAAAATGTCAAATAAGAGAGAGATCTCTGAATAAGCTCCAAAGTTCACTATTTATAGGCAAAAATGTGCATTTGTCCTCAGCCGACACGTGTCGTCCCCTGGGAGTGACACGTCGTCAGGGTGGTCCCAAAGTACCGATTCTCCGTTGGACTGTCGGTCCCCAAATTCATGCTACCCTGCCCTTACAACATCTCTCTACATGTCTGAGAAGACTGATCACACCGCGGTAGCATGATCAGAGTAGAAGTTGCTCCAGCCATCGGTCCAAGCCCTCACTGAATCCCACAAGATGCGTCAAGAGATGCGTAGAGATCCTGACAGCGGCGAGGGTTGCCCCTATAGCCAACTGCCAGGCGGACTAGGCGCGATGCCCTCCAAGGACCTGCTCCCGTCCCGGAGTGACCCGGGGGTCATTGCCCTGGTGGTGTCGACGATCAAGGGTAACATGAGCGGACATGCTCGCAGCTGAGTTCTCAGAGTCCGTGGAGAGGGGTCCTCGGGCAGGAGCACTACGAGCAGAGCCCCCCGTGATTGTGTCGATGATGGCTTTAAGGTTGTGAGCCTATCCCACTGCGAGGGGTCCCCATGCCGAAACACTACGAGCGGAGCCCCCCGTGATTATGCCGGCGATGGCTTTAAGGTTGTGAGCCCATCCCACTACGAGGGGTCCTCATGCCGGAGCACTACAAGTGGAGCCCCCCGTGATTGTGCCAGCGATGGCTTTAAGGTTGTGAGCCCATCTCGCTGCGAGGGGTCCTTGTGCCGAAACACTACGAACGGAGCCCCCCGTGATTGTGTCGGGGATGGCTTTAAGGTTGTGAGCCTATGCCACTGCGAGGGGTCCCCATACCGGAGCACTACGAGCGGAGCCCCCCGTGATTGTGTTGGAGATGGCTTTAAGGTTGTGAGCACATCCCGCTGCGAGGGGTCCTCGTGCCGGAGCAATACGAGCGGAGGCCCCCGTGATTGTGCCGGCGATGGCTTTAAGGTTGTGAGCCCATCTCGCTGCGAGGGGTCCTCGTGCCGGAGCACTACGAGCGGAGCCCCTCGTGTGTGTGCCGGCGATGGTTTTAAGGTTGTGAGCCCATCCCACTGCGAGGGGTCCTCGTGCCGGAGCCTTTCGAGCGGAGCCCCCCGTGATTATGCCGACGATGGCTTTAAGGTTGTGAGCCCATCCCGCTGCGAGGGGTCCTCGTGCCGGAGCACTACGAGCGGAGCCCCCCGTGATTGTACCGGCGATGGCTTTAACTTTGTGAGCCCATCTCGCTGTGAGGGGTCCTTGTGCGGGAGCACTACGAGCGGAGCCACCCCGGAAGCACATAACATGATTGTGGTGCATGGGTGCGGCGACTACCGTCGCGAGACAATACCTAGTGCCGGGGCACATATCATGAGAATGGTGCATGAGAGCGGCGACGAGTGTCGCGGGACGATACTTGGTGCCGGGGGCACGTAGTGCGACAGAGAGGAAGGGGGGATGGCAATATTAGTGGTGCGGCGCAAGGGCATGGGGGCGTGTGAGAATGCGGTGCACAGGCGCCGGTGACGAAGGTCGCGGAGACGGCGTGCGGGCGACGGGAGTCGCCGAGCTGTCGCGCGGACGCGGGCGATGAAGGTCGCGAAGACAGCGCGCGGGCGACGAGAGTGGCGGAGGTGTCATGTAGATGCGAACGTGGGCGACGAAGGTCGTGAGATGGTGCGCAGGCGACAGGAGTCACGGAGCTGTGGCGCAGACCTGGGTAACGAAGGTTCGTGGAGATGGCACGCGGGCTCGGCGACGAAATTTGCAGAGACGAGAGTTACGCGGACGCAGGCGACGAAGGTCGTGGAGATGGTGAACTGGCAACAAGAGTCGCATTGCTGGCGCGTGCACGCGGGCGACGAATGTTGCGGAGATGGTGCGCTGACGACGAGATTCACGGAGCTGGCGCCCGGACGCGAGCAACAAAGGTCACGCGACGACGAAGGTCTCAGAGATGGAGCCCTGGCGACGAGAGTCTCGACTACTGCGCACGACCGCGAATGACGATAGTCGGTCGTCAAGGTAGGTGGCCGACCTCCTAGGGTGGCCGACCCCCTTAAGGTTATCGATTCCCCAGGGTGGCCGACCCCTTAAGGTGGTCGACCCCTTAAGGGGAAGGCACACCAAGGTTACTTCACAAAGGGAAAATGCACGTGACCTGCGCATGCGTCGCTTTGACCGGCTTGTGAGCATTGAAAAGTTAACCGTTAAATATGCCAACGTGCCACGAGAATTGGGACCCCCAGTGGGCCTATAGGTGTAGCCAAGATAGGTTGTGAACATAAGCTCTCTGCGTGTGGCATGTGCAGACGGGCAACCCGAGTGAGCGTTGCACGCATAAACACTTAGCAAGAGTTTGATGTTGTTTGGCCGAAGAGTTGTTGACATCGTCTCTGAATGACGAAGGTGAAGAGTTGGTGGATCGAGCGACGAGCGTCGCGGGGTCAGCGCCCGAGCGATGGCGACGAGGGTCGCGACGACGACGTCCAAGCGACGGGCGGTGAGGGTCACGGAGACGGTGCCTTGGCGACAGGCGAGGAGCTTCACGGATATGTTACCCAGGTGATGGGTGACAAGCGTCATGGAAATGGCGCACGGGTTCTGGCAACGGGGGTCGAGGAGACGGCGTCAGGGCGACGGGCAACAAGCGTCGCGGAGACGTCACCCGGACGATGGGAGACAAGCGTCGTGGAAATGCCGCACGGGCGCTGGCGACGGGGCTCGCGGAGACGGCGCTCAAGCGATGGGCGATGAGCGTCGCAGAGACGTCACCCGGGCGATGGGCATCGAACAACGACCGGTGCTGAACAATGAGCGTGAGGGGTAAGTGGTTCGAGTTGCCTCGCACATCACCTACGTACCAAGGACTGATGTTGGAGGATGTTGCGATGGTGGGTGCGGCAAGGGTGTGGTGATAGGCGCAGGCTCGCGGTTGATGCGAGTTTCGCCAGATTTGCGAAAAAAATTCGAAGTATGGGAAAAGTGATGAAGTGTGTAAGGGAGGAGGGGCAACATGAAGGTTGGAGCGTGACATGCGCGTTATGTCCTCATCGTTTTTTTTTGTTAGCATTGCGAAAATGGGGCGATGGTGCTTGGTGATGGTGAGGCTGCTCGACCGTCACATGTGGACATGAGTGCGAAGGTGGTGGTGTTGGTGCGATGGGTAAGGACCGAAAAGAGTGGCCGAGGGTGTGGCCTTGAGGTGGTGGACGCCGAATGTTGGTGAGTGTGGCTATGGCTTCCGAGGCATAGAGGTGGAAGGTGGCCAAAGCCAAGGGTGGCCGAAGAGGGGTGGGGAGGGGTCGGCCAATGGGGGTTGGGGTGGGTGGGAGATGATGAAACAAGAAGGGTGGAGTGGCGGTGCAGCGCTGCGGCCGCGAAAGGGAGGGCTTACCCGATCGGGGAAGAGGGAGAGATAGGCCGGGGGGGTCGGCTGGGTGTGGAGTCGCCGAGGTAGGATGATGAGAAGTGAAAATGAAGAGAAGGTGAAGCCGGCGACGACGTTAGTGTGGTGGAGCTACCGCGGGGTGGGTCAGCCGACGGTGTAGAGGGGAGGTCGGCGGGGTTGGGGGGAGTTGGCCAAGGGGAGGGAGATGCCGAGGAGAGGCTGCTGGTGGTGAGAGGCTCGGCAGAGAGGCTGAAGGGTTGGCGGCGGCGCGAGGCAAGTGCGGCGCATGGAGGAAGATAGAGAAGAGATTAGGGTTTCTGGGATACGGGTCCGTTCGGGTGGACGGGTTGACCCGCTAGGAATTGAGTGAAGAGAGGGGAAACGGGGCGGGGCAAGAGCGGGTTTCTTGATTTCTTGTGATTTTTGTAATTGAAAGAGAAATTCGTCTCTTTTTTTTGCAAAAACCAAATTGACTTTTCAACATCTATATAAATATCTTAAGAGGGTATGAAAAATTTCTTTTGATGAATAAACTCTTCAAAGTGAAAGGAAAAGAAAGAGGGGAGATAGATGAAAAAATTTTTGGTTGAAAAAATGTCTGGGGAGAGCACCAGAGGGTGAAAAATTTTGTGAAAAAAAACCCGACCGCGAATAATGAAGAATTTTTTTTCTAAGTGTTGCAAAGTGGAGAGTGGGGATCGGACAAGGGTGGCGACGGAGGTGTGGACTTGGGATGCCGGGCTTGATGACCAATTAAGTCACAGAGGCAAGGGAAGGCCATCGGGATGTGAAGCATGCATGCCCACGAGGTCGCATGGCCTGAGGGGATGTCGGCTGACAGAGTTGAGACTTAGTAGCGCGGCTCGAGCCACCCCGTGCACCACGTACGAAGTCGCTGCAATGTGACGCGGGAGGGGTAGGGAACATGGCCTGCATCGGGTAGGAAAGAGCGGAAGCCCCCAATGGAGTGGGTGATGGCACCAAGGGTGGTGCCAGTAGAACAAAGTTAGCCTGAAAAATTTTTCTAAGTCTGGAAATGACAGCCTCTTGGATGGTTGGGTTGAGGTTGTGACTGGTAGTCCTGGTAGCCCTGCGCTGCTGAGGCATGGTTGTTTGAGTGTAGCAGACTGCAACACGATGCTCACCTCCCCAGCGGAGTCGCCAAAATGATGCCAAGGAAAAGGGGTCCGATGCTACGTGGAGGTGCCATAAAGGATGCAGTCTGAATCAACTTCAAAGTAAGCAAAGCGGGAGACAGCAAGGATGGAGTAAGGTATGAGAGCAAGGCTCCCCAGACAGGTCGCGAGGGGTGGTAGTGTCGCGCAGGCAGGGCGATGACGAACAGGGCGGCAGTCGACAGTCTGAGTCAAGGGTGCAGCATCAAGGGTACGATGTTAGGAGTCCAAATGTGTTTCTCTCACTAGAATTCTAGAGATAATGGGGTTTTAGAGAGAGAAAGTGAAAATGTCAAATGAGAGAGAGAGATCCTTGAATAAGCTCCAAAGTTCACTATTTATAGGCAAAAATGTGCATGTGTCATCAGCCGACACGTGTCGTCCCCTGGGAGTGACACGTCGTCAGGGGGGTCCAAAGTATTGATTCTGCGTTGGACTGCCGGTTCCCGAGTTGCTGCTGCCCTGGCCTTGCAGTATCTCTCTGCCTGTCTGATGAGACAAACCACACCGCGGTAGCATGGTCAGAGTAGCCCGTTGCCCCAGCCACCGGTCCAAGCCCTTACTGAATCCCACGAGATGCGTCAAGAGACGCGCAGAGAACCTAACAGCGGTGAGGGTTGCCCCTGTAGCCAACTGCCAGGCAGACTAGGCGCGATGCCCTCCAAGGACTTACTCCTGTCCCAGAGTGACCAGGAGATCATTGCCCTGGTGGTGTCGACGATCAATGGTAACATAAGTGGACATGCTCGCAGCTCAGTGCTCATAGTCTGTGGCGAGGGGTCCTCGTCAGTGGCGGAGCCAGAAACTTAGTTCAAGGTGGACACTAATAGCCAATTTTTTTCTTCTTAAAATGCATTCGTCAATGAGTTAAACCTAATAAACTTAATAGCCAAATTTTTTTTCTTCTTAAAATTCATTCGTCAATGAGTTAAACCTAACAAACTGATGAACATGGGCCAAAGGGACAAGAAACAAGAACTCCAATCCGACAACTCGAACTTCCCAATTCGTCAGATGGGTAGTATATTCAACTTGTTCATGAAAGCTCCAAATTCTCAAACCCCAATTGCCAAATTCAGTGCTAAATTCTACAAATGCCAAATTCTTACTTCCTAATTACAACAACAAGCAGCAATTGTCTATCTCTCAAAATCAAAATAAAAAATCCCAACAAACCTCAATCTAAAACCTATACACTCACCCCCCACGAGTAGCAATTGCAATCTGAAAATAAAAATCCAAAATCTCAATTTGAAATTAAGAATCCGACTAGTGGCTGAAATTCCCAATAGGGACTTGCAAGTTCCAAAACTCAATTATCGAATTCTAATTTGAAACAAAACGAAAAGGGTTCAAGTTCAAGGAATTAGAAATTCTAAGAACCGGAAGTCTTGATCTTACTTTGCTTTTAAAGTGGAAGATTAGGGTTTGCGATTGCATGGAGGCAGTGGAGCAATTTCAATAATCAGTGGAAGAATTGTGGCTTTATATTTGGGAGAAAAAGGCTCTTCATGATTTTTAAGCTAAAGGGACTGTCGTGGAGAAAGGCGAGACACTGATAATTTAGGAGAGAAAATATGAGGAGAGTGTCATTGCAAATACACCATGATGAATCGACAAAGCTGGAGGAATAAATGAATCGATGATTCGAGTAATACGTTACGCCTTTAACAATTCTGCCATGATTGAATCTTTCGCCTATGCGACTATGTCAGTCACCGGAGGTGGACCTGCCGGTGAAGGTAGTGGGCCGTGGTGTTGAGGGCGAAAGGCCGGTGGGGGACTGAGAAGACGGTATGCTCCGTGTGCCTCTCCATTATGTTGCTTTCTGTCTTGGATATAGGATAATTTTGAAAACAATAGATAATATAGGATTTAATTGTGTTGACTTTAAGCGTAGAAATTTTTTTATTTAGTAAGTTTAGCATTTCTAATGGCTAAAAAATTTTTTGTTTTTAACTATTTTTAGAATTTTCATATAGCTTAACATATAAAGTGACTAAAAATATATCTCTTTTGAACATTTTTAAAAAATTTAGGTGGGCATTTTTCTCATTAAGGATAAAATATACCATATAGAACATAAAATTCACCGAGAAGCAGGTGGGCACTGGCCCACCTGTGCCCCTCATTCCCTCCGCCCCTGGTCCTCGTGTCGAAGCACTACAAGTGGACCCCCCCGTGATTGTGCCGACAATGGCTTTAAGGTTGTGAGCCCATCCAGCTGCGAGAGGTCCTCGTGCCAAAGCACTACGAGCGGAGCCCCCCGTGATTGTGCCAGTGATGGCTTTAAGGTTGTGAGCCCATCCCGCTGCGAGGGGTCCTCGTGTCGGAGCACTACGAGTGGAGCCCCCTTTGATTGTGCTGGCGATGGCTTTAAGGTTGTGAGCCCATCCCACTACGAGGGTCCTCGTGCCGAAGCACTACGAGTGGAGCCCCCCGTGATTGTGCTGACGATGACTTTAAGGTTGTGAGCCCATCCTGCTGGGAGGGGTCCTCCTGCCAGAGTAATACGAGCGGAGCCCCCCGTGATTATGCCGGCGATGGCTTTAAGGTTGTGAGCCCATCTCGCTGCGAGGGGTCCTTGTGCCGGAAAACTACGAGCGGAGCCATCTCGGAAGCACATAACATGATTATGGCGCATGGGTGCGGCGACTACCGTTGTGAGACAATACCTAGTGCAGGGCACATATCATGAGAATGGTGGATGAGAGCGGTGACGAGTGTCACGGGATGATACTTGGTGCTGGGGGCACGTAGTGCGACAGAGAGCCTTGGGGGATGGCTATATCAATGGCGTGGCGTTAAGGCATGGACGCATGTGAGAGTGCGGTGCGAGGGAGCCGGCGACGAAGGACGCGAAGACGGCGCGTGGGCAACGAGAGTCGCAGAGCTGTCGCGCGAATGCAGGCAACGAAGGTTACGGAGGTGTCATGCCGACGTGGGCGATGAAGGTCGCGTCAATGGTGCATGGGCGACGGGAGTCGCATGGGTGTCATGCGGACGCGGGCGACGAAGGTTGTGGAGATGGTGTGCCGGGCGACCGGCGTCGCAGAGCTGTCGCGCGGACGCGGGTAACGAAGTTCGCGGAGATGGCGCGCGGGCGCGGCGACGAAGGTCGCAGAGCTGGCGAGCAGACGCGGGCGACAAAGGTCACGGAGATGGCGCGTGGGGGACGAGAGTCGCGAAGCTGGCACGCGGACGCGGGCGATGAAGGTTACAGAGATATTGTGCTGGCGACGAGAGTCGCGAAGCTGGCGCGCGGACGCGGGCGACGAAGGTCATAGAGATGGCGATAGGGCGCGGCGACGAAGGTCACAAAGATGGCGCCGGGCGCGGTGATGAAGGTTGCAGAGATGTCGCGCGAACGCGGCTGAGGAAGGTCGCGGAGAAGGCGCGCGGACGCGACGACTAAGGTCGCGGAAATGGCGCGCGTGCGAGGCGATGAAGGTCGCAGAGATGGCGTGCGAGCGATGAGAGTCTCGAAGCTGGCGCGACGAAGGTCGCGGAGAAGGCGCGCGGACGTGACGAAGGTCGCGGAGATGGCACGCGAGCGACGAGAGTCGCGATAATGGTGCGCGACCGCGAACGATGGTTGTCGGTCGTCAAGGTAAGTGGCCGACCCCAGGGTGTCCAACCCCCTAGGGTGGCTGACCCCTTAAGGGGGAAGGCACACCAAGGTTGCTTCACAAAGGGAAAATGCATGTGACTTGAGCATGCGTCGCTTTGACCGACCTGTGAGCGTTGAAAAGTTGACCGTTGAATATGCCGACTTGTCATGAGAATTGAAACCCCCAGTGGACCTATAGGTGTAGCCAAGATAGGGTGGGAACACCAATATACAATACCATTCATGCAATGCATAACATAGTGTCCACATGCATAATGCTTGAATACTAGTCCCAGTGGGTACTAGCTTACGTTTCATGAAGGATTCAAACCAGCCTCATAACGTCTTCTTACAATACAGTTCCCAAGGTCAACACAAAATCAACAATAACAATGAGTATTAACATAAACTCATATAACCAAAATCAACTTCATCACTAAGAACACAAGAATTGCCACTAGCCAATAGTAAGAATAAATACAAACAGTTATTGATTTTAAGCATAACGATTTTGAAGAAAGAATGCAAATAATTTTAGAATTTGCTCAGCATGTCGATCCAGGTTCAATGTTCGGGTTTTCTTAGTAATAACATGCTAATATCAAATACATATCTCAGTGAATGATAATAGCGGTAAGCAAATCGAAAGAATACTTACGAGTACGAGTTAACAAAATAAGGGTTCAGATAGAAGTCTTTACCCATGGTTCAGATAGAAACTCTTACCTAGATCCGCAGCTAAATTATCCTAATATGAAGTCTTTAACTTTAACCTAAATGAAACAATCAAAGGATCGGTATACAGTCAATATTACGATATTATAAACTCAATATGGATCCATGCATACTCCCAAAATGAACCCCCTTCACCGGGTACGCAAGATTACCAAAATGCCCCTGAAGTGTAAAATTACCAAAAACACCCCTCACACTTAAATTACCAAAAAATCCTTCCAGTAAGTAGAACAACTGAAATAACCTTCCCATGTGCAAATTTATCCAAACATACCTTTTCGAAATAAAATTACCAGAATACCCACTTGGGTAGCAAATTACCAAAATACCCCCTGGGAGTTTTCGGCACTAGACAAATCTCAAAAACACTTTAAAATACTATTTTAAGCATTCCGAAGTCATTTTTGGACTAAAAATTATTTTAAAAAATTTTCACCTGAAAACTCCGAACTAGTGTCTGGACCGAGCGCTCGGAAGCCAGTTCTACTAAAAATACCTATCAACCTAAAAATGGCACGAAATTTATAGAATGAAACATCTCAATGAAATAAGGTTTTAATAAAATTTTAAGATTTGTTATGCTAAATAAATCGCTATTCATCTAATCGATACCCTAATTTAGCGTCCTTTGCGGACACCAAAAATTTCTAAACCGTACGTCTTATAAAAATGATGGGGGTTACTCTTTTGAACTTTGTCAGATTTTAAACCTAATTATTTATAAAAATTTGGATTAAAACTGGTAACCTAAGAACCCCCCCTTTAGTAACAATTACAAGTACCATTCAAAACACCTACTATTACACATTGGACTCACACACTCATCTTCCATCTTCATTCAGCCGAGAACCCACACTTGTACCCTGCCACTCTCAAACACACCCTAATTACTTCTAATATACCCCAGATAACTAGGAATTCATCACACTACCTTAAATACACCTACTTACACACATATTACGCGCATAATTACGCACACAACACACATCCGACATACTCTGTCATACAAATGCACACGGTACACACATTTGACAACACTACAAACATACACCACCTCATCTCACATACCCCCCCACCGTCACACTGACACCACCTCCAAATATTATACCTTGTTTCCTCACCGAACACACACTTGAAGCAACTAAACCCAGAAATACACACATTAGACACAATGAACACACTGCACACACTAATACACACACGAACCTCACGAATTATACACTTACACTCACTGCTACCACTTCCTGTCCCTCCTAAACACACGCATAAACACACTTGGCAGAGCAAGTACACATAAATTCACATATCTACCCACGGCAGCCATGAATTCACACAACCAATTCAAAACACTTACTGCACACAGAAAGTACACAAACACACTAAATTTAATATACTAGAAAAGAGATTAACCTCAAGGGATTTCCCTCAATTTCCTCCTTTTTTTTCTTTTTTCTGTGGAGACACCCTTCTTCTCCCCTGTTTCTGCCTGCTTCTCTGTTCAGTTCTTCCTCCCTTTTTCTTTTGTTAACTATTCACCTGAAATTTTCTTCTTTTTCTTTTTCTTTTATTTAATCCTAAGGATTTACATGACCAAATAAAGTTTTATTAAACCACATGAGTAACCTAATGTCAAGTGGGAGGTGGCACTCCCAAAATATTTTTCCTCTGCAAATTGACACATAATGCCTAATTTCCAAAAATTGCAACTTAGCCCCTAAGGTTCCAAAATTATAAAATAACCCTAAACTTTGTGTAATTACATTTTTTCCCAAAATCATTTTAAGCTCATGTACTCTACTAATACCCAAGCATTGCTCAAAATTAACGCATGTTTATTTTTCGATCTCCGATAGTTATTTTAATCCGATCTCAAAAGTGCGGGATATTACACTAACGGATTCGACTTCTTCTGTAAAAGTTATAGCTCTTGCAAAAATACACAACTTGGGTTTTCAAATTACCTAAATTCGGCATCGTATGAGTAGATTATGGCTGGTCAAATGCTTAATACGAGAATTCGGGATTTCTGACCTAGCAACTTCTCCTAGTGTTTTTTCTTTCCCTTCTAATTAGCCAAATGACTCTTTTATAGAGGTAAAGAACCGTAACTTAGGTAAAACCCAATTGGACTTGACTGAGACCGGATTGGGCTTAAGTGAATCATAGTCATTATATATAATTAGGCCTATACCTATAATAACAACAATGACCTTAATTAACAACAAAGCCCAATAACTATTTATAGATTAAAAAGACTACAGGGGTGTCTAAAGTACTGATAGAATAGGCTTCCAAGAGGGAAGGCTAAATTGTTAAGGCTCAAAGGACTAGTAAGCGAAACAATAAAGTATACGGTAATCTGGTAACATATGATGGACAAACGATAGCCTCCAATCACCAGGAATATGTATTTTCAAGAAGACATGTGCACAATGTACAGTCTTGGAGGTTGTTTTTTTCTTTTTGCTCTAGCTTTTGCCTAGACCGCACCCCATAGGGTGTTATGCCTACCAGGCATTTTACTTATTTTTTCTTTTTAAAGATAAGTTGTCCATGCTAAGGAAAGAGTGAGTGAACTTAAAATGAGAGGAAGTCCTGACATCGATATGGCACCTCATTATCTTAGAGGATGCGATAGGGATTTGCTTGATTTGTTGAGTGATGGTTGTAAGGGATTGATAAAGAAAAGAAGTCTAGGCCCTTTTATTAATTATCTTTTTTATACTCCCTCGAATATTTAGATTCAAAACGAAATTCTTCCATGAGGTTTATGACATTCATATTCTAAGATAGGCAATGATAATCACCCCTACACGCAAAAGTAAAAACCGCTAAAGAGATACACCACTGACTTAAATTCAAAAAATCCTCCTTTGTTACAAGTTCCCAAAGAAGTTGTTCAATTAAAAAATCAATGGGTATGAAGGTGGGTAATCCTCTGTTTTTTATTAGCAAAATTTGTTATGCTCTTGACTTGCTAAGGATGGACACTTAGAGAAGACAGTTTAAAAGTTTAACACATTTTGGCTTTTTATATTTTATTTGTGATTTTTTCTTTTTATTAGCTTATGAAAATGGGAAAGAAACGATGACTCGACCCAAAATATTAGTACCTAAACGGAACCAAATAATAATAACTAGAGGAACATATTAAGCATGTAATAACTTCGTGACATATGGCATACCATATCATAATAACCTTTCAGATAAAGATAAAAGAAAAATCGGCTGGTAGAGCTATCTACTGGACGATACACCTGGTGAGTGTACATGATGGTTTAACAGGAAAATCTTTTGGGGTGAAAAATCCCATTAAACATACCGGCCGGCACATATGCCTGCAGATTATAATTGCACCAGACTGATATTTTTTGAGGTTTTTCATTTCTGGGATAGATTTACCAACTGGTTTTCATTGTCCCAAATAGTGGCCCTTGTTGAATCATCCCTCTCACTCATTAAAGTCTACCACATGATTTACCAGGGACTGTTTCCTCTTAACCGAAGAACCACTGATTTTAAGGTGTCTCGACTGGTTTTACCAACTTATGCACCCTAATATCGATGGGTGCTCTTGTTAAAGGGGAATTGCCAAAATCAGTCAGGTATGTTTGGTGGCTTCAGACTCTGGTTGAGGTTACTCCTTCGGTTTAATATGCACGATATACCTCTCACCCATAACTCCAGTAGTTAATATTGGGTGATCACTTGTGCAAACTGTTACATTTACCTTCAAATAGGTGGACTGGGACAATCGTGCATGTGTGTGTTCTCTAAGAAAAGAAAAGAAGCCAAACACATTAAAACATATATGCACATAAACATTGAAGGTAAAAATTCTATAGTCATATCAACAGAGAAAAACCATCAAAAATCACAAACTAGATTGCTTAAGTCTAGTCCTCTTTATTTAGTTTAACATCCCCAATAGGGTCGCCACTACGATGACCAGCATTTAAAAAAGACTGGTTTTTTGAGTTGCTATCTTACTTTTAGGGTTAAGGACAATAATTAAGAGGGAAAACCAAAAAACCCTAGATCCACTCTTAATTTTACTAAAGCCTTCTAATCTACGAAAATTTGGAAGAGAATATGTTAGGCATCTCATTAAACCTTAAATAGGTCTTTACTTGTTCTAAAGTGATTTTTGGTGATGTTTGTCCAAAAAAAATAAAAAAAAAGAATAAATCCTATGTTAAACCCAGATGTGGTGTGAATTCAACAGCGGGGGTCGTGTGTGGTCACCACAAGAAAATATGTATTTTGCGACGGAGTTTTAGTGACGGAAGGTATTCCGTCGCTAAACATGTCTTTAAGTGACGGAATATCCCGTCGTTAAAAATCCGTCGCAAAATACTATTACTGACGGACGACACTGTCGGTAAAAGTATTTGCAGACAGAATTTTAACGGCGGACTTTTAGTGACGGAATTACCGTCGCTAAATATTTTTTATAAAATTAGTATTTTTGAGTTTTTTCTTAAAATTATTTAAACGACGGAATAAAACCGTCGCTAAAACTTCTGTCGCAAAATTTTTTTATAATAAGACATTCACCGACAGAGTTTTAGCGACGGTGTTATTCCGTCGCTAAAGATCCTCCATTTAAAAACAGATCTGGTTTCTTTCTCTCTCCTCGTTCTCTCTCTGAAATTCTTCTCTCACCCACCCACCGCCGTTCTCACCTCCAGCGACCCTTCTCTACGGCGACCCAGCTCCGGCGACACTCCCGTACCCCACCCGACGCCGCGCCACCAAGCCTTGCACTGCGGTCGTGCCATAAAGACCTCCACTCTCACCGCGCAACGAAACCCACCACTGCCGCCGCACCACCAACGCCTCCGCCGTCGTACCCACCTCGAGATTTGTATGTCAATTGCCCTAAATTATCTGAATTTTTTGTTAATTTGTCTTCAATTTAGGTTACATGCATCTCTTTCCTTTTAAGTATGAGGCAAAGCTTGTTGTGTCAAAAATTCACATAGTTAAGCTCCGCGTGTCTTAAATCGGTGAGAAGATAATAGACACATGTATGATCTGCTGCTGGAATTTCACTATCGCTACTCAATTTTTAACTTATTTCTTTGGTATTCTAAGGCTTTTCCAGCGAAGTATTACATCATTCTTGCGCTTTTGCATATAGTTCGTTTTTAATCAACGAATTTAAAAAGGCTTTTTTTGTTGTAACATCACGTGCTTGGCATTCCCTAAACTGGTCAAAAGACAATACTTCCCACCCTTTGAACATCATTAATTCATATAACCAAGCATACACACGTAGACAACATACATTATTGTGAGAAGTGGAAAAGGCCAAGTGAGTGACAAGACAAGTCACTGGCCACTTAGATTCTGCATGTGTTTATTGGTAGTCCAGGGCCTTTCCAGTGAAATATTACAACAACCACGTTACTTTGTCTAAAGTAATATCCAATCTCATTTTTCTCATTTGTACTTTAGCATTTAAAGGTTCTCAAGGCTTTCAAAGAGGTTATTTGTCGGTGGGAAATTTGTATTCAAGCAGCTGATTTAATTAGTTGGACGGTGTCTTAAATCAGAGAGAAGAAAATAGGCACAAGCACGATCTATTACCAGAATACGAGCCTCTACTCACCCATAACTTCTTACGTTGTGGTATTCTAAGGCTTTTCCAGCGAAGCAATTACATCATTCTTGCGCTTTTTTTTAGTGAAAGACCGATTATGGATTTCATATGTACTTTAGCTACATAATTTTAAAACTTCACATAGAGTTATTAGTTGGGTCGAAAGTTTATTTTGAATCAACTAATTTCACAGAGTTTTTTTTTTTTTTTTTTTTGCTGTAACGTCATGTGCCTGGCATGTCCTAAACCACTAAAAAAACAAACTTAGGTACTTCCAAACTAGGCACGCCATATCTGTGATGCCCCGAACCTAGGTTTACGAGGTTATTATTATTTGGCGACGATTGTTGTAAGTAAGACGAATTTAGACCTTCAGTTAAGATCTTGCGAGCGGTATTAATTGAATCTTGAGCCCGTAACTCTGGAGAGGTTATAATTAATTAGAGTTATTATGTAAAGGTATAGATCTTAATTGATTATTTTAAAGAGAGAGAGAGAGAGTCATAGAGCTATGGAGAAAAAATGTGGGATTTGGTAAAGATAGAGAGTGGTTTGGGGATAAGCAAAAAGTAGGAGATTTTTTGGAAAAGATTTAAAAGAAAGCATTTTGTCAATAAGCTAAACAAAATAAAATAGTGAAAAAAAAAAAAAAAAAAAGGAATAAGATCAGAGAAAGGAGATGGGGTAGAGAGGAGGAGAGCGGCAGCCGGCCCTAGGAACGGGCGGCGCCTCTGGGCAGATCTGGAAGGCCCCATCTCCGGCCACGCGCTCGATCAACGGAGGCTGATTCCGGCCACTCGCCTTCGCCGGACGCCATCACCAAACGACCACCACCATAAGCTGTCGTGGATCGTCATCACCGACGCCATCTCGCAGTCAACCACCCATCTTCCTCGATACTCCGGCCAAGCTTCCTTGGAGCACCATCACGCAGCACCACCGCAACCACCGTCCCTTAGCCAAGGCGCCGCTGCCACCGCGATTTGTAATCGAAACTGACCTGCCACCCTCTGTTCAGTCACAACGGCTGTTCGATTGTCGTCGGCGCTTGGACTCATATGACTATGGCGTAGAATTTGGTTTTTGTGATATTGACTGCGAAGCGGGGTTTGATGGTATTGTTGTGATTTTGGGGGCTGTGTAGTGGTTGTCTTTTGGCAGCGGTGTTGGCGGTGAAGGGTGATTTGTGGGTATAACTGTGGGTGTACGTTCTGTGTGTTTGGCAGGCGTGTAGGTGGTTATTGTCCGACGAACATGTGTTTGGGGTTTGTGTAGGGCGGCGGCGTACATAATGTGCATGTGCACTATGTGTTGTGGAGTGTGTAATGTGAGTGCGTGCATGTTTGTAAGTTATGTGAGTGTGTACGTTTGCAGTGGTGCACGTGCAAAGGGTGTACTTATATACAGGGTGTACCTGTATGTGTGTATTGCGGATATGGATGTACATAAATAGCGATTGTGTGAGTTGTCAGCGGGCATAAAGCGGTGTTATGGTTTGACAGGGAAAAGAAGGCGGAAATGTGAATGAAGTCTAGAAAATGTTTACGGTGATGTAGAGGAGAGACATTATTTCTTGGAATACTTTGGGGGTTATCAAAACGGGTGAGTAGTGGGTGTGTAAAGGTCGGATATTGAATACGGCGTTTGAATTGTTGAGGAGAAATCTAAAAGGAATATTGTGTTGATCGACATTGCTTTCGAGTAACTGAACGGGCGAGGATATGCAAAGGAAAGGAATGGCCCTACCGGTTCTTTTAGCTAAATATAGCAGTGTGATCGTTGCTCCAGAGATTGTGAGGTGGGAAACGCGTAGCATCATGTAAGTGACCCTTGATTCAACTAGTATTTTTATATGCAACGTATATGTTTATCTACTGTTAAAAATATGTTATTTATTAGTATTGACCGTTTTAAGTACGTTTAACTGCTTTGGCTTAAATTACCAAAAAGGTTTTAGTGTTTTATTCTCGTCAAAGAAAAATCGGACCAGCATGTAAATGATGTTTTGCCTAGAAACTGAAATAGAACTCGGATTTGAAATAATCAGTGCAAGTGAGATGTCTTGGTATTTGACATTTTTGTGAATATTGAAGAGCTTGAAAACTATCAAAATGAGAATGGTTTAGCATCAATTGATGAGTAATTGTATTCACGATGAACCAAGAGATCTTATTGTTGATTCGATTGCTGTGCCCATATCCACGGGGGAAAGTGGATTCCGGGTCCTGGTCAACGGGACCATACGTTGACGCACAGTACTGTTGCATCGTGGTTCGCCCTTGCGTCCACAATGTTGTTTATCCCGGGTGGAGGAGGGATTCTGGGTCCTAGTCAGTGGGACCATACGCTGATCGCAACATATTGTTTGAGTTGAGATTGGGATGTAACTGTTTGTCGTAAGGTTTTGCGCTAATGATTTTATACCTCAGTTTTGGTTTCATGTACTCTATTTCGTTTTATTCCGATGATTACAAACTTTATGATTTTAGATTTCTTAATGTGGCTATAATATAAAGTGAGTTATTTTCTGGCATGCTATGGTCCACCTAGTTGAATCATTGGTTACTTACTGAGCTTGTGGAAGCTCATCCCTTACTTATCATTTCAGGTTGAAAGTAAAGTGATGTTGAGGAGCATAAGAAGGACAATATGGCGTGGAGCTCCGGAGACTGCATAGAATCAGTCGCTAAGTTTTTAGATTGTTGGTTTAGTTTTAGTTATTGATATATCAGAGTTATGAAGAATTGTAGCATTAGTGTTGTATTCAAATAAAGATATGAAAACGTAATTAAGGTTTGTAGAAGTTTTAAATTCCGCTGCAGATTGTATGTTGTTTTAGTGAGTAGGGCCTAGCAGAGCCCTTGGTTGGAGTCTACTGGGTCTGCGGCCGGTCACGTGCCAAGCTCGCGGGCCTACCCGTGGGTTCGGGTCGTGACAGAAATGGTATCAGAGCATTACGGTTTTGGGATATTAGAGTTTAAGTAATGATTTCGCTGGTTAGGTTTTAGAACCCTAAGTGATGATCCAATTTTATTGGTGAAGTTTCTTTAAGTTGCTATTGGTGATTATGACTTATGTTTCGAAGGTTATAGATATCATTAGGAAGACTCATTTTCATTGGGCGAAGCTGGAGAGATATGCTTCTAGTTGCCAAAAGCTAATCAAGGTTGTAGAACAACATTAGCTTAATAGCTAGATAGAGATAATGTAAGACTGTGGTTTCTTGAAGTTCTTGGAGCTTGTAGCTTGTAACCCGGCGCTCTTAGCTTTTAGTTCGTAGCTCTTAGTTGCGACCGTTAGAGCGCTAACTGATTTTTTTTTTTGTTGTGTGGTTATAGTGAGGTTTATAAGTTCACAAGTTTTTTTGAAACAAGGTTTCATAGAATAGCAGTACTTTGAATTGAAATGCGCGATTGGGACGAGTAAATATTTGTCTGAGAGCATAGAGCCACTGGGTTGACTTTGCTATGAATGCACACGAGAATTTGGCTTTAGATCTTATATCCTCATTTCACTAAGTACAAGTTATGTGCATATATTGGACTATGGCAAAGGTGAATTGAGATTATGAGTAATGATGTTTTCAGCGTGCATTTTGGGTTTTAGCTGTAGCCCAGGGTCCTACATACATTAATTGGCGTGCATGACTTTATCTGATTTTGAGGGGTGAACTACCATGGGATAAAGTGATGTAATTGAGTACTAGAACTAGTTGCTCACCATCTGGGACAGGATTAAGTATTTTATTCTTTTAGGGCAAAAAAAAAAATGCAACTTATGTCTATAGAATGGTTATGATTTGAGCCACTTTTATGTGAAATATTTGAGGACTTTTGAATGGTGGAGGTGTCTTTTAAAGTTGGCGACTAGAGGAGTATAAATGGTGATCTAATATGTTCGAGCTAAGCGTTACAATTTCACATGAAAATTTTAAAAGTTAGATTTTCATAGGCGTGAATTGTGGTGCGGTGTTAAGAGGTATATGATTTTGTAGAGTCATGACTAAGCTGTTAAGAGTTATAGTTAGAACTCAAGTTGGGATCCTTTAGAGTGAAAGTCATATGAGATGATTGCTCAGTACCTTAGTACGCCATAGGCTTGAAGTTAAGCTTGCTACTATTAAGTAGATTGTGCGAGAAGTACAACTTGGCATGTTAGCGGAAGTATGATAATTAGAAACTTATTTAATTGGTTGACTTTGAAGTGGAGTAAATATAGTTCACTGAGCGTCGTACTAGCTAAGTTTAACTATTTTGAGGTTGCATAATGACATCAGTTGGATTATGGAATCCTAGGTTATAATCTGAAATCTTACAATATGGTGAAATGATTGAAATTGTTATAAAGTTTACTAAAGTTGCTATTAATGTTCTCGACTCGTAATTTGGAGGTTATGTGTAAAATTCGATGACCACTTCGTTTGGGAGTTATATAGTGAAAGCGTAGTGCTTCGATATTATAACGTATATTATCAGAGTGGCGCAGTGGAAGCATGATGGATTAGAGATTGATTTGATGTGTGGTATATGCAGTTAAGTTGGAGCAGAAAAATTTAATTGAGTGAGTTCCATACTAGCTAAGTCATAAGTATTTCAAATTTGATTAATAATCCTGTCGGTTGAATTATGATATTCAATATTCGTCGGGGATAAATTTCGGTGTGGAGGTGAGGCACTACTCAGCTATTATACTGGTTGCTATATATATACGAGTTACGTAGCAAGATCTATTATCAGGATGTTGTAAGTGTAGTAAAATTCGAGGTCGAAATTCTTTTAACATGGAGAAGATGTAACATCCTGGTATCAAATTTGTTTTATGGTTAATTTTTATCAATACACTTGATGCTCTAGAAATTTGATCGCTTAGTGAGACTTCAAGGTTTAACGATGATTTAATTGAATAAATGGAGAAATGTAGAGATAGCATTTACAACTGGCGATGGTTCTAATTTAAGATTATTAATCTTAGACATATTTTTGGTTGGTGAATTGAAGTGAGTTTAAAGTTAAGTGTTATGATGGGGGGTGAGATCAGACACCATTAAGTGCAGAAATCTAGTAACACAAAGTTTCGAGGTACGAATTATCAATTGATTAAAGCGTGTTAAATGCATATCACACATTTTCTGCTTTAAGGTCTTTGGGTGCATGTACTTATCGAGTCGCTTGAAATTATATCCAAGTTTGATTGTGAACCTTTTAGATAGATTTAGTCGTGTAAGCACTTGAGGTGTTATGTTGGTTGTTATCTAAGATCAAACATGATTATGCAAGGAACACCAAATTTCGAGGACGAAATTTCTTGAAGGGGAGGATAATGTGATGCCCCGAACCTAGGTTTACGAGGTTATTATTATTTGGCGACGATTGTTGTAAGTAAGACGAATTTAGACCTTCAGTTAAGATCTTGCGAGCGGTATTAATTGAATCTTGAGCCCGTAACTCTGGAGAGGTTATAATTAATTAGAGTTATTATGTAAAGGTATAGATCTTAATTGATTATTTTAAAGAGAGAGAGAGAGTCATAGAGCTATGGAGAAAAAATGTGGGATTTGGTAAAGATAGAGAGTGGTTTGGGGATAAGCAAAAAGTAGGAGATTTTTGGAAAAGATTTAAAAGAAAGCATTTTTGTCAATAAGCTAAACAAAATAAAATAGTGAAAGAAAGGAAAAAAAAAAAAAAGGAATAAGATCAGAGAAAGGAGATGGGGTAGAGAGGAGGAGAGCGGCAGCCGGCCCTAGGAACGGGCGGCGCCTCTGGGCAGATCTGGAAGGCCCCATCTCCGGCCACGCGCTCGATCAACGGAGGCTGATTCCGGCCACTCGCCTTCGCCGGACGCCATCACCAAACGACCACCACCATAAGCTGTCGTGGATCGTCATCACCGACGCCATCTCGCAGTCAACCACCCATCTTCCTCGATACTCCGGCCAAGCTTCCTTGGGGCACCATCACGCAGCACCACCGCAACCACCGTCCCTTAGCCAAGGCGCCGCTGCCACCGCGATTTGTAATCGAAACTGACCTGCCACCCTCTGTTCAGTCACAACGGCTGTTCGATTGTGGTCGGCGCTTGGACTCATATGACTATGGCGTAGAATTTGGTTTTTGTGATATTGACTGCGAAGCGGGGTTTGATGGTATTGTTGTGATTTTGGGGGCTGTGTAGTGGTTGTCTTTTGGCAGCGGTGTTGGCGGTGAAGGGTGATTTGTGGGTATAACTGTGGGTGTACGTTCTGTGTGTTTGGCAGGCGTGTAGGTGGTTATTGTCCGACGAACATGTGTTTGGGGTTTGTGTAGGGCGGCGGCGTACATAATGTGCATGTGCACTATGTGTTGTGGAGTGTGTAATGTGAGTGCGTGCATGTTTGTAAGTTATGTGAGTGTGTACGTTTGCAGTGGTGCACGTGCAAAGGGTGTACTTATATACAGGGTGTACCTGTATGTGTGTATTGCGGATATGGATGTACATAAATAGCGATTGTGTGAGTTGTCAGCGGGCATAAAGCGGTGTTATGGTTTGACAGGGAAAAGAAGGCGGAAATGTGAATGAAGTCTAGAAAATGTTTACAGTGATGTAGAGGAGAGACATTATTTCTTGGAATACTTTGGGGGTTATCAAAACGGGTGAGTAGTGGGTGTGTAAAGGTCGGATATTGAATACGGCGTTTGAATTGTTGAGGAGAAATCTAAAAGGAATATTGTGTTGATCGACATTGCTTTCGAGTAACTGAACGGGTGAGGATATGCAAAGGAAAGGAATGGCCCTACCGGTTCTTTTAGCTAAATATAGCAGTGTGATCGTTGCTCCAGAGATTGTGAGGTGGGAAACGCGTAGCATCATGTAAGTGACCCTTGATTCAACTAGTATTTTTATATGCAACGTATATGTTTATCTACTGTTAAAAATATGTTGTTTATTAGTATTGACCGTTTTAAGTACGTTTAACTGCTTTGGCTTAAATTACCAAAAAGGTTTTAGTGTTTTATTCTCGTCAAAGAAAAATCGGACCAGCATGTAAATGATGTTTTGCCTAGAAACTGAAATGGAACTCGGATTTGAAATAATCAGTGCAAGTGAGATGTCTTGGTATTTGACATTTTTGTGAATATTGAAGAGCTTGAAAACTGTCAAAATGAGAATGGTTTAGCATCAATTGATGAGTAATTGTATTTACGATTCACCAAGAGATCTTATTGTTGATTCGATTGCTGTGCCCCATATCCACGGGGGAAAGTGGATTCCGGGTCCTGGTCAACGGGACCATACGTTGACGCACAGTACTGTTGCATCGTGGTTCGCCCTTGCGTCCACAATGTTGTTTATCCCGGGTGGAGGTGGGATTTGGGGTCCTAGTCAGCGGGACCATACGCTGACCGCAGCATATTGTTTGAGTTGAGATTGGGATGTAACTGTTTGTCGTAAGGTTTTGCGCTAATGATTTTATACCTCAGTTTTGGTTTCATGTACTCTATTTCGTTTTATTCCGATGATTACAAACTTTATGATTTTAGATTTCTTAATGTGGCTATAATATAAAGTGAGTTATTTTCTGGCATGCTATGGTCCACCTAGTTGAATCATTGGTTACTTACTGAGCTTGTGGAAGCTCATCCCTTACTTATCATTTCAGGTTGAAAGTAAATTGATGTTGAGGAGCATAAGAAGGACAATATGGCGTGGAGCTCCGGAGACTGCATAGAATCAGTCGCTAAGTTTTTAGATTGTTGGTTTAGTTTTAGTTATTGATATATCAGAGTTATGAAGAATTGTAGCATTAGTGTTGTATTCAAATAAAGATATGAAAACGTAATTAAGGTTTGTAGAAGTTTTAAATTCCGCTGCAGATTGTATGTTGTTTTAGTGAGTAAGGCCTAGCAGAGCCCTTGGTTGGAGTCTACTGGGTCTGCGGCCGGTCACGTGCCAAGCTCGCGGGCCTACCCGTGGGTTCGGGTCGTGACAGAAATGGTATCAGAGCATTACGGTTTTGGGATATTAGAGCTTAAGTAATGATCCCGTTGGTTAGGTTTTAGAACCCTAAGTGATGATCCAATTTTATTGGTGAAGTTTCTTTAAGTTGCTATTGGTGATTATGACTTATGTTTCGAAGGTTATAGATATCATTAGGAAGACTCATTTTCATTGGGCGAAGCTGGAGAGATATGCTTCTAGTTGCCAAAAGCTAATCAAGGTTGTAGAACAACATTAGCTTAATAGCTAGATAGAGATAATGTAAGACTGTGGTTTCTGGAAGTTCTTGGAGCTTGTAGCTTGTAACCCGGCGCTCTTAGCTTTTAGTTCGTAGCTCTTAGTTGCGACCGTTAGAGCGCTAACTGATTTTTTTTTGTTGTGTGGTTATAGTGAGGTTTATAAGTTCATAAGTTTTTTTTGAAACAAGGTTTCATAGAATAGCAGTACTTTGAATTGAAATGCGCGATTGGGACGAGTAAATATTTGTCTGAGAGCATAGAGCCACTGGGTTGACTTTGCTGTGAATGCATACGAGAATTCGGCTTTAGATCTTATATCCTCATTTCACTAAGTACAAGTTATGTGCATATATTGGGCTATGGCAAAGGTGAATTGAGATTACGAGTAATAATGTTTTCAGCGTGCATTTTGGGTTTTAACTGTAGCCCAGGGTCCTACATACATTAATTGGCGTGCATGACTTTATCTGATTTCGAGGAGTGAACTACCATGGGATAAAGTGATGTAATTGAGTACTAGAACAAGTTGATAATAAAATTTGACGGAATTAAGTATTTTATTAAAAAAAAAAAAAAAAAAAAATGCAACTTATGTCTATAGAATGGTTATGATTTGAGCCACTTTTATGTGAAATATTTGAGGACTTTTGAATGGTGGAGGTGTCTTTTAAAGTTGGCGACTAGAGGAGTATAAATGGTGATCTAATATGTTCGAGCTAAGCGTTACAATTTCACATGAAAATTTTAAAAGTTAGATTTTCATAGGCGTGAATTGTGGTGCGGTGTTAAGAGGTATATGATTCTGTAGAGTCATGACTAAGCTGTTAAGAGTTATAGTTAGAACTCAAGTTGGGATCCTTTAGAGTGAAAGTCATATGAGATGATTGCTCAGTACCTTAGTACGCCATAGGCTTGAAGTTAAGCTTGCTACTATTAAGTAGATTGTGCGAGAAGTACAACTTGACATGTTAGCGGAAGTATGATAATTAGAAACTTATTTAATTGGTTGACTTTGAAGTGGAGTAAATATAGTTCACTGAGCGTCGTACTAGCTAAGTTTAACTATTTTGAGGTTGCATAATGACATCAGTTGGATTATGGAATCCTAGGTTATAATCTGAAATCTTACAATATGGTGAAATGATTGAAATTGTTATAAAGTTTACTAAAGTTGCTATTAATGTTCTCGACTCGTAATTTGGAGGTTATGTGTAAAATTCGATGACCACTTCGTTTGGGAGTTATATAGTGAAAGCGTAGTGCTTCGATATTATAAGGTATATCATCAGAGTGGCGCAGTGGAAGCATGATGGATTAGAGATTGATGTGATGTGTGATATATGCATTTAAGTTGGAGCAGAAAAATTTAATTGAGTGAGTTCCATACTAGCTAAGTCATAAGTATTTCAAATTTGATTAATAATCCTGTCGGTTGAATTATGATATTCAATATTCGTCGGGGATAAATTTCGGTGTGGAGGTGAGGCACTACTCAGCTATTGTTGCTATATATATACGAGTTATGTAGCAAGATCTATTATCTGGATGTTGTAAGTGTAGTAAAATTCGAGGTCGAAATTCTTTTAACATGGAGAAGATGTAACATCCTGGTATCAAATTTGTTTTATGGTTAATTTTTATCAATACACTTGATGCTCTAGAAATTTGATCGCTTAGTGAGACTTCAAGGTTTAACGATGATTTAATTGAATAAATGGAGAAATGTAGAGATAGCATTTACAACTGGCGATGGTTCTAATTTAAGATTATTAATCTTAGACATATTTTTGGTTGGTGAATTGAAGTGAGTTTAAAGTTAAGTGTTATGATGGGGGGTGAGATCAGACACCATTAAGTGCAGAAATCTAGTAACACAAAGTTTCGAGGTACGAATTATCAATTGATTAAAGCGTGTTAAATGCATATCACACATTTTCTGCTTTAAGGTCTTTGGGTGCATGTACTTATCGAGTCGCTTGAAATTATATCCAAGTTTGATTGTGAACCTTTTAGATAGATTTAGTCGTGTAAGCACTTGAGGTGTTATGTTGGTTGTTATCTAAGATCAAACATGATTATGCAAGGAACACCAAATTTCGAGGACGAAATTTCTTGAAGGGGAGGATAATGTGATGCCCCGAACCTAGGTTTACGAGGTTATTATTATTTGGCGACGATTGTTGTAAGTAAGACGAATTTAGACCTTCAGTTAAGATCTTGCGAGCGGTATTAATTGAATCTTGAGCCCGTAACTCTGGAGAGGTTATAATTAATTAGAGTTATTATGTAAAGGTATAGATCTTAATTGATTATTTTAAAGAGAGAGAGAGAGAGTCATAGAGCTATGGAGAAAAAAATGTGGGATTTGGTAAAGATAGAGAGTGGTTTGGGGATAAGCAAAAAGTAGGAGATTTTTGGAAAAGATTTAAAAGAAAGCATTTTGTCAATAAGCTAAACAAAATAAAATAGTGAAAGAAAGGAAAAAAAAAAGGAATAAGATCAGAGAAAGGAGATGGGGTAGAGAGGAGGAGAGCGGCAGCCGGCCCTAGGAACGGGCGGCGCCTCTGGGCAGATCTGGAAGGCCCCATCTCCGGCCACGCGCTCGATCAACGGAGGCTGATTCCGGCCACTCGCCTTCGCCGGACGCCATCACCAAACGACCACCACCATAAGCTGTCGTGGATCGTCATCACCGACGCCATCTCGCAGTCAACCACCCATCTTCCTCGATACTCCGGCCAAGCTTCCTTGGAGCACCATCACGCAGCACCACCGCAACCACCGTCCCTTAGCCAAGGCGCCGCTGCCACCGCGATTTGTAATCGAAACTGGCCTGCCACCCGCTGTTCAGTCACAACGGCTGTTCGATTGTCGTCGGCGCTTGGACTCATATGACTATGGCGTAGAATTTGGTTTTTGTGATATTGACTGCGAAGCGGGGTTTGATGGTATTGTTGTGATTTTGGGGGCTGTGTAGTGGTTGTCTTTTGGCAGCGGTGTTGGCGGTGAAGGGTGATTTGTGGGTATAACTGTGGGTGTACGTTCTGTGTGTTTGGCAGGCGTGTAGGTGGTTATTGTCCGACGAACATGTGTTTGGGGTTTGTGTAGGGCGGCGGCGTACATAATGTGCATGTGCACTATGTGTTGTGGAGTGTGTAATGTGAGTGCGTGCATGTTTGTAAGTTATGTGAGTGTGTACGTTTGCAGTGGTGCACGTGCAAAGGGTGTACTTATATACAGGGTGTACCTGTATGTGTGTATTGCGGATATGGATGTACATAAATAGCGATTGTGTGAGTTGTCAGCGGGCATAAAGCGGTGTTATGGTTTGACAGGGAAAAGAAGGCGGAAATGTGAATGAAGTCTAGAAAATGTTTACGGTGATGTAGAGGAGAGACATTATTTCTTGGAATACTTTGGGGGTTATCAAAACGGGTGAGTAGTGGGTGTGTAAAGGTCGGATATTGAATACGGCGTTTGAATTGTTGAGGAGAAATCTAAAAGGAATATTGTGTTGATCGACATTGCTTTCGAGTAACTGAACGGGCGAGGATATGCAAAGGAAAGGAATGGCCCTACCGGTTCTTTTAGCTAAATATAGCAGTGTGATCGTTGCTCCAGAGATTGTGAGGTGGGAAACGCGTAGCATCATGTAAGTGACCCTTGATTCAACTAGTATTTTTATATGCAACGTATATGTTTATCTACTGTTAAAAATATGTTATTTATTAGTATTGACCGTTTTAAGTACGTTTAACTGCTTTGGCTTAAATTACCAAAAAGGTTTTAGTGTTTTATTCTCGTCAAAGAAAAATCGGACCAGCATGTAAATGATGTTTTGCCTAGAAACTGAAATGGAACTCGGATTTGAAATAATCAGTGCAAGTGAGATGTCTTGGTATTTGACATTTTTGTGAATATTGAAGAGCTTGAAAACTATCAAAATGAGAATGGTTTAGCATCAATTGATGAGTAATTGTATTTACGATGAACCAAGAGATCTTATTGTTGATTCGATTGCTGTGCCCCATATCCACGGGGGAAAGTGGATTCCGGGTCCTGGTCAACGGGACCATACGTTGACGCACAGTACTGTTGCATCGTGGTTCGCCCTTGCGTCCACAATGTTGTTTATCCCGGGTGGAGGAGGGATTCTGGGTCCTAGTCAGTGGGACCATACGCTGACCGCAGCATATTGTTTGAGTTGAGATTGGGATGTAACTGTTTGTCGTAAGGTTTTGCGCTAATGATTTTATACCTCAGTTTTGGTTTCATGTACTCTATTTCGTTTTATTCCGATGATTACAAACTTTATGATTTTAGATTTCTTAATGTGGCTATAATATAAAGTGAGTTATTTTCTGGCATGCTATGGTCCACCTAGTTGAATCATTGGTTACTTACTGAGCTTGTGGAAGCTCATCCCTTACTTATCATTTCAGGTTGAAAGTAAAGTGATGTTGAGGAGCATAAGAAGGACAATATGGCGTGGAGCTCCGGAGACTGCATAGAATCAGTCGCTAAGTTTTTAGATTGTTGGTTTAGTTTTAGTTATTGATATATCAGAGTTATGAAGAATTGTAGCATTAGTGTTGTATTCAAATAAAGATATGAAAACGTAATTAAGGTTTGTAGAAGTTTTAAATTCCGCTGCAGATTGTATGTTGTTTTAGTGAGTAGGGCCTAGCAGAGCCCTTGGTTGGAGTCTACTGGGTCTGCGGCCGGTCACGTGCCAAGCTCGCGGGCCTACCCGTGGGGTCGGGTCGTGACGATATCAATATGACGAGCAACAACTACGCTTTGATTTTGCTATTGTTGTAGACTTTTCACGGTGAATTGTCCTTCAATCTGTTCTTAACAGTTCAGGGATTGATGAGGCTCTTAATGAGCTATTATCCTTTCAACAATTAATATATCTGCGAGTCCTTTTCATCAACTACTTTAAAGAAACTTGCAGCGACTTGTGACATCTCAAGCTTATTTTAACACGGAGCATATATTGAAGTGGACCCTTGTCAAGCACTATATAAGTATGTGTAGTGGATGAAGGGCAAATGGCATTGAGTGCTATAATCTTTGTTGTGTAAGAACTCTGGAAATGTCATATACTCCACGAGACATTTTTGAAGCAATGGGTCGTTACTGGGCAGGCGAAGATGAATTTCACTATTCGTTGCGTACAATTTTGGGTTACTCATCACAGTATGTTAATACATTACATGCAGAATGGTCTTATCGATTGAATGAATATGAGGTCCTCGTAGCTGATTCACGACGCATGAATATACCCGTACCTCGGCAAAAAGCAATCAACATGCCTCTGAATACACATATGGAGCTTGAAAGGGCACTGCATCGAATACGTGAAGAAAACAATAGAATGAGAGTTCGTGAAAGTAGAAATAATTTACGTTGTATGGCACGTGATGCACATGCAGATGGCAACAATAATGAAGCACAAGTATACTGGAATATGAGCTTTGAACCTGGATCTGTTTCTGATGCTCCAATGTCAGATGAAGATGACTGAATATGGTCAGTATTGAGACTAACATGTTTATCAGCGTGGTCATGTCAACAATGTTGCTTCTTTGTAATTTACTTTTAAAATTTCTATGTTGTATTTCCTTATGTTCAGATGAAGATGACTATAAATGATTAATGGTCCACAATGCACGTCATTAATGTGAACATGGCTGAGTACACTAGACCATCTACATGGTCACAAATTGCAGTGAGCCTATATTTTTTTTAGTGTCAAAATCCTAATTTAATCACTAAAATTAGGATTTCGACCGTGAGCCTATATACTAGTCACAAGCTTTTTCAGCCGTTGCAGTGCAAGACCATTAAACCCATGTCCATTTTTACTTTCTCAAACTGCTTGGTTGTGAAAAGTTGATAAGCCTCTAAGCCTCTAAAGTTTTCAAGAAAAAACGGTTATCTTGAAAATGTGTTTAAGAACCACGATTTAAAATTTCAAGTTAAATCGTCCTTCCTAAAAAATGCCTTTCTTGAAAAGCGATTTATACTATTGGACCTTTGTTTTCATTTCAACAAAGAAGTTGTGGTTGTAAACGACTTAAAGCGAAAAGCCTTTCATAAAAAACATTTCAGTCGTGGTTCTCAACCAGACTTGGACCAAAAACGTGGTTGCAAACCACGACTTGAGGGAAAACGTGTTTCCCAATATATGTTTTAGAAGAAATCGTGGTTCAACACCACGATTTATAAGAAAACGTGTTTCGTAACCACGTTTTCCCGAACCACATTTTTTGGGCTTCGACGTGTGAAAACTTGTCCAGTGAACACGTTTTTTTTTTTTTTTTTGTTCACTGGAAGCTTGGTCTTCACTTCAACAAAAATCATTGTTGGAAACCACGACTTCCATTGGAAAAATGCCTTTTGTAACGACGATTTCTGTTAAAAACGTTGTGCAATTTCATTTGAATCTTGGTTTTTACTTCAATTAAAATTGTGGTTGAAAACCATGGCTTCCATGGAAATCGCTTTTTTTAACAATGATTTCTCATAAATGCGTTGTGCAATTTCAATTGAAGCTTGGTTTTCATTTGAACAAAACCCGTGGTTGCAAACCACGGCTTCTATGGGCAAAGGGGTGCTTGTGTGGCTCCTCAAAATAACATACTGAGTGCGCTCACTTAGTGATGTCAGCGTGTGTGTTTCTCACCCATGGGAAGGTGTTCATTGTCCGAGAGTGTTTCTTTCTCTCCTTCTTAGAGTACCACTGGTATCCACAATGTTCTATCCTCTTGATTTCATATTTCTGTTCTTGGTAATGTGGCATGATTTTGTTCATGGTAGTGGGTCTCTTGTCCGCTGTAGAGATTTGTTAGTTTCACCAGAATAACATACTGCCATTCAGATTTTAAGAAGTGCGATTTTTGCCATTCTGCTTTTTCCTATTCTCTCTGTTTTTGGGTTTAAAGAATGTGAGTTCTTCGCACTTATGGTGCATTGGGTGTAAGTCATGTTTTAGGTATATGCGGCACAGAGGGATTCTTTCAGTGGAAGAAAGGATGTAGTGGGTGCAGATGGTGGGGTGATGAAATGCAGGCTACTACCACCAATGACCTTTTCTGTGGGTCTTCTCTTATAATGTTTGTGCTACTTCAAGGAAAATCGTGGTTGGAAACCACGACTTCAACTAAAAACGCATTTCATAACCCCGTTTTCCTACAAGCTTGGTTTCCAACCAAAATCGTGGTTGCAAAACCCGTCAACTAAAAACGCGTTCTGTAACCACGCTTTCTATTACCAACGTGGTTGAACCTTGGTTTTCACTTCAACGACAATCGTCGTTGCGAACCATGGCTTCACTAAAAACATCTTTGCCAACCACGAAAAAATGTTGAAAATGTGGAGTTGGAAGCTTGGTTTTCACTTCAACGAAAATCGGGGTACGAAACAACGACTTCGGTTAAAATCGTGGTTAAGAACCACGCTTTCAAATGAAAACGTGTTCCTCAAACGCGATTTATTCACACTTGGTTTTATATATAGTCGTGATTAGTAACCACGACTTCATAGGAAAGCGCATTTAGAAACCGCGATTTCCATTAAAGCGTAATTTATATTATTCAACTTTTGTCGTGCCAAAAGGTCTTTATTTATTCGGAAGACGCCTTTTAAAAATGCAATTTTTAATTTCCTATCAGAATATATTTTTGTTTCCAATTTTCTCTTTCAATTTTTTTTAAATTAGACAAATAAAATGGGAAACATATATAGAAAATGAAAACGCCTTTGCAAACCACGTTTTTCTGTCAGAAGGCACGATTTTGAACCGCGATTTCCCAAAAGGTGGTATATGGGTAAATAAGTTTGAAAATGGAGTAAACAGGTGATTAAGTTTTAAATTAATATTATTTAGGGAAAAAACTCTACTATTCTACAAGTACAAAAGAAACAACTATGATGAATAGTGATAAAAACAGGTTCAATAATATAAATCGCGCTCAAGGAACACGTTTTCAACTGAAATCGTGGTTCCCAACCACGATTTAAGTGGGTGTTGTGGTTTTGTATCCCGACTTTCGTTGAAGTGAAAACCAAGCTTCAACTGATAAGTACCATGTTTTCAACAAAAAGGTGGTTACAAAACGCGTTTTCAAGGAAAGCCGTGGTTTGCAACCATGGTTTTCGTTGAAGTGAAAACCAAGCTTCCAATGAAAACGTACCATGTTGTCAACCGAAAGCGTGGTTACAAAAGGCATTTTCAGTTGAAGCCGTGGTTGAAAAACACAATTTTCGTTAAAATAAAAACCAAGTTTATGTAGAAATCGTTTTTACTAAACGATTGTGCCTAGCAACTGCAATTTTGATGAATGCTGCATTGTGGTTAGAGGAACTTGTTGCCGAACTTGTAGCGGCCTCTTCTGCAAACTTGACAATCAAAACATTTTCCGCTCCTAATGCCGTCTGGAGGTGAGTTTTAGTTGCGTTGAGATATGGGCACTAAAGTGACAGAAACATAATAGGTACGATGCAATAAGTTTTTTGAATGGACACAGAATGACCACCATAATTGCTATTTATTATACGTAAAAAAATTAATATTATGTTCACAAACGAATACCAAAGCAAATCAAACATTCCTATGTTGCTTTGAAAGGTGGAAATTTAAATCATGTCGCATAAGAACATGGCATTATGTCCAAAATCATCAGATGGAGAAGTTGTACGCATTGGGAAGACGGGATTAGGCGGTTGCATATCCTCTTAACCTCACACCACCATTAGCAATTGAAGCCATATAACAAGAGAGTAGATTCAAGAAAAACACTACAAAAACACAATATTCTATGTTTGATTGTGAACTTTTAGCTCCATAATACTTAGCATTCTCGAACATGGAAGTAAACGAAAAAGATAATTGCCCTGACTTTAATGTGCCTTCCAATTCTATGCATCTTGATAACACATAGACAACATTCAGTTGGTCTCAACTTGAAGAGAGCAAGAATAAGCATAGTATTCACCTTTGCCCTATCTTTAATGTCATCACAGAGCTTATTCCCATAATCACTCCATAGTGCTCACTCAAAAAAGCCTCATATGCAGATCTAGATTTTTGAGATTGCATGCAACAAATTGTTAGAAAGTAAACTGCACTTACCCTAAAAAGAAAACATTTTTGCATCCATTGTGGTCCTACTGAACCAAGAATGAGCAGGAAACTTGGTATCAAACTGAAATAATATGTAATTAGTATCTTTCGCTTGATGCAAGCAATTTAACATCAACCCAGCGGTAACACCCACGCCATTAAGCTCATTTTTCTACCATAAATTGGTCTCTTTCCAGCTATATATGCCCCAGCTACTCCTAACTAGCTTAGAACAGTACTCGCAGTTAAGAACACCCTTAATTCTAAGCACATTATACCAGATAATGAATCCAGAAGCACAAGTTGCAAGAGTACATTGAATTCAACAATAACTCAATTTCAAGAACCATGCCCAATAACTATTTCAGGTTAAATAAATGTACACATTGAAGTATAAGTGAACATAAAGACACAAATTACCAGATTATATCAGCATAATTAAGCACCGAATGCTCAGCAGTGCAAAATGTTAAAAACATGAATAAAAACCGCGGCACACACTTTGTAGCAGTCCCACTCCCTCTAAAATTACTCCTTGAATGTGTTACCATAATTATGTGTGAATTTGCTCTTTGACAATAACATGCTACTTAGTTCTGATTGTTATTCTTAGATATTTTGTTAGACAACAGAGAATGTCCAATTTCTGATAAGAGAATATACAAATTATCGTAAGAGAGAGTACGATTTCTCCTAAGACAATATCTCAGTTTCTTGCAGGAGCCTAAATTCTGGAAGTGCAACAAATCTCTCTTTCACCCACCACACATTCAAATATCTCTCTCTCTCTCTCTCTCTCTCTCTCTCTCTCTCTCTCAACCCCCCCCCCCAACACACTTCATATAGAGAATGTACAAATCCTCGTAAGAAAATGTACAATTTCTGATAAGAGAATGTACAAATTATCGAAAGAGAGTGCACGATTTCTCGTAAAAGAATATCTCAGTTTCTTGCAGGAGCCTAAATTCTGGAAGTGCAACAAATCTCTCTTTCACCCACCAAACATTCAAATATCTTTCTCTCTCTCTCACACACATTTGCACAAATACAACCCCCCCCCCCCCCCCCCCCCCCAACACATTTCTCATAGGGAATGTGCAACTTCTTGTAAGAGAATGTACAAATTCTAGTAAGAGAATGTACAAATTATCATAAGAGAGTGTACGATTTCTCGTAAGAGAATATCTCAGTTTCTTACAGGAGCCTAAAACATTGGCAATTGGCATTATTTCCATTATATTATATTTTTGTTGAATTACTAACTCACTTGCTAATCACGTGATTCTTACTCATCCACTTAAAAAATATATATAGCGTACTTCTAGCTCTATATACATTCAATTGAGTATTACGAGTGCAAACCATGACACACTTAACATGTATCATAGTACAAATTTATTCTAAGTGCTATATTCCATTGCCACTTCAAAGAGAAAACAATGACATACCATTTCCATACCATCCCAAAAAATTTCGAACGATTATCGTACATATTTTCAAAACATAAGAAGTCACCATGTTGACTTGTTCAAGCTTAATTGACTTTTTCATGAGTGTGCTAATCTGCAAAGCTAAGTTTCGCATGGTGCTCGTACTCCTTTCTTTGCCCTTGGAGGATTCCTCTTGGCATAAGTCTTCAGTTTAAGGTGCTTTGCAGGATGCTCTATCACAACATGTTGTGATCCAGACATGGGGAGAGACTCCTCTGTAACCTGTGAAATTGTATCTCCTACAGGTAAAGATGTGTGGACATGAGGTGCTCTACGACGATAATGATGTTCACTTCGTCGACCTCGTGGAATGACATCAAATAAATGGTTCGAATTGCATCCTCCTCTACTTCTGTGATACGGAACCGACACATGTGCCTCTTTCTCAATAGGTTCCAACTGTTCTTGTATAATCTCATAAGAGGCAAACAATTCATTAGATTTGGTAGGGGTAGGACAAGGTCTATCTATGACTATACTTTCCATCTCAGATTCACAAAGCAGTGGTGATGGCAACCATTGTGCAGCTGCTACAAATGAAGTTGATAGAGGGGCATTTGATTCTGGTATATAAGACCTTGGTGATCTTTCAAATGTGGAAGATGACGGTCCATGATGTAGGTCCCTAAATACACCTAGAGGAGGGTGAATAGGTGTTTTACAACTTTGAGTATGAATTTAAAATTTGAGATTACACCGTAAAGACATATATAACAGTAACAAGTTTAACATTGAAATTTATACTGGTTCGGCCCCACCAGCCTACGTCCAGTCCTCGAGCACTCCACACAAGGGAGACCTACTCGAGCCTTTCACTAAACCAACTAGCTTCGGGTGCTAGCTCAAACCGCAGTACAATATCTGAAACCCTTCCAAGGTTTCCAACATATTACAAATGAGAAGAGATTGCAATTTGAATACAATAAACAGGCTCCTTCTTGAGCAGATAGTACAATGAAAGTTTAAAGCTAAGCCTTCTTAGGTGGGAAGATCTATATCCTTTCAAGAACAAAACCAAGAAGCTTGCAAAGAACTTTCTCAAAGGTAAACTCACTCAAAAGACAATTGATAAGAATAAGAGATTGAGATGAGAGAGTTTTTAGGAGTAAAAAGTTCGCGCGAGAGAAAAGGTAATAAATGCTCTAACGGACTCCCTATTTATACAGGAAAGAAATAGTGGACCGTTAGGAAGAAAAGCCAAACAAGAAGGATTCGACTAAAACATTTTGGCCTCGACTAAAAGCCTTGGCTTCGACTGAAAGTCTTAGTTTCGACTAAAACATTTGGCTTCGACTGAAAATCTTGACTTCGACTAAAATATTTTGGCTTCGACTAAAAGTCTTGGCTTCGACTGAAAGTCTTAGCTTCAACTAAAACATTTGGCTTCGACTGAAAATCTTGACTTCGACTAAAACATTTGGCTTCGACTGAAAGTTTTGGCTTCGACTGAAAGTCTTAGCTTCGACTAAAACATTTGGCTTCGACTGAAAAACTTGACTTCGACTAAAACATTTGGCTTCAACTGAAAGTCTTAGCTTCGACTGAAAGTCACAGCTTCGACTGAAAGTCACAGCTTCGACTGAAAGTCACAGCTTCGACTGAAAGCCTTAGCTTCGCCTGAAAGTCACAGCTTCGACTGAAAGTCTTAGCTACGATTGAAAGTCTTAGCTTCGACTGAAAGTCTTAGCTTCGACTAAAAATCTTAGCTTCGACTAAAACATTTTGGCTTTGACTGAAAAACTAGACTTCGACTAAAAATTTTGGCTTCGTTCTTTATTAGAATTTCTGTTAGATCTTTTAAGAAAGACTTAAAGAAAAACTAATCAAGTCCAAAGTCTTGGTCATCCATGTCAAGGTCGTGCAAAGTTTCTGACATCCATGTCAATGTTATGTCTTTGTTTGATTATGATAAAACCTGAAATGTTTTATCTTTAATAATATTGTTAGATTAATGTTAGATAAGATAAGTCTGAAATCATCAAAAAAAAACAAGTCATCACATGAGAGACCGGACTTCTGATTGTGGAATGGGATGTCAAAGGCACTTGCTCTACAGCTGCTACATGTCATGGTAATGATAAGGCATGTGGTTGTTCTTGAGAGTTAAAAATGGTGCTCACTGTTGCACTCTCTATATTCGGTTCATGTGGTGGTTGTGCCTCAACAGTGCAATGGGATGGTGAAGACGGAATCTGCACATGAGGTTCACTACAAGAAAACAGGCTTTTAGCGACGGGGAAATCCGTCGCTAAAAGAATTAGCGACGGATTCACCGTCGCTAAAAATCCCTCGTATAAAAGCCCGTCACTAATAGTTTAGCGACGGAATTTTTAAATCCGTCGCTAAATATGTCATTTTTACCGACGGATTTATTTTTCATTAGCGACGGATATTCCGTCGCTAATTATATTTTTAGAATTTTAATTTATTTTCTTTTTTGTCCAATTAGCGACGGATTAAATATTTAGCGACGGAATATTCCGTCGCTAAAAAGCTTATTTAGCGACGGAATATTCCGTCGCTAAATAACTGATTGAAAGTAATTCTTTAGCGACGGAATAAATCCGACGCCATAAGTCAAAATTTTTTTTTATTTTTCAATTACCTAAACCTGTACAGAAATACAATTTTCAATTCTCAACAACAACGCGCAATAAGCGAAATACAGAAAGAAATATATATAATCAATTATAAAAAATATTTATTATAAAAGAAACTAATACATGTACAAGCCGGGAACCGGAGATAGCCGGTTAGGAGAGGGGAGAAGAGTACAAGCCGGGCGCGGGGGGGGGGGGGGAAGCTAGGAACGGGCACGGGAAGGGGCTCATCAGGGGTTCCCGAGTCCCGGATCTGGATCCTGCTGAACCGGGGCCGGGGCGGCTGGTCCAGCAGTGCCCTGCTCCCTCATCATCCGGCACACCACTGTAGCAATGCGCTGGATATCCTCCTCGTTCAACTGAGGCCGAGGAGCCGGTGTCTGTGGAGGGGCAGCAGGGGGTGAGGACGCTCCTATCACGGCACGAGGAGTCGTGCTAGGCAGGCCGCGTATGCGGCCTTTCGGCCGATTCACGACCTCCGGCGTATCCAGCCATCGCTTCAACCCCCCAGTACTCGCAGCCGTACTAGTGGACGCTGATGGCTGTCCGGACTGCTGCTCGGACCCCCTTAGCTGTTCATACGAGGCCTGCAAAAATAGTGGTTTAACGATATGTTAGGGCATTAATTAACGAAACAGACATTGAGGATAGAAAGAAAAAACATTAACTTAAATAAATTGACTCACATCGATCCGCCGGGCAATATCTGAAATATAGTCGCCCGCCTGGTGCGTCTCGTCCTTGTCCTTCTTCCGCACGTGCGTCTGAGTATAGGTCAGAGCTATGACCTCATCCTCCTCTAGATCCGGGTGCTCGACCGCGTTCATGTGTCGGACGATGTCGTGTGGCACCGACCCCCCCGTGTGCGTCGGATCTCTGTTCTGTCTGTTCTCAGCCCCGCTCTTACTCTTGGCGTCCCAACCTGGATCCGCAGCCCACCGATCTATCATCTCCCCCCATACACGGTGAGATATCCAATGTGGGGGATATTTCGTCATGTCCGTCATCGGGGCACCCGCGGGCAGCGCCTTCTTCGCCCGGTCCCGTGCATCGTGGAGCCATCGGCGGTAATTCTTGCCGATGTAGGCAAAGAAAGCCTGCTGCCCCAGTCCCTGCTGCTCAGGCGTATCAAACGTGAACCCCTCCTGTAAGGCATTCAATAACACAAATTAACAACATAAAACAAACTGTAATTTAACATTTACTAACGCTGAAAAAAATACTTCACCGTACCAGCCACTCCTCCCATAGGGCCTCCCTCGCAGCGGCATCCCAGTCCTTCCAGTACAGGCGTGGCTCGAAGAATCGGCCCTTCACAAGAACGCCGATCTTCGTCCTCGCCATATTCTCCAGGATCCTGCCAAAGAAGTAATTAAATTAATTAATACAGTTCAAATATAAATTAACACCCAAAATTTTTAAACATAAGGCATGAGGTGATATTTTTAGTACTTACAGGCCCTCCTGCGTGAGCGTAACTCTCTGTTTACGCTGGGGGTCGATGCGTACCCCGCGTGTCGGACCACGGCCTCGTCGAGATCCTACAAAACACAGACATTAATACAGTTCAAATATAAGGCTAGCGAAAATGTACGAAACACCGTTATCAACTATACCTGAGGTAGAACCCACGGAAGATGGAGACGGCTGGGGCGACGGCGATGGCTGGGGCTGGGGCGACGGTGACGGCGACGGCTGGGGCTGGGCCCCCGATGGCTGTCCGCGATCACTCTGTGCCTCGTCATCAGTAGGCAATGACGAGGTGGGACTAACCGGGGAGGAAGCAGCTCGGCGTCCAGCCCGGCCACGAATAGCCCGTATCCTATCCATATCTGACTTCATATAGATTATATACAAAGACATTAACACGTGAAAAACAATAATTTAGGCATAAATCATCATCGGCACTATATATATATATATGAACGGATGTGCAAAAACACATCAATAAACACCAAGTTCTAAAATGTTACTACATTTTTCCCGTGATGTTACAACATTACAAGTCAATCATTTTCAGTTTGCGAATCATCTTCATCACTATCCTCGTCGCCCTCTTCTTCGTGGGACTCGTCGTCCTCTTCATCTTCTAATTCATCCTCTTCATCAGTAGACTCGGTCACATCATCTCCAACACTTTCAACATCTTCCGCATCATCATCTACGACTTCTTCTCTCACAAGAAGTGTTGTTGGAAGAGGAAGATCGTCCTCCACGTTGTTGACCTCAACAGGGAACAAGACACGTGGTTGGTCGGCTTGAAAGGAGTCTAGCTCACTGTCATATGTCACGGGCAATTTCTTGGACTTGATAGTTGTATACCAATGAGATTTGGGATTGGCGACGTCCTCCGCGTAAAAGACTTGTACAGCTTGACTAGCAAACACAAAGGGCTCGTCTGATGCAAGTCTTGACTTGACATTGACATCTACAATCCCTTGAGAGCTAACACGGATTCCTCTACTGCATGTGACATCGAACCACGTACACTTGAACATTACCAGGCGGTTTTGGGAACCCAGATATGTTAGCTCAACAATCTCATCTAGCTCTCCGTAAAAATCCATGCAATTCTCGGCATAACAGTCGCCGTTGACCAAGACTCCACTGTTTTGGGTTTGTTTTGTTCGGTCATCATCTTTTACGTTAAACCTAAACCCGTTGATGATATAGCCTCCGTAACAGGATGTTTGTTTGTTAGGGCCTTCGGCTAGTAATTTCAAGCAGGAGGCCACTGGTCTATCCATTGACTGAACCTATTGTAGATGACGGTAAAAATTAAGGATAAATCAGTATACTAATTGGCCACAGAACTGTATATAACACATAATATAATTTCGTTAAATAATCTTACACGGATTTTGAACCACTGTACAAATTGTGATTTCCGGTGAGATTCAAGTCCAGCGGGATCAGTGATTAAAGATTCCGCATCGAACTCACTGCAAACCAATATGCATTTAACTCGCTTAACACACTTTCAATTATGTACAACAATGTAAGTGAATTAAGACTTTAACTTACTCAACGAATGCCGAAACTTCATCGCAATTTAGAAGGGCATATATTGTTGCAGCACTGTACTCTTCATCTGTTAGCCATCGAGTATACGTTCGGCCGAACGGACTACCTGACTGCTTGAATATTGACAATTGCCCTTCCAAATTTGTGCTTGCTCCGGGATCATTTCGGCCTAGTTGATTTAACCTTGTACCAACATCCGAACCGAAATATTGACTACAAAAGTTTACAAGTTCTTCCATTACGTAAGCCTCCGCAATTGAGCCCTCAACCCGAGCCTTATTACGGACTTTTTTCTTTAAATGGAACATGAACCTAGAAGTTTAGGGAATCGAGTTAGGTGGAATATCAATGATAACAGATGTCGCATTAAGTGTAAACGAACAACTGTAACAATTTAAGGATTACCTCTCGAAGGGATACATCCACCGATATTGCACGGGTCCACCCATCTTAGCTTCATATGCCAAGTGAACAGGCAGATGCTCCATTGAATCAAAGAACGAAGGTGGGAAGATTTTCTCCAGCTTGCAAATCGTCACCACAATGTTCTTCTCAAGCACTTCCATGTTACTCACCCGGATCGTAGAAGAGCATATATCTCGAAAGAAATGAGATAATTCAGTCAAAGTCTCGCAAACAACCCGTGGCAACAGTCCCCGGAAGGCAATAGGAATGAATCTCTCCATGAATACGTGGCAGTCGTGACTCTTCATCCCTTGGAACTTGCATTCCGATACATTGCAACAACGAGATATGTTGGACGCAAACCCATCCGGAAGCTTCAAATTCTTAACCCACTGACAGACCTTCTCCACTTGTTTCTTGTCTAGACAGTAAGGTGCTTTCGGAAGTATGGTCCTCCCACTGACTGTCCGAGGATGCAATTCACGGCGTACACCCAACTGTTGTAGATCCCTTCTCGCTTTAAGGTGATCTTTCGATTTGCCCTTGAAATTCATCACTGTGTTGAACACATTATCAAAAACGTTCTTCTCAATATGCATCACATCCATGTTGTTTCGGATAACGAGCGTCCTCCAGTAGGCTAACTCCCAGAAGATACAAAATTTTCTCCAGTTGTGCTCTTTCCCGAACCCTGCAATCTTCTGATCCGGCACACCCTTACCGTGTGGTATGTCAGTATCAAGTGCCTCCAGGTGTGAGAGTACTTCTTCACCAGATGGGTAGTCCAGCGTGACAACCTCACGCTCGATTGTCCCGTCAAATTTATCCTTCTGCCTACGAAACTGATGGCCCGGTGGCAAAAGCTTACGGTGACATCCGAACCACGAGGCCTTTCCGCCGTGCTTTAACGTATGACCGGGGTTCACGCCCATACAAGCAGGGCATGCTAGCTTCCCATGTGTGCTCCAGCCACACGTCATTCCCAATGCGGGGAAATCATGTATAGTCCACATCAAAGCAGCCCTCATCTGAAAATTTTGTTTAAGGGATGCATCATATGTTTCGACTCCATGATTCCATAATTGTTTTAACTCATCAATCAACGGCCTTAAATACACATCTATGTCCTTACCGGGACTCTTCGGCCCCGGAATAAGCAACGACAAGAACATATACGGCTTCTTCATGCACATGCCTGGTGGAAGGTTGTAAGGGACAATAATAACAGGCCAACAGGAGTAAGGCGTGGTAGACTGACCGAAAGGGTTGAACCCATCGGTTGCCAGACCAAGTCTAACATTCCGAACTTCCTGAGCAAAAACTGGATGCCTGCGGTCAAACTCCTTCCACGCCTCTCCATCAGCTGGGTGTGTCAGCACATCGGCATCGTTGCTGCGAGTCTCACGGTGAGCCCTCATATGTTCAGCCGTACTGGAGGAGTAGTACATTCTCTGAAGCCGTGGTGTGACCGGGAAATATCGCAATATCTTCCATGCAATGTTTTTCTTCTTCCCTTTGTCCGGTTTGTACCTCGAATGATCACACACTGGACATAATGACAAATCCTTATTCTCTTTCCAGAATAATACACAATCGTTATTGCACGCATCTATCCGGTCGTAGCTCAACCCAAGTTTCCTCATCATCTTCTTCGCGTCATAGTACGACGGCGGTAGCTTTTCACTTTCGGGCAGTATTTCTTTGATGAAGGTAACAAACTCGTTAAAACCTTTCTCACTCAGCCCGTGGTCTGATTTCAACTGTAATAACCTACTAACCGCAGACAGCCGTGTGTGTTTCGGAGCTCCATCCCACAGCGGCTCTTCCGCAGCTCTCAACAACTCATAAAACTGATGAGCCCCCTCGTTCGGCGGTTGTGGCCTGTCGTTACCCCAGTCAACATTAGCATGCCCAGCATCCATAATCATATCTCGGAAATCATATCGTGCCTCCTCCCTAACTTCAGTTTGACTAGCCAGGTTGGACGACAATACTATCGTTTCCCCGTGCTGCGTCCACCTTGTGTATCCACCCATAAAACCGTACCGACGAAGATGCCATTTTACTTCAATTCTTTTTCTCCAGTGCAACAACTCACATCTACCGCACGGGCACCTTATCTTAGCAAGGTCAACATGTGCAGGATGCGCATAAGCGAAGTCGAGAAATTCGTCAACGCGACACTCAAAATCTTCAGCATTCTTCCTTTTCATCCAACTTCGATCGACTGACATGACGACTGAATTATCGTACTGTATACCACCTTCAATAATGACCAGTGTTTAGGCATTGCCGATGTAAATATCAATGCATGAATGTTACAACATGTCTACATATTTCCCCTCCACTCTTGAACAGGTAGTGGTCCTATCCCATTCAGAAAAGCACATGTTTATAAAACAGTGAATAACTCATGCTTAGTCCGATGTCTGTGGAAAATTCGGCAGCACCTCCCCGCATTTCTCCAAGTACACCACATCGATTAGGTGTTCTAACATTCATCTAACCTTGCTCAGGAAGGTTTGACGGATGTTAGAACACCAGATCTGTATGCACCCGGAGAAACACACGAGAACGTGTACCAAATATCCACGACATAGAACATAAAGCATGAGTCAAAATACTGTTTTATAAACAATTAGCTTTTCCAAACTGTCCAAACTGGACATCCAAAGGCTCATTACAAGGCATTACTTTGTAATGAGTACCTTTGAACGGGAACTAAGGGTTTCTATGCATGCATGTGTTCAGAAATTGATAAGATATGCAAGAATCTTTCCGAAATATCAAAACTGCAGAATGATCGTTGCATATGTTATCAATTCCACATTAAATAGAACTCGTTGGCAACGAGTTGAACCATCTCGTTGCCAATGGACTTCTCAAAACAACAATTAATATAAAGAAGGCAGGATTTGTAAACAACGAGTAATTGAACCATCTCTGGGCAACATGGAGTAATTATGGGATGTACAAGGGCTAATTAGGACTAACTGGGTTATTAGGGTTAATTACGATTATTAATTATAGCTGATTAGAGTTGATTAGGACTAATTAGGGTTATTTAGTCCAAATTAGGGTTTAATTGTGCCGAGTAGTGATGATTAGTCCTAATTAGGGCTAATTGGGCTTAATTGGGTTATGTTAGGGCTAATTAATGTTAATGAGGGATAGTTTCGGATGATTATAGCTGACTAGGGTTGATTAGGACTAATTAGAGTTATGTAGTCCTAATTAGGGTTTAATTGTGCCGAGTAGTGCTGATTAGTCCTAATTAGGGCTAATTAGGCTTAATTGGGTTATGTTATGGCTAATTAATGTTAATGAGGGCTAGTTTCGGATAATTATAGCTAATTAGGGTTGATTATGACTAATTAGGATTTAATTGTGCCGAGTAGTGATGATTAGTCCTAATTAGGGCTAATTAGGCTTAATTGGGTTATGTTAGAGCTAATTAATGTTAATGAGGGCTAGTTTCGAATAATTATAGCTAATTAGGGTTGATTAGGACTAATTAGGGTTATTTAGTCCTAATTAGGGTTTTAATGGTGCCGAGTAGTGTTGATTAGTCCTAACTAGCGCTAATTAGGCGTAATTGGGTTATGTTAGTGCAAATTATGACTAAATACGCTAACTACAATCAACATGCGCCTAATCGGGTTCACTTGGGCTAATATGAGGTAATTACAGCTAATTTGAATTTCATCAGGTTCTTAGGGTTAATTAAAACTAATTAGGCTCGTTAGAGCTAATTAGGGTTAATTGATTTACTAAAATATTGTTAATCAGGACTAATTAGGGCTAATTATAGCCAGCGCTGGAGCCACGATTAGATTCCAGGGGGTGCATGCTAAAAATGTCGCATTAACCTAACTAACCTAAATTTAATGCACATTCAACAACCTCAATTCCGACACCTCATATAGGGTGTCGATATGGTGTCCGATACGTGTCTGACACCTCCGGTCACGTGTCCGACACATACCGACACGTGTCCGACACATACCGACACGTGTTCGACGCCTTTGGACACGTGTTCGACGCCTCCGGACACGTGTCCGACGCCCACCGACACGCACCTCCAGACACATCGGCATACGTTAATTTGTTTTCTAAATGTCGGACACCGTCGATCAGACGTGGTGTCCGTGTCTGCGCTAACTAACAGGTATCTCAATCCAATTGGGTCCCATCCTCCGTCAACAATCTCAATTCTCAATTCTCAAATGCTCAATGCAATAAAAATTAACAAAAATCACACATTCAATCCAATTGGGTCCCATCCTCCGTCAATAATCTCAATATCTCAAATGCTCAATGCACAATTAACAATCTAAAATCATTAATTAACAACCTAAAATCATCAATTCATAATCGCAATTACTTCAAATACACAGCTAATAACCTAAAATCATCGATCAATAATCACAATTCTAAAACGCACAATTAACAACCTAAAATTATCAAACAAATGATCAATGTTCAAATGGGAAAAAAATGTTCAAAATTCACATATCCGATGCGCTTGAATTATTTCAATTTAGGGTTCGATTGTATTAGGGCATTCAATTTAGGGTTCAATTAGTTTCATTTAGGGTTCGGTTCGATTAGGGCATTCAATTTAGGGTTCAATTACTTCAATTTAGGGTTCAATTAGGGGGTTCTATTGATTCAATTTAGGGTTCAGTTGATTTGAGGCATTCAATTTAGGATTCAATTAGTTCAATTTAGGGTTCGGTTCAATTAGGCATTGATTTGAGGCATTAAATTTAGGGTTCAATTAGTTCAATTTAGGGTTCGGTTGGATTAGGGCATTCAATTTGGGGTTCAATTAGGGTTCGGTTAGATTGGGGCAATCAATTTAGGGTTTAATTAGGGGTTCAATTAGTTTAATTTAGGATTCGATTCAATTAGGACATTCAATTTAGGGTTCAATTACTTCAATTTAGGGTTCAATTAGGGGGTTCTATTGATTCAATTTAGGTTCGGTTGATTTGAGGCATTCAATTTAGGGTTCAATTAGTTCGATTTAGGGTTCGGTTGGATTAGGGCATTCAATTTGGGGTTCAATTAGGGTTCGGTTGGATTGGGGTTTGGGTTTTGGGGTTTGGGGTTTAGGGTTTAGGGTTCGCATCTATGATAACCTACCCGAAACAATCCTTGTTTTAACCTAAATGGAATAGTTCAAAGATTAGAATGTAGCGTACAATATTGTATTATAACTCACTATTAACTCACGCACAGTCCCAGAACGACCCCCTCACTAGATGCGTAAAATTACCAAATTGTCCTTGGGGTTTTCGGTACCAGAAAAATCCCAAAATATATGAAAATACTATTTTAAGTATCCTGAAGTCATTTTTGGGCTAAAAAGTATTTTAAAAAAAAATTGCCCGTAAATCTCGAACTAGTGTCCAGACCGAGCGCTAAAAGGTCAGTTTCGAAAAAACTACCTATTGGCCTCAGAATGGCACGAAATTTTAGAATATGAATCATATACGTACAATACGATATTAAGATTAAAATAACTTAGTTTCATAGATTAAATAATTTGTTAACTGTGATTAATCGATACCATAATTTAGCACCCCTCACAGACACCGAAAATTTTCAAAACATTCCGGAGCCTACATCTCATAAAACTATTGGGGGTTATAGTTTTGCACTTTGTCCAATTCTGATCCTAGATATTTATAAAAAATCATTGAAAACTGCCTAATTTAATTTTAACCTTTAGTGACCATTACCTTTACTATTCAGATTAAGCACACCTAGTATTTCACCTAAATGCACACACATCTCCTTCTACCTTCAGCCGAGATGTTCATCCCACACCCACTTCACAACCACACATTACCTCACTTCCAACCCACTTTAAATCATAGAAACCTCATTACACCATTCTAACTCACTACAACATACACTTAAACACTCAATTTAACACATTTACACACCTATAATACACACACCATCAAGAACACACACACACACAGTCACGAACACACACTACACCTACAAAACACGCACTTAACTCCTCGAAAGCCACTTACATGTTAATAAAAACCAAAGAGAAATTAATGACAGGACACGGGAAGCAAACCAGAAGACCTTCATAGATAGTGGTGGCAGCGCGGCAGTGGTGGCAGATCGGCAGTGGTGGCGGCGCGACAGTGGTGGCAGCGCAGCAGTGGTGGCGGCGCGACAGTGGTGGCAGATCGGCAGTAGTGGCGGCGCGATAGTGGTGGCAGCGCGGCAGTGGTGGCGGCGGTCCTTCGGTTTTGAAGATGGGCGGCAGTGGCGGTGGCAGGCTCTATCGCCGGTGAGAGAGAGAGGGAGAGAGAGAGAGAGAGAAAGAAAAGAGAGCAACGGGAGAAAGAAAGAGAGAGAGAGCAACGGGAGAAAGAAAAGAAAGGGGGATCTGATATTTTTAAGTCCTTTACCGACGGAACACACCCGTCGGTTAAAGTCCGTCGGGAAAACTATTTAACGACGGAATTATTCCGTCGTTAAATAGTTTTACCGACGGACTTTTACCGACGGTTATTTCCATCTCTGAAACGACTTTTAGCGACGGAATTTAGTCCGTCGCTAAAAGTCCGTCGCTAATTCCCTCTTTTCTTGTAGTGGTTGGACCGATGGGGGTACTAATGATGTTGACGCAGTATTTGGTCCTGGTGTACCTATCGGTGCCACATTGATCGGCTCCACGGTCGGTCTTGGTCCCTGTCGACGTGCATGTCGTGGTGGTCGTCGTGCCTGTGTAATTACCTGCGTGAGGTCTTGGATTTCTGGCTCGGGTAATGCATCAGCCGAGATTCTTTCAGCCTCACCAATTGCCGACAATGCTTCTCGACATACAAACTTAACACTTGCAAGGGTTTCAATGGCTGCATTAGGGTCAGTAGTATCAGCTAGGTGGTAAATGCACTTGATTTGTTGTGCCTGCAAAATAAGCAAATGTGCGTAATACAAAGTTATTAGTATGACAACCCAACTAATAAATACAAGTGATATATAAGAGTAAGAAACAAATTCATTCTAGACTCATATAGACAGACATGAAGCAAAAACTACGCAATGCCCTACAATTTCACTCTACATAGGCCAATAAAATGTTACCACATAGAAGGACAAGGAAAACCCTCATTAAGGAAAATCAGCAACCGTAAAAAATGTCAAGGGAAATTTAAACATGAACTTGAGTTCACAATCCAGAGCCAGGACATTATTGTTAACAGAAGCAGGACCCTTGGTTGTTCCAGATCTATCGAAACACAAGGGACAGTGTCTTGGCTCTTGAGATGTAAAAAATAAATGGACCTTCCAGGTGGATCACTTGGAAAATACCAACTGGGAACCATTACAAAGTCCCTACCAATTTCTTGTTTCCATCTCCAGATGCCATTATGTAGTGATTTCATGAATAAACCTTCAGTTATGAAAAAATGTCAACCAGGGGGATTCTTTCCCCCCCCCCCAACCCAGCACACAAAAACATAGTTCTGAATATACCATAGAATATATTAAAATTTATAGCATTATATTTAGTTGAGCAAACATCCTAATTAAAATTCCAAGCAAATTCTCGCTTTTCCTTAATGAAATAATCTGTAAGAAAAGAAATGGTTATAAAGCCTTCACAAATTTTCTGCCTGTGTGTCCTATGTCCCAGCTTTGTACTTGATAGAAACACATGTTGACACTTCTAATCCTGCTGATATTATGCTCAACAAAATGCAAGTGCTACAAATGTTACAGCACCTGCAAAATACCAAATGTGAACCCTTACAAAGTCCCTGCCATTTTCTTGTTTTCATCTCCAAATGCCATTCTAAAGTGAGTTCATGACTAAACTTTCAAATATGCAGAAATTTCAACCCCACCTAGATTCAACCCCCCCCCCCCCCACCTTCCCCAAACACGCACATCATAATTCTGATTATACTGTGGAATACATTAAAATTTCAGGCATTATATTCAGTTTAGCAAATAGACTAACTATAATTCCAGGCAAGTTCTCTATTCCCTAATGAAATAGAAATATAAGGCATCTAAATTTTTGCTTGTGTGTCATATTTTCTAGCCCTGCACTTGTTAGTTTCTATCAAGTGCAGAGCTAGAAAATAGGACATGCCTCAATTTCCAACCCAACCTAAAGGAAGCATCCCAGAAGCATCCCAACCCACCTAAAGGAAGCATGGTTGAATATGAACATGGCTCAGTTTTCAACTGCCCAAACAACATCCCAAATACCTTTTTATTTTAAGAGTGGGATATTTGCGTTGCACTTCATCATTTATATGACAGATATGGCAATTATAAGCTCAATAGTAAACCAAGATCCCTGAGCATTACTAATTGTAATAGTCAGAATGGTCGCCATATATAGAAAAAGATATAGATATTTGGTGGTGTTTAAATAAAAGAAGGCCCTAAGATGTATACCAACATCTCAACAGCAGCATGACCTCCTTGGTATCCAAATGGTCTACTTTGCACTGGTTTGCCAACCAACAAGCGGGTGATCCAGCGATACCACAACATGTACTGGCTAAAGTATCCTGCATCAACATGTTCTCATGCCTGCTCTCTAGCATAGATAGACTCTGCACGAGTGTTCCACATGTCAACATAGATATGATGTTTTAGCTCCTAGTCAGTGTTCGGGTGGCCCCGACGATCAATCTTATGAAGGACCTCACCACCACTGTCACAATCACGGGGGATCACTCGACTCAACTGAAGTTGTATTGCGGGCAAACACGGTCGGGGAAATGCAACTCCACTCTTTCACAAACGGTAAGCGGTGATCGAGTCATCCAAATATTCCTTCCAGTTAAGCAGTACTCCGGCAGTACAGCTAAATCATAAGGTTGCCATATGAACTGCAGGTGTAAAAGGTATACGATTTAAAATAACGTCACAACAGTACAGCTATATACTTATGTGACACATGTAAACACTTAAGCACAAACCTCTGATGATTTTAAGTTGTCCAGCAGATCCCTATATCCTCTGAGACACTGTGATCCTACCTTGTCACTTTCCATTGCTACAAGCCACCTGTTGAAGTTATTTTTAAGTTTGGTTACTAAAACTTCTAGGTTGAAGCTACAAATAAAAATATACCATTCCAATAGACTCATGTTATTCTCATAAGTGTGATGATTGTCCCTAATTGCAAAGAGCAAAGATTCCCATGGACAAGAACAAGCACTGCACTAAGACTATATTCATACACTAAGATTCCTATGGACAGGAACAAGAAGACACTAAGACTATTCCTTATACGAAAACAACCAAATTTGCCTAGTTCACTTGCTGAA